>CM076581.1:1439575825-1439974772 GCA_034641835.2 Pinus albicaulis
TGCGTTTTTAGGTTTAAACTGCTTCAGATGGCGGGGAAGGAGCGTAACCGTTGGATCTGGGCTTAAGTAAAACAAAGGCCAATCGCAATCGGAGCTGCGGGCCTGGTCTTTTTAATCTACCCATTGTGGAAACTCCGATTGCGATGGCGCGATCGGTCTTTTTAATCAACCCAGTTTTTATATTAAAACACGTGCTTTGGGATTTTTAAGTTAAAACTTTGGAAAAGTGGGTTTTTCGTTTTACAAAGGGAAAAGCGGATCAGGAATGGATTTTCAATGGTTTTAAGCGTGGAGGCGGGCCTGCAGGATATATATTAAAATAATATGATCTGAGGATAGGACTCAATCGCAATCGGAATTTCGGAAGACGTCACAACAAACTGGTGCGTTGATTTTTTGCGATGCGATCGGGAAGGTTTATATAAAAGAGTTGATCGCATCGGGGGGTTTTTTTTTTTTTTTTTTAAGGAACACAAGGCTTGCGCACTTTGAAATTTTATCATTTGGACGGCCAACGCGTTTTGAATTGCCCAGTGTAGTTCTAATAATTTGCCTCAAGGGGCTTAAGTCCATAGGTAATAAAAATTTGTTTTTTATGGAAATTCCATAGTTTTTCAATGAAAAATGGGGGTTCCAAAATAGTTAAAAAGTGAGTTTTTAACTATGGAAAGAAGGTTTTCATGAAGGGAAGGAAGGCAAACATGAATAATAGAGGAAATTTATGAAGAAAAGGGGAAGCAAATGAAGGCTAATTTTGAAAGAAGGGGAAGGGAAAAAATGATGATTTTGCAGCAGTTTCTTCTCATGATTTCAGCAGAATTTCTGAGTATGAAAATGGGAACAACAAAGAAGATTTTGGACAGAGGCATGAGGCCTAGAAAAGTCTTCAAGAGCCAACAATTTTTAGTGATAAAATTTGTTCCTTGGAGGCTCAAAAAAAAATAAAAATCTTAGCCACCTTTTGGTATAACAAATATTATAGGTGGCTAACAGAGGGCAGGCGGTATTTTCCATTTCGGAGCGATTCCACTCAGCGTATGACACGTGGCTCCGTCACTGTTTCAAAACCGCCCCCCATCGTGCGCTATTGTTCGGAATTTGACCCAGTGCGATATTCATGTCAACCGTCTGATCTGGGGCTCTTCATCCAACGGTCATCGCACTCCGAAGATGCGCGGAAATTAACCCAAGGTATCCGTACCCCTGGTCCGCCAATCCTTCGCCCTTCGATATGTTTTTTGCCATTGATCTCCTCCTGAGATCAGACGGTTCAGATTGCTTGCCTACCTGCCATCGACACATGTCCTCCACCACGTCATTATTCCACATGTGTTCGTCACAAGCCCATCCCATATAAATTTTTCATTCTAAAGCCGACCTCTAAGGTTTTACATGTAATTTTCTGCATCCCACCAACCTGCAACCAGAGCATTTCTCCGTCATTCCGCTGTGTTTTTCCGCCATCACCATTCCACCATTTCACCATGCTGCACTGTCATCCTCGCTATCCCCGCTACATCCACTTTCCCATGCATTTGTTTTCTTGACGATTTTGTGTATTTTGCAGGGTACGAATGGCGGTAAACCGCCATGATTCGCAGTCTTGATTACAGTAGCGGAGAACACCGGAACGGACCATTTTTCAGAGGTTAGAATTATGGAGAAAGAGTCTGGGAAGCTGTTACGACATGACTGCCATTAAAGAAGTAGGGTTAAACTTTGTCAAACCCTCCAGAGTCATTCAAAGCGCAGATTTCGCGATCAGAGACATTAATATTGCAGACAAAGAGTATCAGTGAAAGGTAAAGAATTAAAGGCATGTAATTGAAAATTTTGAAGCCTTAACCTAATCATTTGAAGGCAGAGTACCAGATCGAAGACCCCGTAGATCACTCAGAAGGTCTATGCACAAAAAATAATGCCCTCAAGGTTTAATTTCAGCAGAATTTTCTTTCCAGGAAAGGACAGAGTGCCCATATGGTTTTTATTTCTATACCGTGTTCCTGAAGAGACTTCCACCCAGTGCATTTATTTTAGAAAGCAGGCCATAGAGTACATATAACACTACAGAGTCATCAAGCAGTATGGGCATGCACGTTTCCTCCATCCTGTCTTAAAGAAGCAAATTAAATGTTCATCATCGACTTCATTTACTCAGTTTTCTTTTTTCCCTATAAAACCCCCGAAGAACAGATTATTGAGGGTTCCATATTTTATCAGAAAATGATGCAGTAAGAGAAATTTTGTATGCATTTTGTAAAATCTCTCATAGGAATGTACATAGCCCATTGGGTCTCAGTGAGGAGGAGTTCCGTCTTTAAAGAGGATTCTGGTCTTTGGTATCTCAGAGTGTGTAACTTTCTCCTATATGTGCTAATTCAATTGCTCATTTCGTTTCATCCGCTTTCTTGTATCATTTTTCTGGAATGCGAGTGGCTCACTGATTTTTGGTATGGATTTATCCTAGTTGATACCCATGCTCGAATTAGTCAAGCGCTTTAAATATGGCTCAGGCATGATATACTGTTCCACTATTCACTTCAATCATATTTCTGCTATATTAGTTTCTTTGGGAGGTTATTTTTAAAACGCTATTGTCATGTATGGATTCTTAAATTGGTAAGCCCATTACATGGTGATATTGTGTATTTGGATATCAGCTCAATGACAACTAGTATTCTCTCAATCTTTCATCCACAAAAAATTACTTCTGATAATTTATTTTTGTGACATATCTTTTGAATCGGCCCTCTTTACAGTAAGTTGCCTCTAAATTGTCTGATGCTTTTATATTATAGTTTTGCACATTGCCTCTACAATATTCCTTCCCCTGTGTCAGTTTCTGAAGGTCTTGGTCCTATTCAAATTAATATTTCTTGTTTTCAAGAGATAGCATGAGAGCCTTGTATTGATAACTTCCCCTGTTATACCACATGCTCCTTGCTATATAAGATGTCCTAGGCACTGATCTTTCACAACTCAAGGCTGTCTCTAGGAACGACAACAGACACCATGATCTTTCGAGGAGCTCCTGGTTGATCGGGATGGGAGAGGTTCAAGGGAATGGGAGGGGGAGGTTTGTGAAAGGGAAAAAGGGACGGGAGGATCATTTTCAAGGGAAATCAGGGGATCATTTTCAGGGAGGGAGAGGGCGCCAAAGGGGTTTGAAGATTTCAAAGTAGAATCAGAGATCAAGGCCGGGGTGGGAATAATGGGAGGGCCTAGGGAAGAGGAGGAGGGAGGAGCTGCTGAGGGGGTAGTTTTGGGAGGAGCTGTTGAGGGGGTAGATTTGGGGGGAGCAGCTTCAGAGTTTGCTTTCAGGGCAGTAGCAGTCTTCTTTTTTTTAACAGTTTCCCATTGTTCCTCAGATTGAGCAGGTTCAACATTAACTAGTTTAGAGCAGCGATTGGAAAAATGGCCGTACTCGTGACATGCCTTGCATTTAAAAGGGATTTGTTCGTAGTCTAGTTGTTGAATGTGCATCCAATCATCCACCTTTTACTTGATTGCCTCTGGAAGACCCTTGCCGAGATCAACTTCAACACATATACGTGCACATGCTTGCATATTGTCCTTGGGCTCGCTCTGATCAATGTATTTCCCAACAGCATTGCCGATGGCTTGAACCGAGTCATCTACCCAACAGTGGAGCGGGAGATGCGGAAGCCGGACCCAGACCGGGACTGCATTAGGGACATCCAGCTCGGGATCAAAGTCTGGAGTCCATTTGTTCAGATACAGTCCACGAGAGTCCATAAAATATGGACCGTTTCTGAAGATTAAATCCTTGTCTGCTCTAGATTCAAAATGAAATGTATAATATCCTTTCCCACAGAAACGAATGGAGATTTTACCGCTTACTTTGTCTGCCCAGTTTCTTTCAATCCATCGTTGAACTGTTTTCGGAGATGGCCATAAGCCAGTGAATTGACCGATGAGACCCCGTTCAGCTAGTGAGAGTGCAACCATTCGCGGAAGTGTAGGAGGAAGATCAACCTCTTGCAGCCCATCTAAATTCTTGACAAACTTCGAAAGAGCAGGGCGAGGATGTTGGGGCTATAAAGATTTTACCAAACCAGAAAATGCAGAAGTTGCAGATTGTTTGTTGGTACCCTCCGATGCAGCATCCGGAGGGGCCATGACAGGCCAGCGGCCTCGAGCGAAGAAGAACCAACAAAAGCGGCGGCCTAGGTCAAGCGCGCACAGGTGCTCCCTTTGGGGTGGAGATATTTTAGTGGGCCAAGGTGCTTTCTTATTCCTCTACATGTATTTCAATGTTTTTATTGTTGACTTAAGTATGAATAAAATTCTTACAAACATTAATGAAAAAAATAATAATTATGAAGATCGACCATAGTTACAAAATTTCAACACTCCCTCTTAGCTAGGAAAGGATTCATAATGACTATCTAGATGTTCTCATGTTGACAAATTCTATAAGAAAATTTTATATCAATATCAGCATCATCATCATCTATAACTTAGTTAATAAATCTAACATATGGTAAATAATCAACATTAACTAGTTGCCACAACTGGTTGATACCATTGACCCATAATCCTATTCAGTACTCTTGACACATGGATTAACATTTAGCATCAACTATTCATCACAACTATGGTCGGTACCACTTACCCATAATCTTGCTCGGTACTCCTGACCTAGATTAGTCATGGTTCACCATCCTGGAAAATCTCTTTGAATCATGGTGAAACTCCAAAGGCCACACTCTACATGAGAAACTGGGCCTGATGCTAAATGAGCTCATCATCCTATCTCGACAGATTGAGCCTAATGTTGAATGCTACACACTCAACTGAGTGATCATAGGCTTCTAGGACCATTCTCCCCAACGAGTTAGCATATTTGACATAGGGAGAAGGATTGTCCTCTGCTGGATCATTCCTCCCAACTAGTCAGCATATTTGACACATGAAGAATGAATTTCCATGATGCTATCATATCAAAACTCTCTCTCAATGAGAGATATAGGACCATTCTTCATAAGAATGATTGTCATCTAATGTTGTTTCCTCATCACTCTCTCTTGCTGAGAGACATGCTTAATCACTCCAAGCTTGTCTTGGGACAATCTTCTTGGTGATACTAGATCCATACTACTCTCTTCCTATACCATGTCTTGGTACTATATCTCAAGGTTCTTTGGCCTGTCATCATGTTGTCATTTGCACCTTATCAAAAAATTTGGAAATCAACTTCTGAAGCGACACCAATTTAGTAAAAACTTCATGGCTTGTGATATACTATGATTTTTTAGTGTTGAGTGTGACAAATTTCTGCTTCTTGCTTGTCCAAGAAATCATAACAAAGCTCAAACTGAAGCATCCTCCTGAAGTACTCTTCTTGTCATCTACACTCCCTACCTAGTCAGAATCTGTATATCCCTACAATTGTACATTATTATTTGATTCATATCTCAAACCATAATTGATTGTTTTATTATCAACTGCACCATGCTAGTACTTCAAAACATGTTGAGCTATATGACTTGGCTTAGCCATATACTAGTCTACTTCCTTCTCTTGATCCATCATCTTGGCTACTTTCAGGTTACCCTAATTGGGTATTCTCTCTTAAGAAGATCCTGACATGGAAATCCTGATTTGATTTTCTTCCTCTATCACTAATGTTATTGGAGCGCATCAGTTATCTAGTAAAAAATATTTCATTTCGAATCCAAATATCAACTCCCTTTGAAGTTAAAACAGGGGTTTTGGAGGAAGCCTTGAATATTCCCTCTAAAGAAAATCTTATGGTTAATGTAAATCCTTCTTGCAAACTTGATGTAGCTCTTTTGTACACTTCTTCTTTCATCAAGGGAGACTATGTCTACATCTATATGATGTTATATTCAATATAAATCATACATATATTAAATTTATCAGCAATGTACTTAACAAGATGTCCCTTCATAGTCTTCTCCCTCTGACTGAGGTAATCATTCACTTTGTACTTCTCTCAAGTTGCCATTTACTACATAATTCATCTTGCAAGTCACCATTGACTTATTTTCGACATTGATCAAGACATAATTCAATTTTGTTTATTTGTCTGCTCCCTTTGAGCTCAAATCCCAATTAAGACAGTATGTCTCATAAATACCTATTTCTGGGAGAGCCCTCTTATCACAACTTTTCTTTGTTCTCCCACATGCTACCAAATCCTTGGTAGCCTTCATTATGTACCTGCAATCCTCATTATGAGGTCATGGAAGAAAAATTAGAACCAAGAAAAGGATTCAAATACAAGATAGTAACTAATAGTAAAACAATAATAATAGTAATAATAAAATAAGAGAGATATAAAATATTTATCTTTGAGAAGAATGTCAGCTCCCTCTTTATATTTGGTCTTCTTGTATCCATCTAAAATTTTATTAGCTTCATCCACATCATCATCATGATGTCATTCCTTCCTTACAAGAGCTAGGGTTTCTACTTTCAGTGGAAACGTACAATCCTAGGGTTTGTTCATAAACGTTAAGGTTTTATCATTCAAGTCTTATTTTGTCTGTTAGGGTTTAAAAACCCTAGATATTTAAATGTCCAAATCCATAGAATATTTATGTCTTTTAGATGAAATCCTTCGTGGTCATCATTTCTTCAATGATCATTATTGGCTCTATCAACACAAGTAGCTCAACTTCTTCAAAAAATTGTAGCAAAAGTAACAATATTGTGTCTTAGTCTTTCATAATAGACTTCATAATTTTGGACCAAACATATGATCTCAACACCCAAATGTCTATAGCAATAGGCGCAAGTAGTGTATATGCCATCAATACGTTAGAACCCAATTCATTCAAGAATTTTAAATTCAATATATATTTATGTCCTTGACCTACTGTAAAAGAGACAATGTAGTACAAGGTCTACAAAATGTCTTGACTTAATCAAGAGAGTCTTGGAATTCCTTTAATTCAATATTCATGTTATTAAGGATTCCTCCAAGCTCCTCAAGGGTGATTCAAGAGATAGTCCTATAATACTGCTTGCCATCTTCATTGCTCTTTTTAACTCCCTCTGGCTCAGAAAGGAGTATCAATTAGTGATAACCAAAAGCCTCATAGTTCAATACTAGAGGTTGTTACTCAGTCATAACATTGAATCTCCATCTGAGATGAATACTTTTGTTTCGGTCATCAGGTGCAAAAAATATTTCACTATCTAGTAGCCTTAACATTATGCTTATCAGACAACATTTGTTGCCATTCTTTTTCAATTCAATTTCTCCAAAGTACATCCTCAACCTTTCAAAAAAGGTCACATGTTTCCCGACTTGCTTTGAGCTAGAATTTACTATTGCCATTTCTTCTTGTCTCATAAGATGTTTTCCATACGTTAAAATGATTGCAAACTATTTGTAAAAATGGACTCCTACAAAATTCATGGTTGTCTTGATGATTTCTTCAATGAAATCTTACAATCACATGATTCATGATACACTTAGAAGTAACATTTCGTTATTGAGATTTTAGAATTTATTGCAGTTGTGGCTTCCCGACCCTCATACTCGATTTGATCATCATTCATGTGCTCACATGAAAAACAAAGTCATTTTTATTGGACAACATAACAAATAAGACCATAACATACATACTAGATCAATCCTTCCTTAGTATAATTCTAAGATGAAGGATCACTCAACTTTCTTAAATATAAAGGTATCTTCAAATTTATTTGGACTTCTTTCTTTAAATGGATATCATATCGGCTCCTTGTGGTGCATCTCATCTTGATCACAGGTCTCATAAATTTTTTTCTTTCTTTTATTAACGTATAGAACATTTTAGAGCTCAAATATTAAAGCATTACTTACTGGCATGTCTTTAGACAAATATCCTTTGAAACTTCAATTTGACATTAGATTGGATTTTGAATGAATTTCAGGATTTGAATTCTTCATAGGTATAACAAAAAAGGCTTTCTTTCACCTATAAGGCTCCTCGGTCACAAACTCTGAGGTCTTTTGATTAATACACTAAGACTTTAATTCTTGTAAACAAGGTATGCTCCAATAACATTTAAACAAATTATAGATTGTGATAATTCAGGCTCCTCTGAAGTTACTCAACCTCTATTATTAGTACTAAGAAATACTTGTAACTATCTGAGATAACTTTTACCTTTGTACTGGTTTAGAAGAAATACTTCGAAATTCTATCAAACTATGACAATTATGGCAAGAAACTTCAGGCCTACTGAAATGGTCATCTTAGGCTCTTGGTCCTGAAAAAAAGGCATTCATCAGCTTGGAAACATTTTTATACTTGTTATACTATGAGTTTGCATCCTTATAAACCAGATCAACTAATTTTTGTAGACGCGATACAAATCGTGACATAGTATTATCACAAGAAAAAATAAAAACAAATTGTAGATAGGCTTTTGCATCATTTCAGGTTGCTTGGATGATTTAAGGTTTAGGGCTTCAACCTTCTTTAATACTCCTAATGTCATTATTGGATCTTCTGAGGTTTTTTGGCCTATGCAGTTGGTCCTTAAGCTTGATACAAAGAATAGGACTAAGGCCTAGGAATTAGGGCTTCTATCTTATAACAAATTTGTCCATCTCCTTAGGAACTTCAGTCTACCATATAGATTTAACTAAGATTTGAAAGGATTCATTCCAAGGCATAACATGACTTCATCTTCAAGGTTTCTCTTACCTCATAAGCTCTTATACTATGTTGATTTTATATAGGTCTTCTATACTGGCAAGTACTTCTAATGATTTAATTATTTTACACATTTGATCCATGATTTCATCATTAAGTAAATACATAGAATAAATAAAAATTATAACATTTATGACATTAGGATCATGAAGAGATAGAAAAAACAAAGAACACAAGAGTATACCCTGAGAAAACCCACATAGGGGAAAAACCAAACAACCTTTTCAATAGAGAAATTCTTCAGTTCAACAAAGATGCATCTTAGTCAAACACTAAGCCAAACATGGTCCATCCTCCTAGTCAAGTCACCTACCCATACAATTTTATGTTTGATTAGGTCTTCCTTTTTCCATCCATAGAGCTCAATCCTTCCACATAGATTCGTCCATAACAGAGACAAAATTCAATTATAAAAAAGAGACAAAAATTCACTCTTCAATAAAGTGTTTCTATAGTGATTTCATCATAGAGAGAGAAAACATAGGTTCAATCCAACACCCGAGAGAGAAATGCATCCTTTATCAAACCTTCTAATTAGTCCTCTTTTCTTGTCTCCTTCACATGCATAAACCGAAGATATATGAGATGAACAAACTTCCCAATGAGGGGAGGTTGAGCCACTTATATATGCTTCTTAAGGGGCCAAATCGCTGCCTTTAGTAAGCTGGGATGACTTGAGTAGGAGGAGGCCCACTTCATCTTTTGGGAGCCTTAAAATTCAACTTTTACAAATTCAATTTTTCCTCTTTTACAATTGGCATGAAGAACAAGTATTTTAATAATTTTATTTTTGAATTAAGCATGGAGAACATGCTTACAAATACATTAAGGACACAAAAAATAATTATGAAGACCAGCCATAGTTACAAAATTTAAACAAGTTAGGGGTGTGTAAGGGACTCAAATGAGTGAAGCTGGATCTACTCCATTGCCTGTTATGGCCAAGAGAGGCACATGTAATAGGCTTTCCTTTATGTTAATGAAACAAATCTAGTTAATGTCCTACTTTTGTAATATTTGTTCATGTGTTTACTTGCTACAATTATGTTTTTTTAATTTAATAAAGAGTAGCATGTAAAGAATAACCCACCATTAGTCACAAATGTAGCTCATGGAGGTCACCAATGACAAATACATTTCAGAGGAAGGCTCAACAACGAGCAAATGTTAAATTATAAGTTGTTCAATGACACTTGCAAAACATGTGGCCTTCATTGTAAGAAGTGGATAGGGGTATAAGTAAGGCCATTCCAAAATTCTAACCCTTTGAATGCTTCAAATTGATGTATACTTCATGGAGGTAATTACATCAATGAACTAATGGGTTTCAAAGTTAGTTAGACAATGCTCAAGTCATGCAAATCTTCAATTCTCTCCAAGAATTGGATGGGTTTGTTGGAGTGAAGGAATAAGCCAATTAAAGTAATGCATGATAAAAAAAGATGAAATCAGAAGCATAACCTCTCATTATACCTTTGGGGAAATAGGCAATTTTTTAGGAAATTAAAGCTACAAATGATAGATTAGATGCACTCCATGAGGTTGCATTGGTTGGGAAGAAAGCATTGAGAGGATTTAATCCTACAACATACACTGCCTACATATCCCTCTGATGCCTTGACTCATTTGCGAATTTGGAACGATGAAACCTTGTGCAACCATGGCCTACAATGTTTTATTTGTGAGGGACAACTACAAATTGACTATCCAGCATCAAAATTGGTGGACTGTGACAAAAATAGAGTTATAACGCAAAAAAATTTAGGATTTTATTTTGCTAAAACAATATTCCGAGCCTCTAACGAAAATAAGCAAGCATCGTACTCAATTTTTGGGCAAAAATTCGTCATAGTAGTTGATAATGAGCGCACAACACTTATAACAGATTTTGATGCCAAAAATTGCAAAGACCTTGTTCAAACATAGATTACAAAAATTTACACCAATTTTCCTATAGACTGAAAGATTAGCTTTATTTAGGTTACAAAGACTGAAAGATTAGCTTTATTTAGGTTACAAAGACTGAACTGACAACTTATGTGCAAACTATAAACAAATGATTTTGAATTTCTTGTTGACTTTGAGGCTTGGAATTTAAAACATTTCAACATCTTTAAAGGTCGACATAAATTTTCTTTCAAATACTCTTTTCATTTGCAAGGCCGAAAACCGAAAACAATATGAAGCAAAGAAAAAATTAATGGACTGAAACAAAAAATAGTGTAGGTGTACATGGTTGGTGTTGTGGATAGAGATAAATGGAAGGAAGAGTGACATTTAAATTGTACTTTGGAGAAGAGGAGCATCTACTGTATATGATTTTAATTTGAAACCTCTAATATACATGAGATGTTTCTATTGTTGTGCAAGTATCAGTAGTAGTTATAGTATTGGTCCCACACATCTATAAAAAAAAATCATAAACTCACTAAAATATGCACATAAATACTTTATATTAAGTGTTATAAGTTATATAAATATGTCCAAAATGGGCATTTTGATTGGACCAACCACTGTCATACACCAAGCCTTAACATCACAAGTTGACAAGACCTATTGTCTTAAGTACCTCCAGTTCTGAATTACCAACAAAGTCAAAATGTACTACAAAACATTACAATGCTGTCCATCCAAAAGTACAACTATCTCATCAAACAATCACCCACTGATTTTGCATTGGGGCAACACATCCCATTTTTGGGTAACGCCTGCACAAGAACTGGGTAACACCTGCACAAGAATAGGTGAAATGTGTGTCAGCCATATGTACATGTTTGTTTAACCATTCAACCTATTGAAGACATTAAATCACACCATTCAATTAAGGAAATAGTTCACCCAACCTTTCAATTTAAGAATTAAACATGACAACCCTTTCAATTCAGAAATTAAATTCAGGAAATAATTTCAATTCAGGAAAGCCCAAGATATCACAAGGATCAACCATGAAAGATTATCAACCATTGGATCATGTACAAATCAATCCACAACACAGATTTGAATTTGGGAGATGGCAATCCATGCCAATCTTCCCTACCAATTAAATTCTAGATCATAAAACTATAAAACATCAACCCTTACTGCATTTGAAGCATTCATTATACTCATCAATTGTTGCTGACATACAATCAGAGTTTTCACATACAATCAAACTTTTCAGACAGTGTTCCATTCATTTTGTAGACATACAATTGTTTTCAGACAGTGTTCCATTCATTTTGTAGACATACAATCGAAGTGTTCAGATAGTGTTACATTCATTATATTCATCAGCTGCTGGAGACATACAAAAAGAGTGTGTGCTCAGTGTTACATAACAGACAAAGTGTGTGCACAATGTTACATTCATTCTCTTCATCGGTTGCTGGAGACATACATGTTTTTGGTTTTTGTTGAATAATGTTATTATATTGAGTACTTTGTCATTATTTTAGTTGAGAAACCATGTTAAGCTTATAAGTTATAGATCATATACCTGCTAGTATCTGCTTATTGGAGCTTATTTCAATAACTTTATGGCTTCTATCCTCACAACCTAGACAAATCAATCAAGGAAATCCCACAACCATGCAAGAGAAACCTAGAAACATTGTTTCTAAGACCTCTTTCAACTTCACTTTCTAAGACATGTTTCAACTTCTCTTTCTAAGACCCGTCTTTGTTAGGAAGTTATAATTAAGGTATGAATAGAAGTATTATGAGAATTCATACGCGTTCATATTTTATAGTGTGCATTACCTTATGTTCCTATAAGCTTAGTTTTGACATCTCGACATCCCATGAAGTCCTTAGTAGTCACGTTCTAGCTACAAGTGTTCCTAAACAGTTGCAACGATAATGGGCAATTAGGACTGGCATTGACCACTTCCATTCACTAGAAAAAGGGTCGATATATGCAAAGGTATATAAGTGTACGCAAAGGTCGATATACGCACTAGGTAGATAAGTGTACACAAAGGTCGACATATGCACTAGGCCATAACTGCCAAACATAACTCTACCTTTCATTAGTATAACCTAAACCAATAGCAAAGGTAAAAGCAGTGGTTCCAACACTAAGAGTTTAAGCAACACCACCAATAGTCAATAGGGAATCCATCTAGATTTCATAGCAATATCCCCCAAAACCACTAAACTTGGGCACCCAATAGTTTTATGCTGACCCTGGTTAGCTACTGTTCATGTTTTCGTTGGTTCCAAGAATGGATAAATGACCATCTCTAATAGATATCAGATCCAAAAATTGGAATTTTATCCACCCACTCAACTAGTAAATGAAGTCCCTCTTTCGTTGGAGAACCGTTATGGAGAGGAACAATGTATGCTCCCTTTGTTAACCTTAGAAAAATCAAGGGGATATCAAGAGAAAACATAATAACATGTCTTGCAACAATTTTTATCTAACATAAGATGCATTGAATACCATGTTTTTTTTACTGGTTACAATTATGCTTTTAGCCCTAAGTTTCAGGAAACCTTCTATCTTGCTATTTTTGCATCATTCACTGTTGCAGCCATAGGTGAAAACAAGGAACTGGGCGCTCAACTTGTTGAAATTAGCCCTGGAAAAATACTCTACATAGGTACATACTTAAGTAGAAAACAACAACAACATGTGGTAGAAATTATTCAAAAGAAATATAGTGAATTTTCTTGGGACTGCTTGGACATGAAAGGAATTCATCTTGAAACTTGCATACACTTAACCAGAAACTATGAATGTCCTGTCAGTCAATACTTCTACACTAGTACAAAATGCTTCAATATGAACTTAACCAGAAAATATGAATTTCCTATTGAATGTCCTATCTAGTTAGTTTTTTGCCAAGTCAATACCTCTATTCAACCCTTGCCCCCAATGGATGGAATTTAACAAAGTCACCAAACTTGTCTTAATGAAGCCAAAAAGTATGTTGCTTACAACCATGTTAACTTACAACCATGTTGCTTACAACCATGTTAGCTTACAACCATGTTGTTAACAGTCAATAGGTATCACTTATCTTTCTCATGCTGATATTAGAAGTCATACATAATTGAATTACAATATACTGAAAATCATTCAATAATTCAAAGTAACAATGTAATCCAAATTCAACTGTTCAAGTAAACCACGTCTTTTCCACTTCAATGTCAATTAATTCACAAAATTCTTCATTGATATGAATGGATTACTAGGTTTTGTTTTATCATTAAGATAAAATCCTTGTTGATAATACGGTATACACTCATATTTAACCTGAACTCTTTTGGGTAAAATACCAAGTTGCCTACACAAATGCAAGAGTTCACAAAAAAAAACATAATATTTCATTTTTTTAACAATCAATAGGTATTACTTATCTTTCTCATGCTAATATTGGAATTCATACATAAATATAGTTTACTCTATACAGTTGTGCTGTAATACTTATCAAATTTCTTACTCATGTTGTACTCAAATACAATTTAAAGTCAGATTTTCGTTGTTAATATTTAGGTTGTTGGAGCCATGCCAAGAGTTTCTATTGCAAATCGGATAAGGAACAAGAGGTGAGGTATAAGGGGGGCCTAGCTGTGGATCAATTTATCAGATGAGGATGTAAATGCTCCCAATTCTCCCAACAATGTCGTTGAAAAGGACTCTGTGGTAGCAGATTATCCCAACCCATCATCAGCCACAGAGCCACCTTCAACCACAATGCAAGGTGAAAGCTCAACAAAGAAAATCAGTGCCATCAGAGGCTAGACAAAGTAATACATGCTCGATGCAATTGATGCCATCGAGTTTAAGGGGTATTAAATCCGTGCATCTACAAAAAAACATGGTATTGATGCATCTAACATACGTTATTGGATAAATGGGTTGACTAATACAAAGCGTAGAGGGCATGTTACAGTTATGACTAAAGAGGAGGAGGATGAGGTGGTCGAGTGGTGTAAGGATATGGCCTAATTGGAACATGGGTTAGATCTTATACAAATTAAATCCACTGTAGCTCAAATTTGTCAAGGGAGGCCAAACCCCTTTAAATATGGTTTTCCTGGTAAATCATGGTGGAGTGGGTTTAAAAAGAGGCATCCAGACCTTGTGTTACGTACAACGAAGGGATTTTACAGAGACAGAGCTTTAAATATACGCCCTGCAATTGTTTCCAAGTTCTATAACACTCTTTCTGTTGCATATGAACAACACTCATATGCCCCAGACCATATATGGAACTATGATGAAACATGCTTACATGTAGGAAGGAATTGTGGTATGCGGGTAATTTCCAAGAGAGGGAGTAGAAATGTGCCTAAGATATTGCCTAAGAGCAGGGACTGGATCACAATTCTTGCCTGTGTTAATGCAATTGGTTCATGAATACCATGATTTTATCTATTTAAAGGTAAAAATCAACTAAAAAATTATATACATAATTGTGAACCAAGTGCATGCATGGCTACACATCTACATGCATGGATGACAAAGGAACTGTTCCTGAATTGGCTTTGCCACTTTTCTACTTCTGTACTGGGTGGTGTATCGCCTGAAAACATGAAATTATTGATTTTATATGGCCATGGAAGCAACATTTCTATGTAGACAATCGAGGAGGCCAATAAATTTGGCATTGAACTGTTAACATTGCCGGCTCATACCACTCACAGATTGCAACCCCTTGATGTGAGCGTGTTTGGGCCTTTCAAGAACTATTTTAGGGTTGAGCGAGCTTCATGGATGGCAAAAAATATAGGGGTGGAAGTAAAGAGGTTTGAGCTAGCTGAGCAGCTTGCAAGTAAATCATTTAAAAGGGCTCTCACACCTTCTAATATCAAGGCTGGGATTTAGGAGGACTGGTATATGGCCACTGAATTTTGATGCTCTCATGCATGATACCAGTTGTAGCCAAGCATTTGAAGTGGAAGGTCAAGAAGCAGAGCAATTACAAGACCATGTCAATGCCCAAGAAGATGTAGTTGCTGCTGAAGGTATAATGTCCCTTTCTGAAGGGTTGTTTTTATGGTGATGATGATGAGCATGTTTGTGAGACATAGTTCAGTCATGAAGCAACTAACAATATCAATGAGGCTGTCACACCCACTAAACCACCTATGAATTATGCATGTGATATTCCATGTGTTGCAACTGACAATGAGAAATTGACCATTCCAACCCAAGTAAGCGCACCATCATGGTTGGCAGAGGTCGTGATGAATATTACTGGAAATAATGTATCTACCACCAATGGGGAAAACATGGACATGCCTTCATAACCATCATGGTTGAACACCGAACTTGTTCATTATTTTGTGGACAATGGATCACTGGAAGTGGAGCCTATTCAACATGAAGTACCTGAAAAAGACAACAATGGGGGCGAATCAGTTGTCCCAGAGGATGAAATCCAAGTGTCAGGTCCGGAGGAGGGGCAACAAAAAAACAGAGATTACTTGGTGCATTCCTAAAGCTACCAGTAGAGAGAGCGAAGGACTCATCAAGTAACTCAACATCAGATTATATTCGTTTAGGGAGGAGTTCACAATTGCTCACGTCTGAAGATTATATGAATTTAATGTTCGAGTCTGAATGTAAAAAGAATGAAATTTATGAAGCTAAAAAGAGAAAGAAGAGTTAGCCAATGAAAAGAGGGCTGCAAGGATTGAAACAGTAGAAGCTCGAGCAAAGGAAAGGTTGGAAAGACAAAAATAAAGGGAAGATAAGGAACATCAAAAGAAATTGAGAAGGCAAGCGAGAGAGGAAAGAAAGGTTTAACAAGAGTTGGAAAAAGGAGGAGGGTGACAAGCAGGGAAGACCATGGTTCAAGCCAATTTGAGGCAAATAGGTTGATGTTTAACATGGTGGACCAAATTGTAGAGCAGACACCATCATTCCAAGACATGATTAACATCCAAGTCCCTAGCTATCAAGCAGGGGTTAGGCCCACCTCGTATACCCCTACCAGTGCAGGTTTGAACCCTAAATGTGTTTATATGACACCTGCAGTCAGTGTTGGGGTTAGTAACACAATTGGACACTTGGGATACTCAGTCCCACCATGGCTACATGGAGCAAATTGGAGTCAAGCATATGGAAACATTCAGGCACCTCCTAATCATCCAATCTTGGGCAGTCCACCATACTTGGGTTAGGCAGTCCACTCAACAATTTTGGGCAATGTAAGAAATGGAAGCCATCAAGCAGAGGGGTGGCATGACTTAATTTTTGTAACCAAAACACATTGTGATTTTGGTAAGGATGAAATAGGTTTGCTAAGGATAACATCCATGGACGTTGGGAAGCTACAAATAGTTTCAAATTAGTATGTATCAAACAGTTTCTAATTGCTACAAGTTTGTTAATATGTTGAAGTTATAATTGCTTATTTAAAAGAACACAACACTTGCCATAGCCTATATCATAATTTTTATTTTTTAATTAGTATGTATCGAAAAAATTGTAATTTCTACAAAAATATATCTTGTATTCCCTGGGAGTTAACAAATGAACAATTTAAGCCATTTCTAACTTCCTCACTTGCAAAGGCATAATCCCAATCATCAGTGACACCATTAAAACAAGTGATAGCTGGTGCAATCATTTTTGTCAATTAAAGTGACCAGACAACCCACATTCATCGATAGAAGCCAGTGATAATCTTTCTGAATACTGATTAATAATAGAGTTATGATAAATTTTGCCAAGAATACAAAAGAAACAAAAATCCCTCCATGAACATTTTATTTGTTGAAAATATTATATGAATATAAACATCACAATTTAAATTTTTATTACATATAAACAAAATATCCCTTGAACATTACATGCTCTTTAATGAACACAAAAAGCTACTAATAATCATGTTAAATAATAAGGATATCAACACGGGGAGAAAACCAATACACTTATATAACGAAATTGTGCGAGGGAATCAGATAAAATAAATAATGCTAAAAAATTATAATTAATCAGATCAGTGGGCAACAAAACTGTATCATTATACTGGTGCAATGAAAATTACTTGCTAACTTCATCAATAAAAATCACTCAATAAAAGAAGACTTGCGTTGCGCTACGAACGTGACCTAGCTGCGCCGTTGCTCTTTGGGTTCAGCTCCAATGGAGGCCGACGGGGTGCTGAACCTGCCCCTCCCTTGCCCGAACTGATAGCATTCAAGAAGCTCATCGCTGGTTCTCACAAAAGACCAATATCTGAGGCACAACAGAAGTTCGTTAAAAAGCTGGATTGCATCCCAATCGTTGAACTGTCAATAGCAGAGACTTGCAGATCCGCAGTCAATCTAGCAGACAGAGGGCTCATTGGACAATTTACCGGGCTCTGGCCCTCTCCCAAATCCATTGAAGCATGGGTGCAGAGAAACTGGACGCCGCTTGTATCTGAAGGAATCAAGAGCCATTTTGTTGGAAAAGGATTCTATGTGTTCGTGTTTGAAAGCTCGGACGACAAAAACCTCATTTTCAGAAACGATCCTTACTTCATGGGGCCTCAGGGTTTATACTTGAACAAATGGACCCCTGAATTTGACCCAGCCCAGGACGTTCCGTCTGCTGTTCCAGTCTGGGTCCGTCTACCTCATCTCCCACTACATTGCTAGAATCAAAAATCTGTACAGGCTATCGGCAACTCGCTTGGAAGGTATATCGATCAAGCTGTTCGAAAAGACCAATACTCCTGCGCACGAATCTGTGTGGAGGTGGATCTGGAGGAAGGGTTACCAGAGGCAATCAAACTTACAGCAGCTGAATGGTCGCACATCCAGGAGCTAGATTACGAGCAGTTACCCTTAAAATGCCGGCACTGTCACGGCTATGGTCACTTCGCAAGACATTGCAAAAAAAAGGAAGGAGAGGAGAGCGAGAACACAAAATCTGAACAATGGACCACAGTGTAGAAAGAAAGGACGACAAAACCCAAAACCAAAAGAATTCCAAAAGGAAATAACCCTGAACCAAAGGGGCAAGAACAAAAAGATGGGACGTCCATCCCCACCTCGAAATCAGGAGATCAAAATGCAGAGTCCAGTAAGGCCATAGAAACTCCGGAAGCAAACAGGAACAACATCCCCACCTCAAAATCAGGAGATCAAAATGAAGAGTCCAGCAAGGTCATAGAAACTTCGGAAGCAAACAGGAACAACAAAAATCAGTCAAGATCCTCCCCTTTTAGGAAAGGAGGAGAGGAGCAAGGGCAAACCCCCGAAGTCACTCCCTCTCCCTCATATGTCAATGAAGTAAGAAAGAAAGTGTATGAATCACCAAGCTCCTCGGAGGACGAGATTATAGAAAGGCCTACCAAAATAGCAGGAAGAAAGTCTCGCAGAGAAGTGAGGGAGGAAGAAGCGGAAAGACAAAAGACTCAAAAAAGCCAACCCACTATAGAAATTTCAATTAGCAGAAACACAAGGATAAGGCCGCCAAAAGGAGGAGGCCCAAATTCCCCGAACAGTAAGTAATGAGAATAGTCTCTTGGAATTGCAGAGGGCTCGGGAATCCTATGAAAATAGAAGCGGTCAAAGATCTTATGAAAGTGGAACTTGCAGACATCCTAATGCTCCAAGAGACAAAAATTGAAGGGGAAGCCCTTCTTGAGATCAGCAAAAAGAAATGGTAGAAGAACACAGGAAAAGCAATAAGCGCAAGAGGCTCCTCGGGTGGAATAACAACCCTGTGGAAGGAAGATCACTTCAGGCTCGTCAATTCACACAACACACAACACTGGTGTTTCACAGAGCTGAAGCATATATCAAGTAAGTTATCCATTGCGCTATTCAATTTATATGTACCGGTATTGTATTCTGAAAATAAAGACTGTTGGAAAACATTAAATGAGTTTTTGCAACTGAATTCTCAAAACAATATAATCATAGTTGGAGATCTAAATTTAGTAATGAATGGAAAAGAAAAGAGAGGGGGTAGGAACAGCAAGGATTAGATGATCCAGGTAGTAGAAGACATGATACAACAATGGGATCTATTGGACTTTAAACTAAGAAAAGGGCTCTATACCTAGACAAATAAAAGGACAGGGGAAGACCATATTTCCTCCAGATTGGACAGGTTTTTGGTCCAAAGCACAATATTGTTGGAACAAAAGCTTATCTCATTAGCCATCCTTCCAAAGCTCACCTCGGATCATAAGCCCATCCGACTATTGCTTGAGGAGGAAGAGAATTTGGGGCCAATCCCATTCAGATTTAGCCCTCTGTGGAATGGAAAAATCAGCTTTGAAGAGACGGTCCGAATGGCATGGAACACCTCAGTTAATGACTCTCCCAATTATGTTTGGGAACAAAAATTAAAATTAACAAAAAAGGCACTCAAGGAATGGAGTAAACTTCCAACAAATAAATCCAAAGACCAAATAATCGAGGCAGTGCAACATTTGGAAATACTGCAAAGTGAAATGGATACAATTGATATAAACCAAACATAATTAGAAAAGGAGCAAGCTGCCCAATTCAAAACATTCTTCTCCTTCAGAAATGAAGAAGAGTATTGGAGACTAAAGTCCTGGAATCTTTGGCTGGAAGCTGGAGATAGGAACACATCATACTTTCATCGACAATGTAGAGATAGACTCTCGAGGAATCACATCTCAGAGATCACTTCCTCTGATGGGAGACTTTGCAAAGGAATATAACAGATAAAATCTGCTGCAGTATTACATTTCCAACATCTTTACAGCAAAGAGAAAGAGGACTGTGAAGAAGATAGAAAATAATTCCTGAAGAACATTCCGACATTGGTCACCACAGAGGACAATACAACATTATTGAAGCAAACAAATGAAGAAGAAATCAGCAATATAATTTGGTCCATGAATCCAGAAAAAGCCCCTGGGCCAGATGGGTTCACTATTCACTTCTACAGGATATGCTGGGATATAATAAAAACAGATCTAATTAGAATGATAAAAGGATTCTTGAAGAAAGAAAAAATGGGGGGTAGCACCAACTCAACATTCCTCGCTTTAATCCCGAAAGAGACAAACCCCTCCTCCTTTGATAGGTTCAAACGAATCTCTTTGTGCAATGCCTTATATAAAATTATTGCAAAAATTCTTGCAAATAGAATAAAGACACTGCTGAGCAAACTCATATCAGATTCGCAAGGGGGTTTTGTCAATGGGAGACATATCCTGGACAATGTAATCCAAGTCCAGGAAGTCATGCATTCCAGCAATCTCAGAAAGGAGAAAGGTATGTTGATCAAGTTAGACATGGCTAATGCCTTCGACAGAGTCAAGTTGTCCTATCTATATCAAGTTCTAATCTCCTTTGGTTTTGATCAAGATTTTGTTAATCTGATCCAAGCATGCACCAGTAGTCCATGGATAGCACCTTTGGTAAACGGGAGGCCAGCTGATTTCCTCCAAGCCACGAGGGGGTTGAGACAAGGATGTCCCCTTTCTCCTTTCCTCTACATCTTAATGGCGGACACATTGAGCAGAAAGCTGGAGCTTGATATGATAACAGGAACAACCCCAGGTTTAAAAATAACAAAGGACATTAAAGCAATAAACCACGCACTATTCGCAGATGACTCCCTCATGCTGGGTGGAGCTTCATCTAGAATAGGATCTGCATTCAGAAATAATCTTCAAGCATATTGCAAAGCTTTTGGAGCTCTAATCAGTGAAAGGAAAAGTGCAGTTTATAGCTAGAATACAGAGGAGGAAGAAACTCAAAACATAGCAAACAACTTGGGGTTTAATGGATACACAAAATGGGAAAAAATCAACTATCTTGGATTGCCACTAACACTGGGCACAAACATAGTCAATATGTGGGAAGGAGTAATTAAAAAAATCAGTGGTAAAATCGCTGCATGGGATGGTCAATGGCTAACTCATGGAGGCAAATTAAGCCTTATAAAATCAGTGTTGTCATCTATGCCAATTTATCAAGCGTCATACCTGATGGCTCCCAAGTCGATTTCAGGACAAATTAATAAAATCATTAGAGATTTTCTGTGGCAAGGAGGCAAAGGAAATCAATGGAAATTTCATCTGGTGAAATGGGAGATAGCAAAGCAATCTTTGAAGGAAGGAGGCCTTCAAATTCGAGATCCGGACTCTGCCAACGTATCTCTGGGATGCAAAATACTCTGGAAACTCCACAACGATCCCAATCATCCCGTCAGCACAGCTTTGAGGCATAAATGCCTACCAAATGCAAATCTAAGAAACTTGTAGATCGAAAACAACAAAAAGAGCTCGCTGTTATGGCAGTTATGTATTAACGGGCAGAGTCTTTTCATCCAGAATTTATATCGTATCCCAAAGAATGGGAAACACGTCAAGCTGCTGACTGATAGTATAATGGGACATTCGCCATTAGCCACACAAGAAAGCTTGCATAAGATATGTGAGTATTTAGAAAACAGAGGGGACAAGACGCTCTACGATATGTTAAAGTGGAGCGAGTCTGGGCTCTGAATTGATTGGGAATTTAGAGATATCCCAGCTCACCTATTGCAGCAATCAGAAAAGCTCAAACAGGAACTTTGTAAGGCTGCCCCGGTGCATAAATCAGAAAAGGATAAATGGGGTTGGGGACCTACAGGAGCATACACCTCAGCCAAAGGATATGAATTGATGCAAACACACAGAGACCGAATTCATCTAGCAAAATTTTGGAAAGAGGCATGGGATCCAATGGCGTTGCCCAAGGTAAACTTCTTCTTCTGGACTCTAATGCATAGAAAGATCCTGACTGGTGAAAACCTTATGAAAAGAAACATTGTAGGTCCGCATAGGTTCACACTTTGCACACTTTGCAAAGAAGCCATGGAAACCATGGATCATTTATTTGTTGAATGTCCATATGCAAACAGAGTTTGGACCCATACTCTTCAAGGATTAAAGGCTGTAATCCCCACTAAAACTTCAGTTGTGGACTTATTCCTCTCATGGAAAGAGCGATACCCGTCGCTCTCCCTAAACTCATCATGGGCCAGAATCTGGATCACTCTCCCCAAGCTAGTGTGTTGGAAGCTATGGCTAGCTAGAAATGAGCAGATATTTAACAATGTAACTTGGACCCCCAACATGGTAGCAGCAAAAGCAAAAGGACTCCTAGAAATTTTGAATTCTCAGAAAATCAAAGAGGACAATTCGATGCAGCAAGAGGAAAAGAATTGGCTTGGCATTCAAGCATTCATCCAACGGATACACAACACAAAAAAACCCCTCAGAAATCCTGAGTGGAGGCTAAGAGAAAAGGATGAAGCTTTTCAGAATTGGTGGAGGAAGCAAGGAATAACAACAAATTTTTTTGATGGTGCCTCTAAAGGCAACCCTGGGATAGCAGGAGCTGCAGGACTCATATACTCTTCTGATGGAGGCATCATAGAAACCTTCAGTTGGGGTCTAGGAAAACGAACTAACAATCAAGCAGAAATCCTTATCCTGTTAAAAGTTTGCCAAATAGCCAAAGAAAGAGGACATCGGAAGCTGCAAGCATTCAGAGACTCAGAAATCCTGATCAAAATAATACATACGCAAGGCCAATTCAATGAAGCTGGTTTAAACAAGAATCTGCAAAGGCTGAGATACCTTCTCCAAGACTTCACTTCCTTCAAATGCTATCACATTATTATAGAATCAAACAAAGAGGCAGACTTCTATGCCAACAAAGGCTGCCTCTTGGCCCAAGGAGATCTAAGCACAAATGGCGGAGTTCCAGAAACAATCTGTATACCATGAAATTTGAAAATTGCTGGAAACAGAAAATGTAAAAGAATTGCACTGAAAGATGTAAGGCTACGGCCTTTCGGAGTTCCCTACTAATAAAATCCATACCCGTTTTTATTAAAAAAAAATAAAATCACTCAATAAAGGAGGAGACTATAAACAAAGAAACTGAATTCATAAGAAAAAAGGTCTATGACACCAAATTCCAACTTGGATTTTGGCCGATTGCCCCACTATGAAAATTTGTGTCTTGCAATGAGAACGAACCTGATTGAATGATCCTACCTCTTAATTGATTAAAAAGTAGTGGAATATAAAAATCATAACTGCAAACCAATGATACCCTGAAACCTTTTACTGCCTGACCAGAAGGCATTCCTTGTTTCTGAAGAGTTGCTAAAGTGTTTTAAGCAATTTTGGAACTATTTCAGTGCTTTCGTAACTGCAAACAGAGGGTATGAACAAAGAAATTGAATTCATAAGCGAAAAAAAATATATTACACCAAATTCCAACTTGGTTCTAGCCCATTGCCCCACTTTGAAAAATCATGTCTTGCAATGGGAACGACTCTGATTGAATAATCCTGCCTCTTAATCGATTAAGAAACAGTGGGATATAACCCTTAAGAGAAACCAGGAACAAAGGTAAAATACCTCTATGGAAGTGACTATAATACCTTGATTATGTGAAACAAGAATGCAAGGTTGAGACTTCACATGCAAGTCAAAACATTTAAGAGAAACCAGGAACAAAGGTAAAATATCTCTATGGAAGTGACTGTAAAATTAATACCTCGACTCTATGGAACATGAATGCAAGACCGAGACTTCACATGCAAGTCAAAACCCTTAAGAGAAACCAGAATAAAGGTGGTTATACCTTGTTGGAGTGAAACAAGAATGCAAGACCGAGACTTCACATGCAAGCCAAAACCCTTAAGAGAAACCAGGAACAAAGGTAAAATACCTCTATGGAAGTGACTGTAAAATTAAGGTTATTTAATATAGACAACTTCATTTGCTTTACATGTGCATATATCAATGTAAATAACACAATATGAGAAAATGTCAACATTACAACATTATTAACATAGTATGAGAAAATGTCATCAAATTAATTGAAAACATGTACAAAATATAAAACATTATTAACATACTTTGGCTCTATGGTGGTTATACCTTGGCTCTGTGGTGGATAAAAATATTTAAAATCAAAATCTCAATTTACACAAAACCCTAAACCATAAATGTGTTGGAGTGAAACAATAATGCAAGACCGAGGCTTCACATGCAAGTCAAAACCCTTAAGAGAAACCAGGAACATAGGTAAAATACCTCCATGGAAGTGACTGTAAAATTAAGGTTATTAAATAGAGACAAATTCATTTGCTTTACATGTGCTTATATCAATGTAAATAACATAGTATGAGAAAATTTCAACATTATTAACAACACGGTTTGAGAATTTAGAAACATTATTAACACAGTATGAGAAAATTTCATCAAATTAATTGAAAACATGTACAAAATATAAAACAATATTAACATACTTCGGCTCTGTGGTGGATAAAAATATTTAAACATCAAAATCTCAATTTACACAAAACCCTAAAACCTAAATGTGTTAAAAAACAAAACCCTAAACCCTAAATGTGTTGGAGTGAAACAAGAATGCAAGACTGAGACGTCGCATGCAAGTCAAAACCCTCAAAACCCTAAAGAGAAACTAGGAACAAAGATAAAATACCTCTATGGAAGTGACTGTAAAACTAAGGTTATTGAATAGAGACAACTTCATTTGATTTACATGTGCATATATCAATGTAAATAACACAGTATGAAATTCTCAACATTATTAACAACATAGTATGAGAATTTAGACAACATTATTAACAAAGTATGAGAATTTAGATAACATTATTAACACAATATGAGAAAATTTACACTAAAACAGGTTCCTTTTAATTTACACAAAACCCTACCCTAAACTAGTCAATTTACTAGTCAATTTGCACAAAAACATAGGAAACAAGCTCAATAGAAACATATCCTTCAAGTTAAATGTGTTAAAAAACCAAACAATTTACAGAAAAACTAAGTGTTTAAAAACACAGTAAAAAAGCTAAACAGAGAAACATATCCTTCAAGTTAAATGTGTTAAAAAACAAATACATATGATTGGTAAGACAGAGTCCTACCTTACGACTGCTCTCCTCGGCTTCCTCTCCCTCCTCGCCTTCCTCCTTGCTAACTGCATTGACCTACAAACAATGAAAAAACCTAATCAGAATACAACCATTCACAGAGGAGGCAACACAAACATTAAAAAAAGGAAAACCCACAATGAAAAACACACCTGAAAGCACAATTCCGAGCATCCAGACCTAAAAAACGCACCTGAAAACACAATTCCGAGCATCCAGACCTGAAAACGACATAGATACGAACGCAGGTAAAACCACCACAAATTCGAGGTAAAACCACTACAGAGCCGAGGTAAAACCACCACAGAGCCAAGGTATAACCACCACAGAGTCGAGGTATAACCGCCACAGAGCCGAGGTATGACCACCACAGAGCTGAGTATAACCACCACATAGCCAAGTATAACCACCACAGAGCCAAGGTAAAACCACCACAAAGCCGAGGTAAAACCGCCACAGAGCCGAGGTAAAACCACCAGAGAGGCGAGGTATAACCACCATAGAGACGAGGTATAACCACCATAGAGCCGAGGTATGACCACCACAGAGCCAAGTATAACCACCACAGAGCCGAGTATAACCATGGCAGAGCCAAGGCATAACCACGACAGAGCCGAGTATAACCAACACAGAGCTGAGTATAACCACCAAAGAGCTAAGGTATAACCACACAGAGCCGAGGTATAATGACCACAGAGCCGTGGTATAACCACCACAGAGCTGAGGTTTAACCAACACAAAGTCGAGATATAACCACCACAGAGTCGAGGTATAATGACGAATTTCAAGCCCCTCGTTCGAACCAGGACCATAGGTGCTCGAATCAGGAGCGCATATGCTCCATAACCTGAGATGCAGCATGCAAGGGGGCGGAGATGGGGCGTCGAGCATCGGTGCAAGCATTGCGCAAAAAACATGCATGCAAACGATCAGTGACCAACCCCAGAGTGAAAATGACAGCTTCCTAGAGAAACCTGCAGTTAAACGTGGGAAGCGACTGGCTGGAGAGGTCGTCGACCAACTGGAGAGGTTCCCCGTACGTGTGACATGTGCTCGCAGAAGATGGCGTGATGTCGTACGCATGCGTGGCACTCTAGATGGTGTGGGGGGGCCAGTCACTGCCGAGGTGTCCAATAAATGACCCCTCTCCCCTAGGTTATTAGGATGTAGAGAAGTCAATTGTGGAATATACCTTATTTTAATTTTGATAATGGTTCAACTGTGGAAAATACGCTATTTTAATTTTGATAATGGTTAGTTTATTTGGTTGGTGTGTGGATAGAGATTATGGGAAGAACTTAGAGAATTAAGCCATCAAATAATGGCGTTCCCCATAAAGTGATATGTATGGTGAAATGGATTTTGAAAAAAATATTTAATTTAAATCAATTTAAATGATTTTAAATTTATTAAATATATACTAAAATTTAGATAATTGTATGTAATAAATAATTATAATGAAAAAATATAAAACAATTATGTATAAGAAATAATAAATTTTCATGCATTAATCTTTATTAACCAAAGCTAAAATTTTATAGGTGAGAGAAAGAAAATTTTGTTTACTAAAAATTATTTTTATATATACCAAAAAATTAACAAGCAATTGCCCGTAAAGGTGTAAAGGTACACCGAAGGAATAGAATATTTGGGAAAATCATCTCGCCGCTCACTCCAATGCTAGCATTGTTAATGGTTTCTATGAGTGGAGCAAAATTACTTTTTGATAAGAATATGTAGATGACAAATATCTAAAGCCACTCATAGACGTTAGAAAGAGGCATACAAATCTATGAAGAGGACTCCACCTATTAGATTTTAATGAATGATGAGCAAAATTAGGCTGCTATTAGGATTGAAGAAGGCATTTTCGGTATTTAGAAAGAAATCATTGTTAGTTCCTTCGATACAGTGCAATATCAAAGAAAGAGGAATGTGAATTACAACAAAGGAGGTGGAAATAAAGTAGAGTGATGCTCTTCTAGAGGTGGAAAGAGAGACACTGTTCCAAGAAAAACAATCTAATTTCGTTACTCATTTTCTCATTAAGTTCATTTCTGTGCTAGTTTTTAGCTTCTAGGTTATATGTTTTGTAAATATGGGAACCATGATAATATAAAAGTTTTTTTTAGAAGAAAAAAATTTCAAGCAAAATGGGCAACACATCTCACCTGTGGTGACTGTAATTACATAACTTTTTTTGGAATAGGAGCTACCTTCTAAAGTAGACAATCTTGAATTCACCAACCAATTTCTAGGTGGGCTTGCAAATAAAACTATCAATCCTTGAATGCTTCAAACCACCATCCAAGTCCCCATAATTTTCCATTTTGGTATAAAAGCAGTACCATTGACATTGATTTTGGTCAAAGCTTAGATAGATTACAAGCACATCCAATCCATCAGATTAATTAAAAGAAGGCAACACAAAAGCGACATTACTCCATGATTAATCTGAAAGAATTAAATATTTCCTTACACTCTAGTTGAAACTCCATCACATCCTTGGGTAGTTCTTCATTGTTGCTAAATCTTTCTATTCCCTCTTTTACGATATCATAATATAATATAATCATAATAAAAGAATAAAAAATACTGATATATGAATAATATATATTAAAATTTTGTATAATAAATATTAAAATTTTATTATAAATTTAGTTCAAAATTATATATATATATATATATATATATATATATATATATATATATATATATATATATAATTTATTATTCTAATATTTTTATAGATTTTTTTTGTAAGTTTGGTAGTGCCTCTCTATTCATTCACTTTAAACAAAACAACAAGTTACACCATATATACTTATTGGTATATTTATATTTTAAAACCCAATAAAATTTAATTAAATAATAAATTAACTTAGAAACCAATGAAAAATCAAAATATCTCAAGACTTAGAGATTATAATCTTTCTTTTTTCATATAGAATGAGATTTAGAAAACTTTAAAACATCCGAGGGAATTCCATGATAGTTGTAGTGCCACTTGTCAAAAATACTTATATCTTAATAGTATATATTGTATTTTTTATAATAACTATTTTTTATTATTATTATTATAAATTGATTTTAAACATTTAAATATTAAAAAAAAATTATTATTTTAATATTTTTATCCATTTATTTTTCAAAAACCAAGAAAACTTAAATTTATGATAAATTAACTAAAAAACCAATGAAAAATCAAAGTATCTCAAAATTTAGAGATTATAATCTTTCTTTTTTCATTTAGGATGAGATTTAGAAAACTTTAAACGACAACACAATTCCTAGCTAATTCCATGATGGTTGCAGTACCATGTGTCAATTTTTATTTAGAGGGAGTAGGACGAAAATACACAGATCTTATTGGTCAAATCTACCCAACCAAACCCATCATAGGAACACCTTCGGTGTGATTAATTTTGGGGAATATTTTGGTTTTCATGTTGTATAAATTCTTCTTACACATGAGATACCTAATCATACCCATGATAGCAATGGGGGGAAACTAGCTTCAATCAAGAGGATAGGAGGGAGTATTTTATTTAATCTTGAGGTTGTAGGTTATAAATTGCTTTTGGAATAGCTAAATCTTGCTCCATGATTTTTTAGATATACTACAACCCCAAACCTCACATCCATATAAAATCACAAGGGTGACGAGAGTAGCAAAGATGAACTTTTGTTTACTCCATGACCAAAGATATGTCCACTTACAATTGTTTTCAAGCCCATAATAAGCTTTCTAACCTCCAATTATCCTTTTCTCAATGATATGATTCTAGTTGAGGTGATGGTGAATGATAATTCCGATATATTTGTATGAAGAAACTTTCTCCAAGTAGTTATTATAATAATTGAAATGATCAAAGTTGATATTTTTGGATTTAATTATCATGACTTTAGTCTTGTCGTTATTAAGAGTCGTACTCATCATGGAATAGTAATCTTGGAGGACTATAAGGATTCTAAGTTGCTTATTGAGATCGTTATGGCACATGGCTAGAAAAACGATATCGTCAGCATGAAGGAGAAGAGTAATGACCATACCAGTGAGCATGTGGCCATCACATCTGCAACTTCTAAACACTCTTCTATCTTATCAATGTAAATGCTAGAAATGGTAGGGGATAGGGGACACCCTTGCTTAACTTCGATATTACGTTTAATTTCTTTTGACCAACCTTCGATGATCCTAAGATTGGTAATAACATTCTTATATAGCCTAGTCACAACAACTCTCAACTCGAGAGGAACCATTATCTCTTTTAGCCTCTTCCATAGCTTATCCTAAGGAACTATGTCAAAATATTTTCTAAAATCAACAAAACAACAAAAGAGACCAATTTAATTATTGCGACATTTCTTTGTAATGATCCTAAGAGTAAAAATGTGGTTTATAGTTGAGTGATGTATAAGCAAAATCCAACATTCCCTTTAGTTTTTTAAACTTGGCTTTCAAGCCAAAAGGTTAATCTTCTTTTCCAAAATGAATCCATATAGTTTGGCTAAAATGTGGCTAATCATAATTGTCCTGTAGTTAGAGATAATATTTTTATCCTCCCTTTTAAAGATAGGCACAATAAGGCTTTGTGTCCTAGAATTAGGGAAAACTTGTTTCACTACCAAATTGAGGAGTTTGTGTATATGAGTGATGAGAACAAACCTTCCCATTTTTGAAATTTCAGCTTGGTAGCCTTGAATATCCCTAGCTTTCCCATTAGCGGGTTTCTTAATCCTAAACTCCGCGTCTTTCAAAGAAAAGATATCCTCCTCTATATGAGTGTTCAAGATGGTGCCCATGGTGTTACGGGAACCATAAAGATTCTTAAGATGGATATCCCAATTCTTTAAGGGAATCAAATTATTTTCTTTCATTTTATGAGTAAGAATTTGCCTCCAAAATTTTCTAGGCTCAACTTTAGAAAGGTGAAAAATATGCTCTTGCCCCCTATTTATATAAGATTTTTTCTTCTTTTTGATAAGAACTTTGTATTTTTTGTTTTTTTTTTTAAATTTTCATGGTTTCATTATAAGCATCTCTAATCGCTTTCCTAGAAATTTTACAATCATTATCATACCAAGGGCTGAAAGTTATATTATTCTTATTACGAGGCTCCTCGGTAGAGAACTTTTTAATTGTAATGGAAAAGGTTGTAATAAAATTGTGATAGATGCTATCAATCTTATTATTATACGTTAAGAAAGCTAATTCCCTTTTGAAATCCTTTAAAAGTATAATTTTTAATATAAAAACTTAAAATAACTGCATTATTAAAAATTAGAAAGTTTGTTTTACAATTCGCTTTTATCTTACTTTTGAATTTAAACATTTAACCACCATGTAAACATGAGGATAAGCATGGAAAAAGAGAAGTACACTACATTTCAAACACATGTTTTATTCTCAAGATAGTTTGTAACAAGTGCTACATGGTGGCTATTACATGCTGGTTAGTTTAAACATAGCTAAGTTTTAATTTAAAAAAGAAGAAGAAGTTACAATTGTATATATCTCAACAATTGCATAGAATTACATTTAGGAAAAAAAATACATTTCTTATTTATTATCTTTTTTTTTTCCCTTTATTCTTACATGATGTTAGTATATGAAATTTGAAAATCCACATAATCCTAATCCATTATAATTTAGTGATTGTTCCCATCATATAGTGAATGACTTGAGCCTTCCAAATGAACTCAATGTTATTAAGTAAATAACAAATATATAATTAATTAGTCAAAAGCAGAAATAATTGATACAGGTTGATGGACATTTGCTATTATACATTTTGCACTTACTACCATACATCAATTTTTGAATGGAACAATGTTCAACGGGCTCTAATTAAACTATGAAGAAATATTATATATAAATAAATAGTTGATTAACTGGCTATAATTAAAAATATAGAGGAATTTGGTTACAAACTTTGTACTGGTAGATACAATGACATATGGATACATTGTATAATTTATTAATATAAATATAACGATATTCTAGGCTAATAAATTTTAATTAATAAAAGAAATGATTTTATTAAAATTTATGTTATTTATTTAGCATGAAAAAAAAAAAAACAGTTAATCTTTACTTACAAAACAAAAGAATAAAATAAAGAATACAACGAAATATTCATGCGATATGAAAATATTGTGTAATTATTAATATAAAGATAGCAATATTATATCTTAAAAATATATGATTATGTGTATAAACTATGTGGTAAATTGTTTTTTAAGTTAAGCTTTTGTTTTTTTTTGTTTTTTGTTTTTAAATATGAAAACATATGTCTATATCTAGTTTATTGTATGATTAATTTGTAAAAATCTATTTCTAAACATCATAAATAGGGTAATTACACAGAACTACCTGTAATTTTTTTATAGTTATCTTGTAATCACACAGAAGGCTACGTCCTGCATCGTGTCCTGTTGTGCCTGCTGCCTCCTGCTGCGCCCTGCTACTCGCGCCCTGCTGTGCCGTGTCCTCCTGCTGTGTCCTATCCTCCTTTCCCCCTGCTCCTCCCTCAGGGTCTCTCTGTTCCGCTTGATCGGCCTCCCTCGCCGGCTTTGCTGGGTCCCGCTCCTTTGCCGCGGGGCCTCTTCCTGCAGGTTCTGTCCGGTTCTTTCCTGCTTCTCTTCGGCTCTGAGATGCTTCGTCTTCCGTTTTTGCTTTGTGCAGCTTGGGAGTGTTGCTGCTGATCTGCTCTTCACAGCCATGGAGAACTAGGGCTCGCCCCTCGGTCCTTCGCTTTCTTCTCCCCCTGATGCTGAAGCTGCTTTCTCCTCTTTGTTAGCTTCGTTGCCCAAGAAGAAGAAGTCTGAAGCTGCCAAGTTTGTCAAAAAACTTGTTGATGTTCCTGAGGTCATCCTTCATCCTGAGGGCCCGATACAGGTTGCTTTTTCCCTGGAAGATTGTGCCCTGGTGGGTCAGTTCAAGGGCCTTTGGCCCTTGCCAAAATCAACGGAAAATTGGGTTGTTAAGAACTGGATCCCGCTGATCAAGAACAAAGTCACTTCATATTTCCTGGGAAGAGGCTACTTCCTGTTTGAGTTCAACTCTAAGGAGGACAAAGACTTGATCTTCAGGAATGGGCCCTATTTCATGGGCCCTCAGGGTCTCTACCTCAATAAATGGACCCCAGACTTCGATCTGGCCGTGGATGTCCCGACAACAGTCCCTGTCTGGGTTCGGCTCCCAAATCTTCCAGTGAATTGTTGGAACTAGGATTCCCTCAAGCACATAGGCAATACGTTGGGAAAGTTCATTGACAGAGCAAACAACAACGATCAGTATGATTGCGCCCGAATCTGTGTCGAGGTAGACTTAGAAGTGGGGCTTCCGGAGGCTATCAAAATAAAGGTTGGCAGTTGGACGCATGTGCAAGTGCTGGACTATGAGAAGCTCCCTTTCAAATGCCGTAAATGTCACATCTATGGTCATTTCGCAAGAGGGTGTCCGAACAAAGGGGAAGCAGAGAAAGGAAAGGAAGATGGTTGGAATCAAGTTAAGCGGTCAAAGACCTCACACAAGAAATCTGGGGCCCCAAATGGCCAAGGCCCCCAGCCTGCCTCCGCCCAAAATGTACCTCAACCATCAAGTCAAAAAAATAGGTATGAGTTCTTAAGCTCTGAAGAAGAGGTTCCTCAGGAAGAGGATAGGCAAGATAAACCCTCAGAAAAAATGGCCTCAGCAGGATCAAGACCTGAAGAAAGTGCCACAACAAGAAATAAAGATAAGCAAACAGAAGCCTCCGAGGAGGAACATGATTCGGAAGAGTCAGAGGAGGAAGGAGAAATAGGAGATACACAGACATTGGTCAGAAGATCAGCAAGGGGTCGCAAATCTGCCAGAGAAAAGAGAGACCAGGAAACTTACAAAGACAAACTTCAGGGTTGTCAGCCCACTCTGGAGAAAATCTTAGGCAAAAATCCGAAGATATCTAAAAATCAAGCACAGGGCTCCAAGGGAGCCCATCATCATAAAAATAAATGATGAAGATCGTCTCCTGGAATTGCAGAGGAATGGGGAGTAAAGTGAAAGAAGAAGCAATGGGAAGTCTTATTAGAAGAGAAGCTCTAGATATTCTTCTGATCCAGGAGACCAAAATGGAGAGCAATGAGTTCCTCCAAACCTGTAAATTTTTTTGGAATGGAAGAAAAGGCCAAGCAGTTTCAGCACGGGGAGCCTGTGGGGGGCTGGGCTCTCTATGGAATCCTCTCAAGTATAGGTTGGTCTCTGAGACACTCAATACCCACTGGCTGTTTTTGAAGCTTCAACCTGTGGACTCGAGGGAGACTTTATGCCTTTTTAATGTCTATGTCCCAGCAAATATAGGGTAGAAAAGGGAGTGTTGGGACTCCGTCAGACATCTGTTGGAGTCAGAGAACTTGGAAAACATCATTATTGCGGGTGATCTAAATCTCACTCTGCGCATGGAGGAAAAGCGAGGAGGCATAATCGTAAGGGACCCAGCAAGGGAGTGGGTGGAGGATCTCATGCAGGACTGGGATCTACTCGATATCCCCTCAGAAAATGGTAAATATACCTGGTCCAATAAAAGAATAGGCCCCGGCCACATTGCTGCTAGACTTGATAGATGTTTGGTGCATAGTTCTTTTCTTTTGTTGGGCTTAGAATCCAGATTTCATATCCTCCCTTGCAGTGTTTCAGATCATAAGCCTATTATGCTTGAGATGTTGGATCACATGGATCTTGGTCCCATACCTTTCAGATTCAATCCTCTTTGGGTCAAGGATCCCGAGTTCCTGAATTTAGTTCAGGACAATTGGAAAGTGCTAGTGAAGGGTTCACCTTTCTTCATTAAATCATGGGCCAAATCTCTCCCCTCCCCTACACATGAGAGAAAGCAGGCCCAAGACAGACTTGCTCAACATCACGCTCAAAATGAAGATGTAGAAATCACCAAAGAAGTATTAGATAAGGAAGCTGAGCTTCAACAAACATTTCATAAAGCCCGCCTTTTGGAGGAAGAGCATTGGAGACAAAAGTCTAGGAGTTTATGGCTTAAAGCGGGAGACAGAAACTCCACCTTCTTTCATAAACAAGCTCAAGCTAGAAAGAGCTTCAATTCTATTTCATAAATCAAAGAAGGAAAATCGACTCACAAAGAATTTGGGAGCATAAAGAGAGCAACTTTCAACCACTTTAAAAATCTGTACAGAGAAGAGGGAGTGACTGACCCAAACTCTAAATTTTTGGAGGCGGTTGCTTCTAAGATCTCCCCTCTAATGAATCAACATCTAGAAGCTAAGATCTCTATAAAAGAAATAAAAGATGCTCTCTCCGACATGGAGCCCGACAAAGCCCCAGGCCCAGATGGCTTCACTGCAAGATTCCTTCAAACCTGTTGTCCAATTTTGGATAAAGACCTCTACAAAATGATCTTGAAATCTCAAAATTGCCTGAAAATAGGGGGTAGCACTAATTCTGCCTTCCTTGCCCTCATACCCAAGGATAAGGGCGCTAAATATTTTAATCGGTTCCGCCCCATCTCTCTTTGTAATATTGGATATAAAATAATCACAAAGGTGATTGCAAATAGGCTAAAAGGCATCCTCCCTGCCATCATTCCAGAAAATCAAGGCGGGTTTGTTCAGGGGAGACAACTTGCTGACAATTTCATTCTTGTGCAAGAGGCGATCCATTCGAGCCAACTTCGCAAAGAGAAAGGTATGGTAATTAAACTAGAGTTGGCAAACGCTTTTGATCGTGTCAGACTCAGTTTTCTTTGGGAAGTCCTACATAAATTTGGCTTTGGAATGGGCTTTATCAATTAGATCCACGCTTGTATTGTCAATCCCTGTATCGCTCCTTTGGTGAACAGGAGAGCAGCTAGCTTTTTCAAAGCTTCTAGAGGGCTTAGACAAGGCTGCCCCCTCTCTCCGCTTCTCTTTGTCCTCCATGTTTCTGTCCTGAGCTTCTATCTTGACCAAAAATTGGTTGATCAAGAGATCTTGGGGCTCAACATAGCCAGAGGGGTTAAAAATGTTAATCATACTTTGTTTGCTGATGATACCCTCTTGTTAGGGGCTGCCTTTGTCAGATCAGCCTTAATGTTCAAGGAGGTTCTGGATGATTACAACGAAGCTACAGGTAGCAGTTTGAACAAAGGTAAATGCAAAGTTTTTTTTTGGAATATCTCTGCCTCCATTCTTTTGGACATCACCAGAATCCTTGGTTTTTCTGCCTCCCTCAGTTGGACCTCTTTTACCTATCTGGGCCTTCCTATCTTCCGAAAACTAGCTTACAGCAGAGATTGGATTCCTCTTCTGGATAAATTCAAGGCTAAAATTCAAGCATGGGGATTCTCATGGTTAAACCTTGCCGACAAAACTGTCCTCATCAAATATGTTCTCAGTAGTCTCCCCATTTTTCAATTCTATGCAATCCTTGCTCCCATTGGAATCATCAAAAAAATGGAAGCCTTCATCCGAAAATTCTTCTGGAAAGGCGGCAAACACAATGACAGGAAAATCCCCTTGATAAGTTGGGAGAAAATCTGTAAGCCTCAGAATGAAGGAGGCCTAAACTTTAAAGATCTCAGCCTCCAAAACACAGCCATGGGAGCCAAGATTTTTTGGAGAATCATTGGTCCACACCCAGGGTGGGCGCAAAGAGCTTTATGGAGGAATTATTTCATGGGGAAACAGAAAAGATGCTTGGAAACCTCACTGCCCACCTCATGTTCACAACTGATCAAACTCTGTCTCAAATCAACTCCTTTAAGCAGAGACAGAGCGTATTGGATTCCTGGCAACGACAAAGAAATCAAAATATGGGACGACTGCATCATGATGCATCCCCCATTATCGAGCTACAGTTCTCTGCAAGCGCTGTGACCGTGGCTGGACAGAGCTGGTTGCGTTTCTCTATGGGACATTTCGCTGTGGGCTGGCAGCAACTGGCTGCGATGGAGACTCCCGCATGTTCCTCCAGAGCTGATTCAAGAACGTGACCTCCTTCTCACTCTGCTACACGGTAAGGCGCCTCTGCGCGTCGGTAGAAAGGACGCTCGCGGTTGGGGAGACGCCCCAGGGCTATATACTGTTGCATAGGGGTATAAAAGCCTCCAAGATCGTCCACACGTCCCTCCCGACCCTGCTGTGTGGAAGGGGCTCTGGACTTACAAAACCATGCCAAAATTTGACTCATTCTGCTGGCTGTTATGCCACAAAGGAATTTTAACAGAAGACAGATTGAAGAAGAAATGGTTCCAAGGTCCCTCACGATGCCACTTGTGTTGTGACAGTGAGGAGAATGCCCAACACATTATCTTGGACTGCAAATTCTCAAAAGAAATCTGGCAGAACCTCTTGAGCCATTGGAAAACAGAATTCATCTTACCAGCATCTATCCCTGACTTATTTGCAAACTGGCGAAACTTCTACCCAGAAACGCTCCCAAAAAACGAAAGTTTTAAAGCCGCTTGGATCTCCTTACCGAAATTTATCTGCTGGCAAATCTGGCTGGAGAGAAACATAAGAGTCTTCAGAGATGAAAGCTTAAATCCACAGTTCACCATCATCAAAATAAAAAGTCTTTGGAAAGAAAGTTTGGGGGAGCATTTGTCGGACTCGAACCTAAGTCAGCAAGACCTAGACTGGGGTGCTTCGTTGGATCTCCAATTCTCTGGAGAAACAAGGCATCACAAGGATACAAAAGAGTGGCAATTCAGAGGGAAGGAGAATGATCTATCTGATTGGCTCATCAGGCAATCCAGATACTCTCTGTTCTTTGACGGGGCAGCGAAAGGCAATCCCGGACTGGCTGGGGCAGGAGGAGTTATAAAGAATAAGGAGGGCAGAATTGTGACTAAGTTCGCTTGGGGTTTAGGTCATTCCACCAGCATTCAAGCAGAAGCCTTGGCTCTTCTTCAAGGTCTCAAGCAAGATAAGGCCTTTGGCCTTTCAGAGGTTAATATTATAGGAGATTCTCAGTCCATTATTAAAGTTTTATTGGAGGATTCTTCTCCTACAGATCTTAGATTGGCAAGAGTGATTTCAAGAATCAGAATTCTGGTGAAATATTTTCAGACTGCAAACTTCCTTCATGTATTGAGGGGGAACAATAAAGACGCTAATCTGGAAGCCAACAGGGCGGTGCCACTTCCCGCTGGCTCTCTCTTGAAAGACGGTATTGTGGAGTGGGACTCCATCCCTTAATTTATAGTTATGTTTTACTGCATTATTTTGAAACAGTTTGTTTGTACATTTAAGATAGGAAAATTAACGGAGATAGATTCTCTAGTCTCGAGTAAAAAACGCGGATCTCCAAATTTTGGGGCCTATGATCAGTTAGTCAAAGTAAGTTCAAGGGCTATGCCCGATCTATTGTAACCGATGAAAGGCATTTTGGCCAATATCTAATATAAATCCATATCCGTTTCTGTAAAAAAAAAAACATCATAAATAGCAAAAACTTGAACCCACCAATAATATTTAACTTTAATTCCATATTTAAATCAAATACAAAACAATAATAATAATTATTATTCTTCCACTTAAAATTATATATATAATAACTCTTTATATTTTAAAGAGTTAGGAAAATATATAAATATAGTATAGTGTCCTCCTTTAGGTCTACATGTCAAAAGTATGCCGAACATGATATTTGGAGTTATTTAGCCGAATTTGGACAATTTGTAGGAACTAACATTTAATATGGCTGCACAGTCGGAGATTGACTGCGCATTGAAGTAATTGAACTCGCACAAAGAACTACAAGTTTTGCAATAACATGTTAAAGTTCTAAACTAATATAAGTTGAGATAAATAGATTATAATATTATTAAAAAAATAGAAATTTCAATTCATAATGTTTAATATTAGATAAATTTTGTGGTTATTCTAGTTGTCATGTTTTTCCTTGATAACGATGATGAATTAGCCTCTATTTATGGATAGTAGACATCAATAACCATTCCCAAGGCTAATTTGAAAATTAAGTTATGATGATTTTTCCCATTATTACATATATATGTATACATATATTATTATATAAAATTAAATTTTATTAACATTAATCTTGGTTGATTATCAACACATGCATATGAATATATAATCATTAATAATATATCTCTCTTTCTCTCTCTAAATATTTATATACACTTAGAGAAATCAATAATTAGATGAGTCTCGTACTTAGGTTCACAAGGGTCAATTCTTTTGGGATCTATCTCTTAATTACGCCGGAGGCGTTTTCCATTGCGGGCTTGGGGTGAGAAAACACTGTTCACCCCAGCCAATGAGAACCAGTTTCGCTATCACGCATGGAACCAATAATATTTCGCCACGTGTTTGCTTGTTTAATGGCTGGTCAGCGGTTCTGCGCGTTCGTCCGTTCACACTTCTGTGGATCAGGCCTCCTCCAGGCTGAGAATTCCCAAACAACTCGCGACGCATACAATTGGACTCCAGGTGCCTCGAAAGCTTACTCGGCCAGGTCCCCAAGCTGGCGCATGATCCCGACGATGCTGGCCATGGCAACCCCTTCCAGTAGCGTGATTTCACCTATGAATTCGTTCCCCAAAAACCTGGGGAGGGAACGTTCAGCCTTCCATTCCTGTCTCAGACGCGAAACAACGCGCAGGTGGAGAACAATCTGTATCCATTTCTGCACCTTTGCTCAGACGGGAACCTTTTCATCTTCGCGAATAAAGACTCGATTCTGCTGCAGTACACTAAAAACTTGGTGGTGAAATCGTATCCGAGAATGCCAGGGGACGGCCCCAGAAACTACCCTTCCACGGGCTCTTCCGTCATGCTTCCCCTCTCCGCTTCCGACGGATTTAAGAGGATGGAAGTCCTCATCTGCGGGGGATGCCCCGATAATGGTTTCGCTTCAGCAAAGGCGGGCAGCTTCATCGACGCCCTTAGCACTTGCGGCAGAATGGTGATAACGGACGCAAATCCCAGAATGTACCACTCCACCGCAAGTCTATTGGCCGACGGAAGAGTTATCGTAGGCGGCTTCAACGCCCACTTCGGTTATGTTTTCACTGGGACTCCCTTCCCAATAGAGCTTCGCTTGGAAAGCTACAGCCCCCCTATTATCTGGACTCTGTTTACGCCATCCTCCGCCCTCGGATAATTTCGGTTTCCTCCGCTTCCATCAGCTACGGCAATTGCCTCTGATACACCGTTAATGATGAATCAATTTCCACAATCCTTTGCATTCGGCAGGAACCAATAAATAACTGAAATTTATAGTTCAAAATTCAAAATGGTCTGAGGTAATTTAAAATGCTGCCAATGTTACTGATATGCATATACAACAAAGAATATGACAATATTGTGGTTAATTGAGGACTTATGTAAGATATATGGATAATTTCGGTACAGTAATGTTATTTTCATCTTCATCTTCACAATTCACATCAACGTCGAAATGCTGAGTATCTGTAGATATCTCTATGTTTGGCATGTCTTTTACCAGGTCTATCACTTTCTTATGCATTCTTTCTCTATGGTTGGGAAATAAGCTGTTGTAAATCAATGGATTTCCGAATGAGACACTGTAGGCATCCAAGCCTTTATCTTGGAACCAATCCAAGAGGTCTTGCACGATTGGATTTCCATGTATGACCCATCGGTCCCATTGAGACCAGGTCAATTTCCCATGTTTAGTTACCTATGGGAAAGCAAGTTCAACCATAGAAAATAGGGGGAGTGCCAAGTTTGCAAAACTGTTGCGATACTTTTCAACCTTGTGGCCTAATATAACCTTGTAAAGTTCCAGACACACTAGACCAGTGGCCATGGCAGTGGTAGTTGCAATAGCTGGAATTATTCTTCCAGCTATGAACTTGGCCTTGAGCTTATCCACCTCAGGTATGCTATAGTTCCTTGCTCGCATATTAGCAAGTCCAGCGATAAGATCCATGTGATAATTTGTATCATCATCCTGCATTGCAAGGAAGCAACCAAACTTTTAGATTGAGTTTTCTTCCCATGGATAGTGTTGAATTGGAACATCAATACCCTTTCAATATAATATTTTTATTTGACAGAGGAAGACCTGTATAAATAGTAGAGCATAATAGAAATCTTTAATGAGGAAAGTTAGAGGATACCTTTTCAAACTTAATAGGATTCATGCGAAAGTCTGAAGGCAGATTTTGAACACCATGTTGCAGTGTGGTGATCAATTTGTCAATCAGTTCACCCTCATCAACATCATACAATGTAGAATAAGGGTTCACATCTGTAGCTTTCTCATCTGTGACAATCTTCACCCCTTCTTTGGGCTTGAAAATTGGAATATGCACTTTGTCAACCACCTGCACCAATTTCCTTGACTTTGGATTTGAAGCCCATTCAGGAATGGGAATGCCATATGTATTAGCTTTTAAAATTGAGGCTGCAAGAATTAGGGACGTGTGACTGGGATCCTGAGAAGAAAAGTCTAGGGGCTTTGGGAAACGCTTGGGAGCAGACCACAATGGTGCACCTTGTCTGGCAGTTGCATTTTCAGGGAAGCTGAAAGTAAGCTGCTTCACATGATTTGAAAATAATCCTCAAACCTGGATCCTCAAATGAGTCAATGATTTTCAAATCTAGTTTACTGAAATTCAATTTTTTTTTGTAAATAGTGAACTGTGCTAAGATTTGCTGGAATGCAAAATGGAAATGAAAAGTATAAAATTAGAGAAAGAAAAGGTAAAGGAAAAAAAGGGGATTCTAGCGCAAGAAACTCAATCTTCAAATGTTAGACATTTGTGTGAAACCAAACAATCAATAACAGACTCCAGCAATTGCCGGGCCTGAGCATCCCCTGCAGACTTGAAAAAGTCGATCAAACTTGGCAAAACAGGCTTTCACAACTTCCTGCCCAACGATTCCACCAAACATAGCTGCCATGGGATTCAACACTGCATGGGAACCACTTGCAAAATATTTGAATACATTTACATTTTCATCAATGACACTGGCATCCAACTTAATCAGGAAGCTGTCACTGTCACTTAACGCCTTTGCCACATCGATGAATCTACTAGCATCTTGCTCCGATGCAGCACAGGGGAAGCGCCCAAATTGATGAACAAATTTATCTAGAGCACGTAAAGCCAAGTGTAAAAGTAGAGGGCGGTCAAATTTTAAAAAATCACTGAGAAGAAACTTGCCAGGATTTTCAAGCGCTTCGCTCAATGGCTTAAAGTTTAGGAGCTTGGATTTGTTAACCTCAGTGACTATGCCACCCATCTCATAGCGTCCAAAGTTGGTTTTGTCTTCCTGCAGGTGCAAAGAATATGGTTTGACATTCACCACTTTACTTGGCTTGCCATCATTAAGCTCACTCATACCTTTAACTTTAGAGAAAACAACAAGATCCCCATCCTCGAATTGGAGCCTCTCCTCTGTATAAATTTGCTGAATAATGAAGATTTATCCACCGAGATTATCCTGATCACATACTAATTAGAATTCATATGCAACACATAATCTCTTCTACAATCAATCATCAATTTGCGGAAATGGAAATAGTTGCATGCGCACATAAACACAATATGCAATGGGGAAAGCTTATAGCTGAAAACCCCTCAGCTATTTTGTATATTATATGGAGAGAACATGTAACATTACATAGCACAATACTCCTCACAAGTACTCAGTACTATCTCATAAAGTTACACACAAACTAGCTCAGTTTTGAACAAGTCACAGGTTCAAAACTCATCCACTAATTGCCTGCCTCTATTGCGCAATCAAGGCTGGTCTAATGAGAGATCCAAGGTTTGAATCTCCTTGGCTTGACAGCGCAATCCTCATGGGAAATTCCTCCAAGTGTGGTGGAAATCTCATGCACAACTAATGTCACAACTGATAGCTATCTCAACCCTTTCATCTACCTCTTTCACTGGTCTCCACTGAACTGTCCATGCACTGTAGTGAACTGATGTGTTCTTGAGTTGAATAATGAGTTAATAATTAGTGAATTAAATAATATTTAATTCACTCCACTCATAACTAATTGATTAGCTAGTTAAACTAATCTCAACTAGTTCAACTAAAATAAACAGAACACAACTCCACTATCTGTCTCATTAACTCCTCCAAACTTCTGCCACTGAAGTCCAACTCAAGTCAACCATGCATGAGCTCGACTAAACCCCAAGGAATAGCGTAATTCCTTCTCATTAGATACGAAGCAGCATAAAGAGATCCAACTCGAAGTGCTCCAAGAGAATAAACTCAAGCTAGAGTCTAAATATTAAGGGCTAATAATATTTGATCAATTTTACTCGAGTTGTATTGTGTGCACTAAAATTAGACTTCAATTCGTATGTCTAAATAGAGGTCCATCTATTTTTACCAACATGACCAATACTCCAAGAATAACATACTGCAACTCCTGGACCATGCTCCATATGTCTAAAAATAGACATAGTCTAAAAATAGACTTTGCGCCAAAAATAGCCTGCGGGCCCACTTAGTGAAGGCGACTTCATTTCACTAAGCTCCATCATCTTGTTGCATTTTCAACATCCTCATCATCCACACAGGACACCAGAGGAGGATTGTCGTTATTAATAGAAGCAATGATACCCGTTTGTGCTTCCTCCCCATTCACATCAAACACAGTAAACTCCTGCCCGAAGTCACACAACACACTGCCAAACACCCCCTGAATATCAACTTTGATAAATGCGATTGACGGTTTATGATTATGGCAGAATCATTGTATTCAATGGCTTTCTCAATACTTGTGTCTGTGAACACAACCACCTGAAAATGCAATTCATTACTATTGGAAGTTCCATCATTTAATTTGATTTCAGGCTAATTTAATTTACGGGGTAGCAACTTACCTGGAAAGAAGACAACTATTGGTATTCTTGTTTCAGCTTTTACATGTTCATTAAAGACAACTATTTAAATCCTTCTTGGTTAATAATTTGGGTTACTAATTTGGGTTACTGTTTGGATCAATTTTGCTAATGTACATTTGCATTTTTGCAAAACCTGTTAAGAATTACTAATTGGCTATTTTGTGTTGCCCCTAGTGTAATAGACTATTTGAGATCAATTAATTGTTTCTCTCAGGTTGACAAAGGCTCAAATCATGGTGGTTAATCTCGTGCTTTCCAGGTGTTGGCAAGGTATCAAGTTTTATGTACACACTGGAGTCTTTGATCTTGATATACATAACAAGATCTTTTGATTTGGAGCTGGTGACGTTCATGGTTTGAACATAATTCCATATTTATTAGGAATCAAAGAATTCAGTGTGGCTTGGAAGGTACATGCCATATTTATCAATTTGGGTATTTGGATTAATGGCTATTCATGTGATGGGTTGTCCACATGGGAATGGATTTTTTATTGAAATAATAGTTGATTAGTTATAAGATGAATATAAATGATTGTTTGGCCTTCTCTCCTCTGTAAAATGATGTGTTGTGGTACACAGATGATGTGTTGTGTCAGTGTACTAGTGCGAATAATAAATTATAGTGAATAAGTAAAAGGATCATAAACAGTCCAATATCTCATGTTTGTAATCTTAGAATAGTTTCTACTACTTTAAAATCTCCTCTCCTCTCCCCATCCACTCTAAAAAAATGAAAAATGAATTGTGTAAATATGTCTCTTTATGATCGATTGGATTGATATTTGTAAAAATCATGTGGTTTGCTTATATCTTTTCTGTTTTTATCTGTCATTTTTATTAATGAAGGAATATCTTTAGATGTGCCCAATGGTATTAAATGGTTCATAATTGTTGCCCTTGTTGCCCTTGTGTAAATAAATTAAAATTTAATAATATTAAATTAATAATTTTTATTTTTATTAAAAATAAAATCCAATATTCCATATCGCCACAAACGAATATTATAAAGTTATTGATTAGGTTGACCAATCCAATATCTGGAGAAAAAAAATAGAAAAAAATGCAGAATGAGAGAGACATCAATTTTTGCTCTGTTAATTCCATTTTTCCAATTTCTCTCATTTTCTCCAATTTGAATTTATTCCCTTTTCCTTTTAATTTTGATTTGCTTTTCTAATGTTTTTCATCACTTGTATTGTCATTGGCTTTTCTAATGTTTTTCATCACTTTTATTGTCACTATGTAATGTCACTTTATAAAGATTTATAAAATCATCATGACCTCTCACATTTTTACGCCAGAGGCATTTTCTTTGCGGGCTTGGGGTGAGCAAACACTGTTCACCCCAGCCAATGAGAAACAGTTTTCCTATCGCGCATGGAACCAATTAGATTCTGCCACGTGTACGGGGTTTGAGCACCGGTTCTACGCACGCTCGTTAACAGTGATCGGTTCGCGGAAGAGACGTTGAGGGCGATATCAGTGATCCGGTTGAGCTGATGACTTCGGCTACGCGCTCAAGGCCCCCTATCATCCTCCTGCGCTCTTTGTTCACTGGACAAAACGAGAAACTTCCAAGATGTGGATATCATGCCCGGGGGATCCATCAACCCGGGGGACGTGCTGCGCCATGGATGCGCTCAAGGCGATCCCGTGTTCAGCAGCCGCATCGGTATTTTCAATGGGAGCATTGACGACCAGGCACCCAAACTCAGTGGCTGCCTGCAGATCCACATTGTCTATACCCACACCCGCTCTTTCAACAACCTTGAGCCTCCCGCAGGAGCGTCGCAAAACGAGATCTTTGTGCAGAGCTCCTCCTGCGATAAATTGTAGACGCAGTCCACATTGGGCTACTTCGAAGCAACTCCAGCCCGCTTTTGCAAGGTATTAACGGTGTGTTTTGCAGGGTCTGCCCTAGGAACGCAGAGGAAAGGCGACGAGGCAATTGCAGAGTTGATTTTGGAGAATACGACATATCTACCGCCCCGACGTTCCTTTGCGCCTCTTGGTGCAATTGCTAGTTTACGCATATCGTATTAGTTCTATCATCAATTAAGCTGCCACTTTAAACTATATCACTTATAATTTTATAATTATTAATATTATATAATTTAAAAATTTAAATTATAATTTTGTATTATTTTCATAAAGCAAGAATAAGAAATTATTTCAAATCAAATTATATTGATAATATACAACATAATATATATTTAAATTAAAGTGATTTAAAACTTCAATTAAAAAATAAATAAATTATAATTAATTTAAAAATTAGATTTCACTTTCTATTTTTCATTTGTAAGTTTTTATTTTGTATAATTTAAGTGTTTAAGAGTTTTAAATTAAATTTATTTATAGATTTAAAAATATATTTTAAATTAATTTTTTTTTTCAAAAACATATTATTAAATTTCAATTGCAACTTAAATTAAAATATTTTATAATTAAACGAAAAATAAAATTTCTTTGGTGAAAGTGTTTTCTCATTGAAGGCTCATTGAAGGCCATTAATATTACTGGTGTGGCTTTTATATAGCCCAGTCACCCTCCTGTATTCCCCCGCTCAAAGAAAGCAACATGTTCACTTTTCAGCTTGTCCACCATATCGTTTGGCAGGCCTTTGTATAAAGTTTATTTTTATTGAGGTTATTATGCATTCGATAAGTTTCAATTATTGATAAATACATTCTCCGGGTTTCTGTTTGTTGGAATTTAATATGTCGGAGATTGACGGCGTACGGAAGTAATTGAATTACCACAAAGAACGATAAGTTTTGCAATAACATGTTAAAGTTTTAAACCAATAGAATTTGAGATAAATAGAATATAATATTATTTAAAATATATATATTTTAATTTATAATGTTTAATAGTAGATAAATTTTAAATTTTTTAAGTCAAACAGAAATTAATGTCAAATCAATAGCCAACCTAATGATAAGTTTCATGCAACTATGTAACTTCAAGTTTGGATTGTTGAATGAAGTAATATTGCATGATTGATATGCGTTGTAAGATGTAATATGGCAAATATGTTTATGGAATATGTTTTTTTTTTTTTTTTAATTGGTTTATAAAATATTTAAATAGTGTTTTAGTATTTAATAAAGTGGATTATGATTTTGGTGTTTGTATGAAAGGAGTTTTAGCTTTATTATTTTGTGAAATTTATGTATTAACACAACCACATTAATAAATATAAGTGGATAGGTCTATATCGACCATATGTACAACTACATTGATTAATAAAATTGATTTTATATCATTTTTCAGTGACAATTGAAATCATTATATCATATTAACGATTTCACTATAATATTCCATTGATAAATAATATTAACATATTAACCATTCCATATGTAGTTTCAATAATAAATTTTCAGAATAAAAAAAATATTATTGTTATACATATATTAACCTTTATATAGGATTTTATAATTTTGATGAACGAGTGCATATATTTTTTTTAAATATTAATGACCAATCTCAAGCCATCCTTTTTTATATATCCATTATATGTTATGTTGTAGAATGACGCTAATATAGTTCATCAGAAATAAAAAATCACACCAAAAGATGATAGATATTGCGAAATGTTAAATGCAGATTCCAGTGATATATATTGAGATATTGTTATGAAACCAGCTCACAAAATAGAAGAAAAGATAGATCAACGACTTAAAAATCAGCCAATTTGAGGGGGAAACCTCCTTTACATTACATAAATGAACAATTCTTCGATGATACAAATGACAAAACCTCCTTTCTATATATAGGAGTCCAAGGGGTCACAATATAATCCTAGCCGACATAATAATAACAATGTAAGGGCACAAAAATAACAATAGTAGGCTTCTATGGGACACATTAATCACAATATGGGGACTACATGAGCACAACAATAACAATAGGGGCTACACTAACAATACCAACAAGGGGATACACTAGTATTATAGGGACCTAGCATGCCCCTCTCCTTCAAAAAAGAGTTGTCCTCAATGCTTAAGTAGTTTTGGATGCTTATGTATAAAATTCTCATCCTCCCATGTTGAATCTTCAGTGGGTAAGTTCTTTCGCTTGATGAGATACTCTGAAATTGATCGATTTCGTGGCTGCCGAGTTCTTGTTTCTGTGACTGCTTCAGGTTCCAATATGATTTTTCCTTCTTCATAAAGTTCTGGCATTATTGTTTGAACTGGGAGCTTGTCACCTATAACCTTATTTAAGCATGAAATATGGAAAACTAGGTGCGCTCGGGAAGATGCAAGAAGCTCCAATTTGTATGACATAGTACCAATATTTTGCAAAAATTTGTAAGGACCATAATACTTTGGTGATAATTTATTATCCTTATTAGCTTGCTTGAGGGATATTTGTTTATATGGTTGTAATGGCAAAATACCCAGTCGCCCACATCAAAACTTCTTTTACTGCGATGTTGACTTGCTTATTGTTTCATTCGATTCTGCACCAAGGTGAGGTTATCCTTTAAGAGTTGGAGAAATTGTTGTTGATGCTCGATGTGATATTCCACTGCTTGAACCTTATAATTTTCTCTTAAATATTATGTGATGGAGGGTGGATGATACCCATAAAATGCCATAAATGGGGTCAGTTTTCTACAGTGTGGAAGGAAGTGTTATACCTCCATTCAGCCAGAGGTAACCACTTGACCCATTGTGTCTATTTATCATATACAAAGCAATGAATATATCCTTCCAAACATTTTTTCGCTATCTCAGTTTTCCCATCAGATTGAGGATGATATGATGAGCTATGAGCTAATTGAGTACCCAAACAAGAAAATAATTCCATCCAAAAAATTCCTATAAAAATGGGATCTCTATCGCTTACAATAATCTTCGGGTTTCCATGTAGCTTTTGAATTGTTTCCATAAATGCAGTAAAATTTGTGGTGGCTTTAAATGGATGAGATAATGAACAAAAGTGTGCATACTTGTTAATTCCATCAACTACCACCATGTTGACAGTCTTACCTTTGGACTTGGGTAAAAATGTGATAAAATATATTGAAACTCCTCCCAACATTGTCTTGGAATGGATAAATATTGTAATAGACCTGAGGTCTTAATTGTCTCAACTTTATTTTGTTGGCAAACCAAACAGTTTGCCACAAACTTTTGAATACTAGATTTAAGGCCAATATCCCAAAAAAATTCATTCTTGATCTTGTAGAAATTATATAACTTATGTGTTATATGTCCAAGATTCTCCTGACCTCACACTATTTTAACTTCATGCAAAATACAGAATCTATTCCACCATTGATCATTTGCGGAAATTAAATCAAGATTGCAATGCACACATGAAAAAATAAAAATTCACACACATTAACACAGTTGTTTAACGGGAAAGCCTGAAGCTGAAAACCCCAACTATCTGTATATAATAATAGAGATCATGTAACAATCCTCATACAAAGCTGATCATATCAATCTCTCAGTACAATACAATCGCTACACACTAATCAAGAACAACCAGCAAAAATCTGCACTGATTTTTGCCCTCCTGATAGCCTGCCTCTACTGCGCAATCCCTGCTGAAGAATGGCTATGAATGAGTTCGAATTGCTCTGGCCTTGCTCACGCAATCCTCATTTGAATCCCCACTGAATGTGTGGTGCATTCAATGCAACACTATAGTCACAACTTATAGTCACACTTGCTCTTTCACCAATCTCTCCACTGAGTCTCCACTGATCTGTTCTGCACTGTAGTTAAGTCTCTGTCTAGTTAAATAATGAGTTATTATTTAGTGAATTAATTTAACTAATTAATTCACTCAACTCCACTGAAAGTATCAATTAGTTAGAAATAGACACAATCAGTTCAACTGTGTTTACTCCACAAGTGTAGTTAAACTAGAAACCAACTCCACCAACTACTTCTCTAACTCCACCAAACTCTGCCACTTGAGTTCTAACTGAAGTCCTCCATGCATGAACCACTAGTAGCTCTATGAATTGCGTAATTCCTTCAGCTAGTTGATCTAAGCAATCTTTTAACTGAATGTCAGTGCTCCAAGAGAATAAGATAATGTTTAGAGTCCAAATATTATTAAGAGCTAATAATATCCGACATATCTATTTTTAGACTGGCAGTCTAAAAATAGACTTCGCCCAATATGTCTAAAAATAGAAGTCCATCTATTTTTCCAACTTGACCAACCATTCACAAATAGCATCTTGCAACTCATAAAATATGATCGACATGTCTAAAAATAGACTTTGCACCAAAAATAGCCTGCGGGCCCACTTAGTGAAGGCGACTCTTTTTACTAAGCTCATCATCTTGTTGAATCTCAACACTCCCTCTCAACAAGATAGGGATTATCTGCCACGCCGATCTTATCTCTATGGTATTCTAATTTTCTCTTGGTGAGCGCCTTCGTCAGCATATCTACATCCTGATCTTCCGTAGGAATGTAAGAAAGCAACATGATCCTCCGCTGCACACAATCTCTGATATGATGGTACCGGATGTTAATATGTTTAGATCTATCATGAAATACTGGATTAACTGAGAGTTTAATGCTACTCTGATTATCACAAGATATCACAGTAGGATCTAAATGAGAACCGAACAAACCGACCAGGATCTTCCTCATCCATATAGCCTCGCATGCAACCAAAATTGCTGCCATGTACTCGGCCTCCGCTGAACTGAGTTCCACGGATCTTTTTTTCCTATTGTACCAAGAAACTACTGTAGATCCGATACTAAAAATCCCTCTAGATGTGCTCTTTCTGTCCGTTGGGCTTCCTACCCAATCTGCATCCGTGAAGCCATGCAACTTCACCTCATCCGACTTTCTGTACCACAATCCATACCCAGATGTGCCCCTGAGATACCTCAGGACATGCTTGCCTGCCTTCCAAAATAGCTTGGTAGGCTTCACCATCGCTTGTGAAAGCTGGTTCACAGCATAGCATATGTCCGGCCGTGTATTGACTAAATACATTAGTGAACCAACCAACTGTCGATAAACAGTGGCATCCACTACCTCTGCCAATGTAGCATCATCCTTCCTCAAACCACCAGGAAGAGGAGTGTCGATAGCCTTGAAGCCTTGCATGTGAAACTTCTCCAGTATCTCCCGGGCGTACTTGCCTTGAGACACAAACAGTTCACCTTTCCGCTACCAAATTTCCAATCCCGGGAAATAATGAAGGAGGCCCAAGTCCTTCATCTCGAACTCCTTTGGAAGATCTGCCTTACATGAGTGTATCAACAGTTCATCACCCATTAGTATTAAATCATCTACATAAAGCACAATGATCAAAAGCTTACCCTCCACCGTAATCTGGTATAGGTTTGGATCCGCCTCACTCTTGGCGAAACCAAGTCTGGTGAAATAACTGTCTATTTGTGTGTACCAAGCACGAGGTGCTTGTTTCAGCCCATACAACGCTCTTTTGAGCCTGCACACATGTGACTCGCTGTTGAAGATTTCGAATCCTTCAGGCTGCTCAATGTAAACCTCCTCCTCAATGATTCTGTTGAGGAACACAATCTTCACATCCATCTGATGAATGTGCCAACCCATCTGTGCTGAGAGAGCAAGGATGGTCCGTATGGAAGAATATCTTACAACAAGTGCAAAGGTTTCTTCATAGTTGATCCCCTCGATCTATGAGAAGCTTCGGGCAAAAAATATTGCCTTATACTTCTCGACGCTCCCATCAGCAGCTTGCTTCACTTTGTAGATCCATATCGAACCTACCACTAAATTCCCTTCCGGCCTTGGGAAAATCTCCCATGCACTGTTTCTGACAATCGAATCATACTCTTCCACCATGGCATCTTGATCTGAAATGTGTGAACTAATTATTTCTCATACATAGATAGAATGTAGGGGCTTTTACTGGTTATTTCACCTTTCAAAGAAAGGATGAAACCAGAAGTTATCTGGCCCTCTTACAGACTCTGCCTAAAGAAATAGTAAGTAAACACTAAATAGATCTGGTAATGAAAGTATTTGTTTTCTCATTCAAAGTATTCATTAACCAATAATATGAGTGTGCAAGCATGTTAAGGTGTTTTGCAATGGAACAAATGTGTTTTGGAATGGAACAAATATGTTTTGATAAGTGTATAAGTCTTTTTTAGTTAAGAGGACTTATTTTAATTTACTGTTTAAGGTATTAAACTATGAAAATAAGCAGAAAGAACTCACAATATATAAACAAGCATCTGATAAGGCAGTTCACCCCTCTCTTGGGCTACATCTTTCGAGTCCAAAAGCCCCCAAATGGGTTTTTCCATTCTCTTATAATGCTAAAAAATAGTTATACATCATGAAGAAAGCCTTAATAGGCTGAAATAGCTGCTTAAACAGAATCAGAGTGCTTGAAACAGTAAAAATTGACTGCAATTTCACCTCAAACAGATGAACATAGCCCAATACAGCTGTCCATTCCCAAAGCCCTAGTGGCTCCTCAAGCTAATTCGCTAATAAAACCTCTGACAGAGTGCCCTGATGGCTCTGTAACCTGTCCAGTCACTTTAGAATGTTCCAATACCCCCAAAACAAAAAAAATTCGTTCCAAATGGACTCTCCTAGCTCAAGTTATGGTCAAAACAAGTTTTGTCCAAGTTTGCCCTAAACGGCTCCTCCAAATCTGGGCAGACTCCAGTTAATCCCACTAAATGTGGGGCGGCCACCATAAAAGGCAGAATCCGCCAACTAAACTGTGCGGATAAACTGGGAGTTTAAATGTTTAACTATTTTTTGGTCACATGTTGCGTTGTATTCGTCGGAATATGTGGTTGGAACCAACCGTTACATTTAACATTGGCATTAATACCAACGTAACCTTCGCCTTATGTGAACAACCACAACCTTAACCGTTTGGATTAAACTCCATGTCTGCCGGTTTGGAAGGCTTTAAGCCCATGGTTTAACACATTGGTTCCGTGGGGAAGGGGCTGGCCCCCACGCCCTTGACTTCCGCTCCACCACATATTGAATCACGTGTTTTCACACACGTATACCTTTTATATGCCATGTTTAACCTTTGACTTTTCGTTAACAAACGAATATTGCATTTGGGTTTAAACATTTAACCATGTTTTAAAACCATATGACATTGCCCACGTTAATATAACATTTTCCATAATTCGAATTTTAATTAATATATGGTGTGGTTTAATAATTAGTTTTTAATAAGGTTTAATTATAATTTAAAATTAATTAAAACATATAATAATTAATATAATATACAATTAATTTAAATCATATAAAATATTAAAAACTATACAGTTTAATTAATTTATTAAACCTTAATAAAAAAAAATTATCCCAAACCATAATATTAAAAAAAAATTTCCTTTCAAAATTGAAAGTTATTGGGCAATTTCAAAATGCAATATCTTCTCCATACGGTAACGGATTTCAGTGCCATTCATGGCGTTGGGATCGTATTGACGAGCTCCTTCCTTTCGTTCTAGTTTGAACCAATTCTGAGCAAATAAATTTTGAGAATTTTTCCAATTAGGACATGATCACCTGATCACATCAACCCATGCGAGATCCTCCACAGCTTCCTCGAAAGAGGATGGCTCTGTTACGATACACTTGCTCATCAGAGCCATGTATCCAGTAAATCGGTCAGGTGATTGTCTCTATCTGCGCTGTGACATAGGAACTCCTACATTCTGCATTGCATCAAGATTCAGTCGCTCAGCTTCTGTAGTGCACTTCCGCCCTCTGATGTTTGGCGCTACATGAGTGGTTTCTTCCACTCCATGAACCTCCTCTTGTGGCTGATCCACATCTTGAGGCTCATCTTTAGGAACAAGTAGCTCCTCCTCTGCATGCAAGTGTAGCTCCCTCTCAAGCGAACACTTCATGGCTTTCTCCTCATGAAATTTGATATCTGTCGCACAACAGTCTTGCAACTGTCTGGAAAATACACACGATAGTTGTGGGGCGTATCAGTGTACCCAAAAAATATCCCAACCTCCGCAGTCGGCTCCAGCTTCTTCCTGGCATCCTTCGTCACATGAATGTAAATAGGTGAACCAAAAATCCTCAAATGGGAAATATCAAGCTTCTTACCAGAAAACACCTCTTCGGGTGTACTCATGCCAAGTACTCTATGAGGACAATGGTTTTGCACATAAACCGTAGTGTTGCATGCCTCAACCCACAAGTGTATGGGAAGGCCCTGATCATGCAACATCGCCCGTGCATAACCCACGATCGTTCTGTTCTTTCTCTCCACAACCTCATTTTGCTGTGGGTTATGAGGCGCTATGAGTTCTCTTCGAATTCCTTCTTTGCTACAGAAGTATTTGAATTCGCCAGAGATGTATTCACCACCATTACCGCTCTGGAGAGCTTTCACTTGCTTCCTTGACTCTTTCTCAACCAACGCCTTGAACTCACATAACTTTGAGTATGTCTCGCTCTTGTTTTGCATGAAGAAGATCCAACACTTACGAGAAAAGTCATCAACAAATATCACGTAATACCCGTGCTTTGCTGTTGAAGCAACCGAAAAAGGTCCACACACATCTGTGTGAATTCTCTCAAGGATCGTCGAAACACGACTATCCTTCTCATGAAAAGTGGTCTTCACAAATTTTCCCAAAGTACATACCTTGCAATGATTTGACTGCGCAAGTGTACCTTTGGGAAGCCCGATAGAAATTTGCTGCAAAATTATCAAAGCAACATGGTGAAGATGGCACAATCTCCTGTGCCACAATTCGCCCTCATCTCGGCTCACCACTCCTTCTGCTTTGCCTGCCATTGCAGCGTAGCCATCTACTTGTAATTGATAAAGATTCTTAACTCGAATCCCTATCCTCCTAGTTTGACCAGTTGTTTTATGGCGCAGGAAAGATTTTCCCTCGCTAAAAACAACATCATAACCCTTGTCTTCCAGCATCGCCACGGAGATCAGATTCTTCTTCAATCCTAGAACATGCATGACATCCTTCAAGATGAAAGGTTTACCAGACTCCCTCTCAAAGGAAATGGTCTCGATACTAGTCGCACTGTATCTACCATCATCGCCCATCTCGATGTGCGCTCCATGATCCTTTTCCTCCAGATCACTAAGCAAATCTTTTTCTCCGGTCATATGGAAAGATGCACCACTGTCAAGAAAACACATCGATCCCATCACACTTGAAACCAAGCATGCGATCAAAGAAAAGTCAAGATCAAACTGTGAGGCTAAGGCCTCTCCTGCTGCAGAACCAACAATGCTCTTATTCTTCTTCTTTTGTGGGAAATTAATGGCGAAATGCCCATGCTGGTGATAGTGAAAACACTTCACCTTGGACAAATCCTGCTTCTTGCCTTTAGCTTCAGATTTGGAAGATTTATTTCCTTTTCCTTTCCGAGATTTGGTAGCCAAAGCACAATTTTCTTCATCTTCATTCTTCGATGAAGATCCATCCCTGGTACCTCGCCTTATCTCCTCCTGCACAAGATCCGACCAAAGTCGCTCCCATCCTGGCAGTTTCTCCCGTCCATTGACAGAGTCTTCGTAGCTATGCCAACTCTTTGGAAGCCCAAGGAGAGCTAAGATCACCAAGTCTTCTTCATCAACAGTAACCCCCACACTTCCCAGCTCATCCTTGCATGAGGTATTTTGGAATACTGTCGCCTTTCTCCATTTTTATTTTTCTGAGCTTGTCTTTAAGCGCCAACTTCCTCTAGTCACTTTTGTTTTGGAAAAAGTCTGTCAAAGCCTTCCACATTAAGAATGGAGTGGCTTTCCCGTGAAGGCTGGACACAATGCGGTCCTTCACACCTTCCAATAAAATCCTTTGACACTTTTCTACCTTCTTTTTCCATGCGTCAAGTGCAGCTGCATCGCTAGAAGCAGGCTTCAGAATATTAGCATCTATGAACTCCTTTAACCCATTATCATCCAGCACTGCCTCCATCCTGTCCTTCAATGCTATGTAATTCGAGCTCCCATAAAGGGCATACTCCAATCGCAATCCGTTGAAATAAATTTCAATGAATGCTCAACTTTGACACCAAGAAAACACTGTAGCAAATTCGAATTCCACCAGCACAAAACTCAACTACTTCAATAATTGCAATCTCCTCCAATGATCAATACTGCTTTGATACCATGTAGAAATTATATAAATTATGTGTTATATGTCCAAGATTCTCCTAATGTCACACTATTTTAACTTCATGCAAAATACAGAATCTATTCCATCATTGATCATTTGCGGAAATTAAATCAAGATTGCAATGCACACATGAAACAATAAAAATTCACACACATTAACACAGTTGTTTAATGGGAAAGCCTGAAGCTGAAAACCCCAACTATCTGTAGATAATATATGTCATAGAGATCATGTAACAATCCTCATACAAATCTGATCATATCAAGCTCTCAGTACAATACAATCGCTACACACTAATCAAGAACAATTAGAAAAAATCTACATTGATTTTTGCCCTCCTGATAGCCTACCTCTACTGCGCAATCCCTGCTAAATAATGGCTTTGAATGAGTTCGAATTTCTCCAGCGTTGCTCACGCAATCCTCATTGGCATCTCCACTGAATGTGTGGTGCATACAATGCAACACTATAGTCACAACTGATAGTCACACTTGCTCTTTCACCAATCTCTCCACTGAGTCTCCAATGATCTGTTCTGCACTATAGTTAATTTTTGTCTTTGTCCAGTGAAATAATGAGTTATTATTTAGTGAATTAATTTAACTAATTAATTCACTCAACTCCACTGAAAGTATCAATAAATTAGAAATAGACACAATCAGTTCAACTGTATTTAACTCCACAAGTGTAGTTAAACTAGAAATCAACTCCACCAACTACTTCTCCAACTCCACCAAAATCTGCCACTTGAGTTCTAGCTGAATTCCTCCATGCATGAACCACCAGTAGCTCTAGGAATTTCGTAATTCCTTCAGCTAACTAATCTGAAAAATCTGTTAACTGAATGTCAGTGCTCCAAGATAATAAGATAATGTTTAGAGTCCAAATATTACTAAGAGCTAATAATATCCGACATATCTATTTTTAGACTGGCAGTCTAAAAATAGACTCCGCCCAATATGTCTAAAAATAGAAGTCCATCTATTTTTCCAACTTGACCAACCATCCACAAATAGCATCCTGCAACTCATAGAATATGATCAACATGTCTAAAAATATACATAGTCTAGAAATAGACTTTGCACCAAAAATAGCCTGCGGGCCCATTTAGTAAAGGCGACTCTTTTCACTAAGCTCATCATCTTGTTGAATCTCAACGGATCTTGTGGTAAGTTTTTAAAAATCCCGAGCGCCCTCTGAAGGGAGAGGTGTGCAATTCCAAAATAATCTTTTGTTTGAGTTGGGAATTCTTAAAAAGATATAATCGATCTTTGTACCATAATGAATTATTTTTCCAGCTAAATGTTTCAGATGTACTGGGATCTTGCTGCAACTTTTGAATGAATGTCCACACCTCTTCATCATTATTCCATTCATCCCTTGCTTCGGTTATCCACTCAGGTTGGATAATAGAAATGGCACAAAGCAATGATTCCACATCCTTATCCTTTCTTGAGAGTGCATATGCAACAACATTTTTCTTCCCTTTTTTTGTAGATGATTTTAAAGTCATAAACCAACATCTTTGTGACCCATTTTTTCTGCTCTTCTAAAGATAATATTTTTTCCAAAAACTATTTAATATTATCATGATCTGTTTTTTACCTTGAAGTGTCTTCTCATTAGGTAAGGTCGCCATTTCTTTAGTGCATGTAGTATTGCCAACATTTACTTCTCATAAATAGGTTTCAGTAAATAGTTTCGTTTGATTGGACGACTTTCAAAAGAAATGGGTCTTCCTTCTTGCATTAAAACCACACCAATTCCATTTCCTAAGGCATCATATTCCACAATAAAGGTTTTTGTGAAGTCTGGTGTAGCTAAGACCGGTGATTGGCACATTGCCTCTTTAAGATGTTCAAAGGCCCTAGTTGCTTCTAGAGTCCAAGAAAATGCATCTTTATTCAGTAATGATGTTAAAGGTTCTGATATTCTCCCATAATTATTAACAAACTTGTGATAATACCCTATTAACCCTATAAATCCTCGAAGATTCTTTATGGTTGTAGGGATTTTCCATTCCTTAATGGATTTAATTTTGTTAGGGTCTACCTTACCACCCTCATGAGATACAATATGACCCAAATATTCCACCTCCTGTACTCCAAAGAAAAATTTGGAGGTTTTTTCATATAATTTTTTCTCCTCCAATAGTTTGAGCACCATGTCAACATGTGGAACATGATCCTTCTAAGACTTTCTTTAGATTAGTATATCATAAAAAAACACTAACACAAATTTTTTAAGGAAGGATTTGAAAATAGAATTCATCAAACCTTGAAATGTGGAAGGTGCATTAGTAAGGCCAAAAGGCGTGACCAAAAATTAATAATGACCATCACGAGTTCTGAATGTTGTTTTCAGAATGTATTCCGTCTTCATTCTAATTTGATGATCTCTAGAACGAAGATCCAACTTGGTGAAGTAAATTGCTCCATGTAATTCATCCAATAATTCATCAATGACAGGGATGGGAAATTTATCTTTAATAGTAAGCTTGTTGAGCTCCCTATAATCCAAACACATATGCGATGATCCATCCTTCATGTACATCAATACTACTGGAGAAGAGAAAGAACTTTGACTAGGTTGAATTATACTAGCCTCTAGCTTTTCTGCAAACATATGTTCATTCTCACTCTTTTGAGCATAAGGATATATTTAAGGCATGATGTTTGGAGGAACACTTCCTGGAATCAAATGAATAGCATGATTATGATCATGAATAGGTGGAAGTCCTTTGGGAGTCTCAAATATCTTGGAATGATTGTCCAATATTTTTTGGAGATTTGGAGAAATAGATGATTTTGATGTTTGAACCTATAGTGAGCATAATTGTGCAATTACACCTCGTTGTTCCTTCTTCAGAATATTTTTCATGACATTAGAGCTAATTATATTTCCTGGATTCCCTGCGGTACCCCATAATTCAACTTCCTTTCCTTCCACAAAAAAATTCAAGAAAATTTCTTGCAGATTAAAAACTATCGTCCCCAAATATTGTAACCATTGTACTCATAGTACAACATCAGTACCACCCATTAGGATGGAGATCATTAGAGAAATCAATACATATCCCCCATTGTTAGTTTGATATTATGGAACTTTCTAGAGCAATTTATAGTGTTGAGATTGCAACAAGATGATGAGCTTAGTGGAAAGAAGTCGCCTTCACTAAGTGGGTCCACAGGCTATTTTTGGCGCAAAGTCTATTTTTAGACTATTTCTATTTTTAGACATATGGATCATGTTCTATGAGTTGCAGGATGCTATTTGTGGATGGTTGGTCAAGTCGGGAAAAATAGATGGACTTCTATTTTTAGACATATTGGGCGGAATCTATTTTTAGATTTCCAGTCTAAAAATAGATATGTCGAATATTATTAGCTCTTAATAATATTTGACTATAACATTATCTATTCTCTCGAGCACTTCGCTTATGTACAGATGTGGCACAGAGCCGGCGAAGGAATGGTTATTCCTAGGGGTTAGTTGAGCTATTGCATGGTTGACTTCAGTTAGAACTCATGTGGCAGAGTTTGGTGGAGTCGATGAGACAGTTGGTGGAGTTGTGTTCGGTTTAACTTAGTTGAACTAGTTGTATTTAGTCTAACTGATAAATACACTAGTGATGAGTGGTGTGAATTAATTAACAATTAATTCACTAATTATTAACTCATAAATCAACTAAAGAATACATCAGTTAACTTCTAAGGTACGTACGCTTAGCGGAGACCAAAGCAAGTAGATAGGAAAGACAGGTTAACTATCAACATTGACTATACCGTTGCATATTTGCAACAATCCGTTGATTGAGGAGCCTATGAGGATTGCGGAAAGACAAGCTAGGTGGTTCAAGCACAATGAGCCATCCCACAACATTGATTACGCGATAGAGGCTAGCTATTAGGTGGCAGTAGATTGGAGCATGTGTTTTGCTAGATCTAGCTTGATTAGTGTGTAGCAATTGGAGGTTGTGCTGAGAGCTTGTGAGGAGCTTTGTAAAATGATTGTTACATGATCTCTATGACATATAATATATAGATAGTTGGGGTTTTTAGCTTTAAGCTTTCCCATAAAATACTGTGTTCATATGTGTGATTTTTTTATGGTTTTAATGTGCGCATGCAATTGATTTTATTTCCACATGTAATGATCAATGGTAGAAGAGATTCTGTATTGTGCATGAAGCTAAAATAGTGTGTGATTAGGATAATATCGGTGAGTAATATATCAGTTATTCAAATTTTCTACATGGTATCAGAGCGATATTGATCATTGGAGCAATTGCAAAACATTGAAGCGGTTGAGTTTTGTGCTGGTGGAATTCGAATTTGCAATAGTGTTTTCTTGGTGTCAAAGTTGAGATGTCTTTCAACGGATTGCGATTGGAGTATGACCTTGAGGGGAACTTGAATTATATTGCATGGAAGCACATGATGGAGGCGGTGTTGGATGACAATGGGTTGAAGGAGTTCATAGATGCAGAAATTCCAAAGCCTACTTCTAGTGATGCTGCCGTACTTGACGCATGGCAAAATAAGACAACAAAGTGTCGAAGGATTCTATTGGAAGGTGTGAAGGATCACATAGTGTCTAGCCTTCATGGTAAATCTTCTCCATTCTTGATGTGGAAAGCTTTGATAGATTTATTTCAAAGCAAGAGCGACCAGAGGAAGTTGGCGCTAAGGGACAAACTCAGGAACATAAAAATGGAGAAAGGCGACAGTATGTCCAAGTACCTCACGAAGTTCATCCAATGCAGGGATGAGCTGGGAAGTGTGGGGGTGACTGTTGATGATGAGGAGTTGGTGAGATTGGCTCTCCTTGGGCTACCGAAGAGTTGGCATTCCTATCAGGACTCTGTCAATGGTCGGGAGAAATTGCCAGGATGGGAGCGACTTTGGTCAGATCTTGTGCAAGAGGAGATAAGGCGAAGTACCAGGGATGGATCTTCATCAAAGAAATATGATGAAGAAAATTGCACTTTGGATGCCAAAGCAAAGAAGGGGAAGAGCAAGAAGCATGCTTCTCAATCCGGTGTGAAAGGCAAGAAGCAGGACATGTCCAAGGTGAAGTGATTTCACTGTCACCAACACAGACATTATGCCACTAGTTGTCCACAGAAGAAGAAAAATAAGCAGGCTGCTGGATCTACAGCTGGAGAGCCCTTAGCCTCGGGCAGTTTTGAGCTGGATTTTTGGCCGATCACATTTGGTCTCAAGTGTGATGGTTCGTGTTTTTGGATGCTGGTGGCATCTTTTCGCGATGACAGAGACTTATTTGTTTTCAGATCTGGATGAGAAAGATCTTGGAGTGCACATCGAGATGGGCGATGATGGTAGATACAGTGTGACCGGTATCGGTACCATTTCCTTTGAGAGGGAGTCTGGTAAACCCTTCGTATTGAAGGAAGTGATGGATGTTCCAGGATTGAAGAAGAATCTGATCTCTGTGGCGATGTTAGAAGACAAGGGGTATGATGTTGTCTTCAGCCAGGGAAAGGCTTTCCTGCACAGTAAGACAACTGGAGAAACTCGGAAGATAGGGGTTTGATTCAAGAACCTTTATCAATTGCATGTAGATGGTTGTACAACAATGGCATTCAAGGCTGAAGGAGTGGTGAGCCGGGATGATGGCGAGTTGTGGCATCGGAGATTGGGCCACCTTCACCATGGAGCTTTGAAAATACTGCAGTAGATTTCTACTGGGCTTCCTAAAGGCACTGTTGCGCAGTCAGATCACTGCAACGGGTGTACCTTGGGAAAATTTGTGAAAGCCACCTTTCACGAGAAGGATAGTCGCGCCATGAAGATCCTTGAGAGAATCCACACAGACGTGTGTGGACCTTTCTCAGTAGCTTCGAAAACAAAGCACAGGTACTATGTGATCTTTGTTGATGATTTTTCTCGAAAGTGCTGGATATTCTTCATGCAGAAGAAGAGCGAGACATACTCAAAGTTCTGTGAGTTCAAGGCAATCGGTCGAGAAAGAATCGGGAAGAAGGTGAAGGCTCTTAGAGCGACAATGGTGGTGAATTCATCTCCAGTTCATGGTTCTTGCAACACAGTATGAATTCGAAGAGAGCTCTATAAGACCTCATAACCCACAGCAGAATGGGGTTGCTGAGCAGAAGAACAGAACGATCGTGGGTGCTGCACGGGCGATGTTGCATGATCAGGGCCTTCCCATACACTTATGGGCTGAGGCATGCAATACTGCAGTATATGTGCAGAACCGTTGTCCTCACAGGATACTTGGCATGAGTACACCCGAGGAGGCATTTTCTGGTAAGAAGCCTGATATTTCCCATTTGAGGATTTTTGGTTCACCTGTTTACATTCATGTGACGAAGGATGCCAGGAAGAATCTGGAGTTGACTGCAGAGGTTGGGATATTTGTGGGGTACACTGATACACCCCACAACTATCGTGTGTATTTTCCATATAGTCGCAAGACTGTTGTGCGACGGGATATCAAATTTCACGAGGAGAAAGCCATGAAGTGTTCGCTTGAGAGGGAGCCACACTTGCATGCATATGAGGAGCTATTAGTTCATAAGGAGCGAGCCTAGATGTGGATTAGCCACAAGAGGAGGTTAATGGAGTGAAGAGACCACTATGCAGTCACCAACCAATGAGGCTAAGCGCACCCGCGCGAAGCCAAGCGAACAGTCAAGACGCAGGAAGGTTGTGGAGCACCACATCATGCGTACAGACAATCACTCACCAAGATACCGGGATACGGGTCGATGAGAAAGTGTATCGTGACGTATCCATCCTCTTTCGAGGAAGCTGTGGAGGATCCCGCATGGGTAGATGCCATGGTGGAAGAGTATGATTCGATTGTCAGAAACAATGCATGGGATATTGTCCCAAGACCGGATGGGAAATCAGTGGTGGGTTTGAGATGGATCTACAAATTGAAGCAAGCATCTGACGGGAGTGTGGAGAAGTATAAGGCAAGATTTGTTTCCCGAGGCTTCTCACAGATCGAGGGGATCGATTATGAGGAAACCTTTGCACCTGTCGCAAGGTATTATTCCATACGGACGATTCTTTCTCTCTCAGCATAGATGGGGTGGCACATTCAACAGATGGATTTGAAGACTGCGTTCCTCAATGGAGTGATTGAGGAGGAGGTGTACATAGAGTAGCCCAAAGGTTTCGAGATCTTCAGCAGTGAGTCGCATGTGTGCAGGCTCAAGATAGCATTGTATGGGTTGAAACAAGCACCTCGTGCTTGGTACACACGGATAGACAGTTATTTCACCGAACTTGGATTCTCCAAGAGTGAGGCGGATCCGAACCTATACCAGATTGTGGTGGAGGGTAAGTTGCTGATCATTGTACTTTATGTAGATGATTTGATTTTGACAGGTGATGAGATGTTGATACTCTCATGCAAGGATGATCTTGCAAAAGAGTTTGAGATGAAGGACTTAGGCCTCCTTCATTATTTCCTGGGATTGGAAATTTGGCAGCGCAGTGATGGACTGTTTGTTTCTTAAGGAAAGTATGCCCGGGAGATACTGGAGAAGTTCAAAATGCATGGCTGCAAGCCTGTTGATACTCCTCTTCCTGGTGGATGGAGGAAGGAGGATGATACTTTGGCGGAGGTAGTGGATGCCACTGTTTATCGACAGTTGGTGGGGTCGCTTATGTATCTGGTCAATACACGACCCGACATATGTTATAAGCCGTGCAATTGGTTGTATATCCGCCATGTTTCGTCAGTTAAGGTGGGAACCTAAAGTGTATTGAGATATCTCAGAGGCACATCGGGATATGGATCATGGTACAGATAGGAGGATGAGTTGAGGCGGCATGGCTTCACGGATCGGTATCATCATATCAGAGATTGTGTGCAGCGGAAGATCATGTTACTTTCATACATTCCCACGGAGGATCAGGATGTTGATATCTTGACGAAGGCGCTCACCAGGAGCAAATTCGAATACCACAGGGGCAGGATAGGGGTGGCAGATAATCCTTATCTTGTTGAGAGGGAGTGTTGAGATTGCAACAAGATGATGAGCTTAGTGGAAAGAAGTCGCCTTCACTAAGTGGGCCCACATGCTATTTTTGGCGCAAAGTCTATTTTTAGACTATGTCTATTTTTAGACATATGGATCATGTTCTATGAGTTGCAGGATGCTATTTGTGGATGGTTGGTCAAGTCGAAAAAAATAGATGGAATTCTATTTTTAGACATATTGGGCGGAATCTATTTTTAGATTGCCAGTCTAAAAATAGATATGTCGAATATTATTAGCTCTTAATAATATTTGGACTATAAACATTATCTTATTCTCTTGGAGCACTTTAGTTTAATTGCACAGATGTGGCACAGGAGCTGACAGAAAGAATTACGCTATTCCTAAGGGTTAAGTGGAGCTATTGCATGGATACTTCAATTAGAACTCATGTGAGAGAGTTTGGTGGAGTTGATTGAGGATTTAATGGAGTTGTGTTCAGTTTAAATAATCTAAACATAGTTGAACTAGTTGTATTTAGTCTAACTTATTAATACACTAGTGAAGAGTGGTGTGAATTAATTATTAATTAATTCACTAATTATAAACTCATTAATCAACTAAAGAATACATCAGTTAACTTCAGTGCATGGACAGTTTCAGTGGAGACTAGTGCAGAGATAGGTGAAAGAGCAAGTTAACTATCAGTTGTGACTATACTGTTGCATATTTGCAACAACCAGTGATTGGAGGAGCCCATGAGGGTTGTGTAGTACAAGCCAGGTGGTTCAAGTTATTTAATGAGCCATCCTACAGCATTGACTACGCGATAGAGGTTGGCTATCAGGTGGCAAAGATTGGAGCATGTGTTTTGCTAGATCTAACTTGATTAGTGTGTAGCAATTGGAGGTTGTGCTGAGAGCTTGTGAGGAGCTTTGTACAATGATTGTTACATGATATATATGACATATAATATACATATAGTTGGGGTTTTCAGCTTTAAGCTTTCCCATGAAATATTGTGTTCATATGTGTGATTTTTTTATGGTTTTAATGTGTGCATGCAATTGATTTTATTTCCACATGTAATGATCAATGGTAGAAGAGATTCTGTATTGTGCTTGAAGCTAAAATAGTGTGTGATTAGGAGAATCTTGGTGAATAATATATCAATTATTCAATTTTTCTACATATAGTTCCTCCATTTGCAACCATCACTTGACACTCTGGTGCTGGGTATAGGAAGCAATTCAATTCCTTGGCTACCTTACAATGAATAAAATTATGGGTACTACCCGAATCAATCAACACTATTACATTTTTCTTCTTGATATGTCCTTCTATATTGAGAGTTCGAGGAGTGGTAATTCCTGCCAACGTATTACAGGATATGGTCGGATTCATTTCTTCTTCCTCTAGGGATGGTTCTTGGTGTATATCCTATTCTTTTTAAGTTTATTGTTCTTTTTCTTCCTCCTCTTCAAAATATATTTAAAATAATTTCGTCTGACCTTTAGTGTATTTGCTATCACAACTGTAGCAAAGCCCTTTTGCTATTTTTTCTTCTATTTATTGTGGTGTTAGCCTTGTAGGTTGTGGAAGTTTAGGAGTAGCAACACTTCCATCTTTATAGTTGTGAGTGGTAGGCTTCCTTGTCGCCATAATTTTGCTTTCGATTTTTCTTGCCAACCTGAACACCTTCTCCAATGAATTAAGTTCCCAAATGCGAACCTCATGTTTGATGTTATCCTTTAAAGTCCCCATGAAGACATCAATCATGTTTTCCTCTGGAATATAAGTTACCATTATATTAAATTTTTGGAAGTCCTCAATGTGATCCACCATTGAACCCTTTTTTTTGAGATTTATCAATTGGCTAAAGAAGGTGTTGCTCTTTGTATCCTCATAATGTGCTATCATTTCCTCCGTAAAAATTGACCAAGTGATAATTTTTTTACTAGATCAAAGTCATTGATACCATACAAATGTATTTTGTTCTAAATATAAAGTTGCAATGCTTACCTTTTGTGTGTTTTTCACATTATGGAGATCAAAGTATTGCTCCATTTCTAGTATATCCATGTTACCGGATCCTTGCCATTAAAATTCCTCATATTGATATTTGGGATATGGTGGGTCTTAAATCCAACATTGGAGTATATGAAATCACGATTAACATTTTTTTTTTTCTCATCGTGATTTTCATCTACTACCATTTCACCATTAGGAATCATTTATTGTAGCAGCTTTGTCAAACCTTCCTTCAAACTTTCCATGTCATTATTCATGTCTTCCAAGTTTCCTTTTAGTTTTTATTCTATACCATCGATCTTAGCTTCCACGCCATTCTTCAAAACATCCATATTATGTTCTACACCTTTCTTTAATCCATCCATGTATTTCTTCAAACCATCCATCTTAGCTGCCATTTCATTTTTTTAAATTCTTTGTGAGAGCGAAATTTGTTGCACTTGGTCTTGTAATTTAGATATATTATGTTGCAATTATTCCTCTTCATTAGTCATAGTAGAGCCTTATGAGGGTTTAATGGGTGTGGAATTATTTTTGGGGGGAATTTTAGAACCCAATACTGATATCTATGCTTCAATGTGCCCTTGGAATCACTTCAAACTATTTTTTCAAACAAGACTTATCAATTTATAAAAAAAATACACATTTTTCTTGCTTTTGAGGAGCTTGATATTGAAACTGATATATCTCTAGAATTTTGGATCCCTTAGATTTGATCTTCGATCTTGTAGTATCCATCTATGTCTTCTTTCCAATGCCACAGGTAAAACCTAATTTGGATTCTTCAAGATAAAGTTATGTCTGATCTCCCACAATGACCTAATTATGGATTAGCTTAGAAGATAAAACTTGTACGACGTTCCACGTGTCACTATTTCCACCTTCGGCCCTGAAATTGATACACAAGAAACTACAGTCTATGAAGATTTGACCGCTTTTTACAAAATTCTAATCTGATATCTGAAACAAAAGTTATGGCAATTTTTCCTCGACCACCTGTTTGAGATGAAATTCTGGATCCTGTAAAAACCCTAACTTCCTCAAATAATATCTACGAAAATATATCGAAAAAAGATTAGAAATTTTTACACGAATTACCTTAGGATTTCAACTAAAATGGTATTTTTTCCAGCTACTGAACCTTCGTAGAAATTTTTTTATAGAGAAAATTCCAAGTTGACCTATTTGCAACAATGAAACCCTAGACTCCAAGCCTCTGATATCAAATGTTATGAAACTAGCTCACAAAATAGAAGAAAATATAGATCGATGACTTAGACATCAGCCTCTTTGAGGGGGAAACCTACTTTACATTACAGAAATGAACAATTCTTTGATAATACAAATGAAAAAACCTCCTTTCTATATATAGGAGTCCAAGGGGTCACAATATAATTCTAGTCGACATAACAATAACAATGAAAGGGCACAACAATAATAATAGTGGGCTTCTATGGGGCACAATAATAAAAATATGGGGACTACATGGGCACAACAATAACAATAAGGGGGCTACACCAACAATAATAATAAGGGAATACACTAGTATTATAGGGAACTATCAGATATATTTTTATAAAGGATTAATCAAACAATAGTGCAATTAGTTTTAAACTTTCAATTCATTAGAAAAGGAATGTGTAATCCTACATTGCATCTCCTTAGTCAGTCCCAAAACATTGCAACACCTCCTCTTTTTGAGTTAAGTCATTTTGCTATTTTTTAAAAACTTTATCTTAAGGGATAATATTTAATAATCTTAAAGAATAATAATTAATATGGTTAGTAAATTATTTATACAATTTGTGCTAGTAAATGTTAACATTTATAATTTATTTCGATTCCATTAATATGAAAATCAATGAGCATATCCTTCAACACAATTAAAGTTACCTTCAGCTGACTGATCATTCCTTCCTTCTTTGAGATTAACCTCCACATGGAGTGTGTAGAGGGCGAGTTGTGAAGGTGTCATAATAAGAGTATGCACACTGAAAACTTTATCACTGCATTGCCAATGAAGGATATTTATGCATAGAGGTTAATGTTCTATATTTTCGGTGATTGGCTTATTTAAGAAGCTCAAAGAATTATCCAGAAGCCACAAGACACCCTACCTAATACATTTAATGGGATTGGTAAGGTTTGGTTGGAATTACTGTCTCCCAACACTCCCCCTCAATTACAACCATAGGAAAAACACACAAAATAAACTATAACACAATACAAATTAACTCTTGATTAACATGCATGTTGGTGTAAGTGTCAGTTAGGCTTATAGCATGATTTGGATTTTTTACAACACATAACTTATTTATACAAATTTCAAATTTAGCCTTTCCAAGAGGCTTAGTGGATATGTGAGCCACATTCTCATCTATATTACAATATATTAAGTCAATTTCCTTTGATTGAAAATTATCTCTTACAAAATGATGTTTTGTATCTATATGCTTTGACCTTGCATGATATACATGATTGTTCTCCAATTTGATGGTGCTTTGGTTGTCACATCTAATTATTGCAGGTCCTTGTTGTTTTTCTCCAACATCTTCAAGCATCCTTCTAAGCCATATTGCTCCATAGGTGGCACTGCATAGAGATTTATATTCAGCTTCAATTAATGATAAGGAAACTATTGGTTGTTTCTTACTGCTCCATGATATAACTTCTTATCCTATATTGAACATGTATCTGATAGTGGATTTATTGTCATTTGGATTTCCAGCCGAGTTAGAATCATAATGACCTGTCAATTCAACATTACAATAATTAGCATATTCAATACCAAAATTGATAGTTCCCTTTAAATATTGAAGTACCCTTTTTGCAACTATCCAATGGATTTCATGAGGCTCTGATTTTAAAAATTACAATCTCGTTCTCAATTCAAGCTCTCAATGCTAATTCAATTAATGTGCTCCTGAATCAATAAAAGAAAATGATTAATGAAACAACTTGAGTGCTTGCTTTCTAATTAGAAATCAATAGAGGAAATACAAAATTCTACAAGATGCATCCATAAAGTAATCTTACGAAATGATAAAAGAACTCTACTTAAAAAAAAAAAAAAACCTTACTGCTTGAGGGGGCCACCACAAGTAGATGGTCACACAATTCAATTGAACAATCAACTATGCATAAAAAAAGAAAAGATTCTTTATAACTGCATTGAAAATAGAGTTTTAAATTCTCATTGTCGCATAAAAAGTCACTGTGTTTTTGGTTGTTGCAAGGTCTTTTTATAAAGCCCACATCATTAAATGTTCAGAGCTCTATGTCTCGCCTTGCTAACAGAATGCTAAAATTAACTATGAAAAGATATCATAACGAAAATCACTCACAGTTTGCTATTAAAAAAGAAAAATCGTGAGGCATATATATCGTTCCTCACTCGCATGTAATAGCTGACAGAGTTGACTTTATCCTTGACCACACAACTGGATTGCTCTTATCAATCCGGTTCATGAAAATAGGAGGGAATCATTGAGTGCATTTATCCCCACCTTTCCATATATTTCTCCCTCCAGCTGGCACTTGGAAACCTATAAAACAACAAACTTGGCTGCAAAATCATACATTAGTCGTAGAATCATCTTATTTCGGTAGCTAAAGCAAATATTTGACTAATAATAAAGAACATTATTAACTCATGAAATACAAGACTATTATATACCTGCCATGCTATAAACCATATGATTTGATGTCCATTGAGTGATTATTATGGAAAAAAAGTAATAAAGTATGTGAAAAAGAGGTGTTAAACGAAACAATTATGAGGCTCAACATGTTGCATAACAGAAGAGGCCAAAGAAAAAGGTAAGGGCAGAAATAGAAAAGAGACTATGCATTAAAGTTGAGAAAAATCTAGAGAGTATCTCCATCGACATACCATTTTGATAGGCATAGTAGGAATGCAAAAAAAAAATTATAACATCTCTGGCACCTTTTACTCGTAGTTGTTACAACTGCATTGTTAATTTTAGCAAGGATTTGTGTTAAAAGTTTTTTCCTTTTAATCAATAAATTGGGCTAGAGTTTTTGACAAAGGATCGAGAACACGCAACTCTATGCTGCTCTGCAATAGATTTCAACCTTCAAAAAGTTACAAAATAAAAACATATATACTACACTAAATACTTAAAAAACAATTAAATTTAAAATTTAATATATGAATATTATTTGCATGGTTATGAAATAAAACTAGAACTTTTTCTAATTTATTAATCCTATCGGCGTACCTTTGCACCTTTTTGGGGAAATCGCTAATAGTAAGGAGAGTTTTTATTATTCTCACCAAGGTTTTATTTCCTTAAATAATGACCATTTGTTTATGGGTATTGTATTAAAATTAGTTACATGCTTATAGTGTATAAGAATTTTTTAAAGGAATATTATTAAATCTATGAAAATGAAGTAATGCTATTATCTCACTAAATTTTTCTTCCTCTAAACAAAATTATTACTTCTCATAAGTTGTTACATTCTTAGCCCTGAGGGTTAGCTCAATTAGTCGATTTCCCCTTGTTAAAGCACCTCGCTATTGAGAGGTCATGAGGTCAAATATCCCGTAGAAATTATATAGAAGCTCTGATACCATGTAGAAATTATATAGAAATTATATACCAATGGATTCAATCCGATCTTGTGATGTACTAAAACAAGGTACTAAATCCTTCTACAATATTTGCGGAATATAAAACACAATCACCCAATCATATGCAAGTAAGAGAAAGAAGTAAATAAATCACACAACACAAGATATTCTCGGGGAAAAAAACTGCATAAAACCCCACTATCATATATTGTATAAGGTCAAGGATTCATGAAACAACACAATGCTTTCTCACACCGAGAAAATCCTGCACTCTCCTGACTGTCTCACTCTGATCCTGCTCAAAAATGTCTTGCAATGCTCAGGAAAAATTGACAAACACTTAGCCAATTCTCAGCCTCTGTAAAGCCCAGCCTTGCTCACGCAATCCCTATGGAAAAAGGCCCCTATAAGTAGGAAATTAAACCTTCCTTTATTGCGCAATTCATCATGGCCTTCTCATGACTTTATAATTGCACCTGAGCAATTTGCTAATAATACAACTAATAGTTATGTTCCCTTTAACTTTTGTCTCAAATGGGTCTTCATCATAATTTATATGCATGAAACTATTAATAGTGAATCATCAGTTATTTGATTGATCACTACTTGTGAATTAATTCTAATTTAATTGACTGGACCTCTCACTAATTCTTCATTCAATTAGAACTAGTTAAATTTATTTTAACTCAATTAATTTTAGTTAACTGATTACACTCACACCACACTAGTGCCACAATTGCAACTAGACCCCCAAAATATTAAGATCACTATACATGCCTCATATTAGACACTCAACTCGAAATTATTGAGCTAACTCAGTCTTCATGACTTAGTTAACTGATACAAGTTTTTATGAGATGAAATTATAATTCATTTAAGGGAAAATAAATTAGACACCCACATTTAACACTAATGTGTAACTGAATTCCTTACCAATGTGTGATTGGAATCCCACACCAGTGTGTGTGCATTTTTTGTCCTTTCTGGTTGTCAATTTCACTGTTTCTTGTTGCAAATTTCAACATATCCTTGACACTCTCGAGGTTATGTTCTGTTAATGAGTAGGAGGGAAAATAACACTTCGGGTGAATCTACCAAGAACAATGTTTTTGTGGACGTAGCGGTCATCAATCTCCGGAGTCCGTGAACCACATCCAAAAAGAAAAACGTTGGTACATCCTTATAAATGGGTTGATGTTAGGTAGAAAACTTTAAGAGAGTTCGTTAGGAAAATCAAAGTAGTTTTTTTGTTATTTCCCAACAAATTATTGTCAGACCATTGATAATATATAGAAGTATCTACGTTGTTGTAATCCACAAGTATTATGACAATGAAAGTAGTCTGTTATTATTTTCCAACAAATTATTTTTCAACCATGGATAATGTGTAGAAGTATATACATTGTTGTAATATAAAAATATGCATCAAAAGGAATTTGTAGGGTCCATAAATGGAAAGTTGTTACCTTTCAAGTTACTCATTCCTTCCACTAACAAGATTTTTATCTTCTCCACTAACAAATTTTACCCAACTAACAAAAAAACTAGTATAGAAATGATCTACAATTTAACTATTTATTTTCAAAAAGAAACATTAAAGCACTCCAATCTGCGTTGGCAGAAATATGATTATTTGGCCTCACAAGACATAGTACTTGAATCACACTTTCATAGCACAATGTGATTATTTTTGTCAATGCCATAATTTCTAGTCCCTGCCAAAGCACCAAAAATTCGACTTGATTGTTGGATGATATACCCAACCCCTAGTTGTTTTGTGTCTCTATTTGTCCAATGGGGAAAAGGATAACCCATCCCACTCCTACCACTCCTGGATTTCATTTATAGGCATCATAAAAAAATAATGAATATTGTTCCCTATTCATTCGCCAATGTAAGAAGTACGATGGGTCTTGCATGATGCAAAAAAGTATCCTTTGCATTGGTATAAGTTTGAATATGCTAGCTTGATTTGGAGGATTACCAACTTTAATCCATTCCCTTTCTATTTGAGTTATATCTTCCAAATCTGAATTTTTAAAGCCTCAAACTGTGATTGATTCAAAAACGAAATTTACAGCCTTTTGCACTACTGATTCAAGGTCAAACTTATCTTCCTTAAATATCACTCTATTTAGAGAAATCCATATTGACTACTAAATAAATTTGGGAAGGGATTCCTAACAATGAACTGAGAGTGATGTGGCCTTCCTTGGCCATGGGTATCTGGTTTTGCATTTTTTAAACATATCCACTCATATCTGTAGAATTGCTTCAATGATTGTTAGAGGGGAAAAAGCTATTCTACATGTATCTAAAGAAAAAAGGAATTTCCTAAAATAGATAATGTATGCCCTCCTATGGTTACTTGCATAATACACATCTTAGGGATCCTTGAATATATATATTTTTTTTCTGAGATTACAGTAAGAATTTTCTGATGCACTAAAGTCCAACAAAAAGTATTAATTTTAGTAATCCCATCTCTTTTCCATATTTTCCTCCGTAACTTGCTAGGACCTAGGTGAGGGAACCTTCAACAAGAATATTTTACCCTTCTTTGACTATGTATCCATGATGGGGACTTTCTTTCCATGATCTTTGATCATGAGCAGTGATGGAAAAAGGGGCCATCCCTTTTAGCTGACGAATTAAAAATTCCCATTAGGGGAAGAGGTGAATGAGAATTCCAGGGCACTTCCAACCTTTCCAGTTACCTTGACCATCCTAGTTGGAGATGTCTCTTAGCTTGATGTATGCTTTCCATTGCATCCAAATTTCTAGCTCGCTAAGATCCTCTAGAGCACTAATTTGTCTCTTTGGAGCAATTTGATATTTCTAGATATTAATGCACACACTATATCCAATGTGCTAACTCATATGTTATAGGATGAGCAGAGTAACTTCCTTGCAAAGCTTCCACACTTTCAAACCATCACCCATCCATTTAGCCATGTCTACTCTAAGAAATCAACACTTATGAAAATAATTACGTAGAAAGGAAATTTTCCACCACTCTTTGGATTTTGAGAACAAACACCATATTATCTTCACCCCAAGGGTTAAGTTCATGAAATAAGGATTTTTAAGTTCCAACCCTCTATAATATTTTTGGAGTTGGATGACATTATAGTGAAGTAGATGAATTTTTTTATTGTAATGTTCCCCCCTCCCATATAAAGTCACATTTCAAGGCACTGATTTTATTTTTCACATCCTTTGGAGCCAAGACACCAAAACATAAGTATATTGGCAATGTTGACAAAATTTATCTTCCTATTGTGTTTAACCACTTTGTTCCCTAGGATTAGATTTTATTTTTGAATTTTTGGAGAACTTCAATCCACTCATCTATGTTCGAAGAATGAAATAAAATGGGTATTCCTAAATATTTAAAAGTTTTCCACCCAAAATTAGTTGGGAATTCAATTATATTTGAGATCTCTTGCATTGTTTCTTCCAAACAATTCCAGGAAAATACTTGATTTTTTGTCTTGTTTACTAGCCTCACGCAGAGATCCAAATATGAATATTGTTTGCGCTTGAAACATGATGAAATTATCCTTGAAGCACCACCAAGGAGGAGTTTATCATCTGATAACTGTGAATGGTTAACCGTTTTGGTGTTCCTTGCAATGTTGAGACCCCTTAACTTACCTTCCATCATTGCTATCTCCAAGTTTCTGCTTAGGATTCCAGCCACTAAAATATATAAAGGGGGAGAAAGGGGGCATCCTTTCCTGAGACCCCTTGAGGCAGTGAATAAGGAGGTGGGTCATCCATTAATCAAAGGTGAAATCCATGGAACCCCCATACATGCCCCGATCCATTTTACAAAATCATTACTAAATCCTATATTTTCCAAAATAGGGAAGTGGGAAGAGTTCCCTACTAAATCGAAGGTGTTGTCCATGTCTAACTCGATGAAGAAACTTGGATCCCCCCATTCTTTGCTTGAATGAATAGCCTCTTGCACCAAAATGACAATGTCCAAAATTTGTCGTTGTTGAATAAATTTTCCTTGACTTTGTGAAATTGTTGTTGGAAAAAATCTCTTGAGCCTGTTTGCAATAAAATTGGTGACATTTTTGTACATTGAGTTGCACAAGGAGATGGGTATAAATTGAGATAAATTTACAAGTTTAATTATTTTAGAATTAATGATCAGAAATGGATTAGGACCTAAGGATTAGCTCAAAATTCAAAGTTACAATATTGAGTTGAAACCATGATGGCTGCGTAGATCTCGTCTTCTTGATTCCGATACCGCTAACGGTTCAAAAAACTGACACTGTATGAAGAAGTTATTGCACTTTGAATGCCAAGGTAAACTGTAAAATTCTCCAGTTTCACCCAATAACACTGTGCCAAGTGTTGCGACTAGGTTCGCCAACGCTGGGGTGTGAAGGTGAACAAAAAAGTCCAGTGACCTCCTAGGGTCAAATTCTCAAATTTTGATGCAAGTGAATTTTTTTTTGAAATGTGGTGAAATTGTATTTTTGTGTTTTATTTAATTATATATGTGTGTGTGTGTGTGCGTTTTAATATATATATATATATATATATAATTTTTTTTTTTTTTAACAATATCAGTTGTTGAATTCTATTCCAAAAAAGATTTGAGGAGGTGAATCCTTGTTACATGCAAGAGTTTCTGAGGAGAAACAGAGAAGGTAGCTTCCACAAAATGCTAAGCCTTCTTTGTGTCTACTGTTTAGAAAATACTGAAATACAGATAACGAGTAGATACAGACAAACTGATAGAGCAGTAGTACAAATTTAAAAACCATTCTGAGAAAAGGAGGGGAGAAGATCAACCAATGCTCATTGGGCATCCGGTTGAACCCACTGTATTGTCATTTATGCTTATATCTATCACATTGCTAGAACCGGAGCTTGAGGCTGAGTGATTTTCCAACATATATTTAAGAATTTGGATAGATTATTCTGCATGGGAGCAGCGGTTGGAGACATCATTGAACTGTTGTTGAAGAGATGTAACACGGTACATGAAGAGATTCACATCCAATTTCTGCTTGGCATCCAATATTTTTTGTTGAGCGCATATTTGCTCCAGCTTTGCATGGAGATCTGCACAGTGGAGGTAGTCTTCGCTGCGAGCCATTGTGAACCAGAGGGTCGGGAATGATGGAATAGAGGGGAGAGGGTGCACGATGAAGGGGAGGTGGTAGCAAAGAGGGGGGGACTAGCAAGGGAAGGGGAGCATATGAACCAATAGCTCAGCGACAAGCGAAGAGCAGGGGGACATAAAAGAAGGATACAAGAAGGAGGAAGGGCTGAGGGGATAAATAGCATAGTGGAAGGAGGAGGGAGATGCTGGGTAGTGAACCCGAGGAGATAGGGTCACGGGAGATAGGTGGGAGTAGGTAAAGACGAGTCTGTAGAATTCAGAGATTCCTGTAGGGAGGATCCAAAAAAATATTTTCGTCAGCAGAGTCAAGATCTTGGCAGGGGATTGTGGGGTAGACCATCATTGCAGAATATTTGACCAACTGCTCTTGCAGAAGCCTTGGATGCTAGTGCATCAGCAATCTTGTTGTTCATTCTAAGAATATGATGGAAGGATATGTCTTTCATGCCTTTGGAAATGTCAGGACATCTGCTAACAATTATGTGACGGTCTATATTGTGAACAGGATAGTCATGGATCATCATGCTTATGATTATAGATGAATCATCGAACACCATTGCATTGGTGATATTTCTCTTTAGATGATAGAGGCCTTGGAGGAGGGCGTAAGCTTCTGCTTTGTTGTTGGAGAGAGAGCCAAGACCCTACTTGAATGAGAGAAGAGTGCTACCATTTCCATTTCTTATAATGCCTCCATCTTCGACGATGTCTGGGTTCGATTTTGATGTGCCATCGAAAAAAAGAGCAGGCCTTGAGAAATTGTCCAACCATTCAATGAATTATTTTTCTTTTAAACAAACCTTCCATGCTTCATGCTGATGGGGATGATGAGTAGAAGGCCTGATGAAGCCAGGGTTGTCCAAAATCTTACCCAAAAAATTCCTTTCTTCCACTTGGAGATCATGAACACTGATGTTGCTGTTGTTTTTAGAGACAATTGTTTCAAGAGTGAGACTCCATGTCTTGTTGCAGACTTTACTTCAGAAAGACTTTTTGTTATTGAAGATCTCTTGGTTTCTGGAAAGCCATATGTTCCATAAGAGAAAACACGGAAGGGTATCCTAGACCCTTCTAGCCAGATTGTTTTTATTTTTTCCCCAAGGGTAATGTTTCCTCCAGTTTTTTATCAGACCAAAGATAGTATTGATGGAGTCCATATGGAGCTGTGAAGATGAAGTGAGATCTTTCCAACATTGGGAAGCAAAGGGACATATGAAAAAAATATGATGCACGGTCTCTTCTGCACATTGAAAATTGGGGCATCTAGATGGACCCATCACACCCCTTTATTTAAAGTTTTTAGAGGTGAGGATCTTGCCTTTGAGGAGGGTCCATATAAAAATATTGATCTTTGGGATGGCTTCAAATTTCCAAAAAAATTTCAAAATTTCCCATGGAGGAATTGGAAAGTGATATTTACTGAGTTGCAGTGAGCTGCTTTAATGGTGTAAGCTGAGCCAGTTGGATCCTAATGAAAACTATCGAAACTGCCTTTTTGCATGGGTGCTGCTCCATGGAGAAGAGCTTGGAGGTTGGAGAGGCCAGCTTCCAAGTAGGGAGGGATAAGGGGAAAATGCCATCCAATCCAACTATTATTTTGGTCTTCCCATTTGGAGAATTGACTTAAGTATTTAAGTCCGAGAGCCTAGAAATGAGAGAGAGTGTGATGGGTGTGTTGGGTATGTGTTATATTCTTTCCACGACTAGCCCCACGCACTGTACGTTGCACCGAGCACAGTAGGGGGGTCACAAGGGGGGAGGCAGCCCCACTGATAGGGTCTGGGGCAGCGCCCCGACGAAATTTTTTTTGGTGTGCGGACCCACCCATGTTTTGTACATGAGTTTGCACATGGTTTTGGGGTACGATGGCTTTCGGCCCCTGGTATTAGATCCGGTCAAGGGAACTATGGTTATGTTCTAATCCAAGGTTAATGGATTGGGGTTTATGTATGCTTCAACATGTATATATATGTGTTGTAACACTAAAAGGAATATAATGAAAAATCAAGCTGGTCGTCTCGATTTGGGATCTAGGGGAAAATCTCCGTGTTTATCTGTTTTATGTTTTATGCTCTCGCTATTGTTTATTTTCTGTTATAAGATTCGTGTGTAGATAATTTATGTTCAGGGTTAAAACCTACATTTGGTATCAGAGCCAGGTTTCGGCTTCAAGGGGACACCTTTGCTGCTGAGGGTTTTTTTTGCTCGGGCCTGAGGTAGACCCTGGTCAGTGGGAGATCTGCAGGATCGATTCTTGCGGTGAAAGAAGATGGCGAGCGGCGGAAAGATAGAGATCGAGAAATTTAATGGTCAGAGTTTTGGGTTGTGGAAGCTCAAGATGGAGGATCTGCTGGTGGATAAAGATCAGTGGATCGCAGTAGATCCAGGTACTAAACCAACGGAAATGTCAGATGAAGACTGGAAGAAACTGGATCGGAAGGCTAAGAGCACAATACGGTTATGTGTCTCAGATTCAGTATTGTTGAATGTATCTGGGGAAGCTACGGTGAAGAATTTGTGGGAAAAAATTGGGACTTTGTACCAATATAAGCCTTTGGTGAATAAGTTGTTCCTGCGGAAAAAGCTATATAACCTGAGGATGAAGGATGGAGACTCAGTGACAGAGCATCTGAACGCCTTCAATACTGTGGTAAGTCAGCTGTCATCTGTTGATATTAAAATCTCAGATGAAGATAAGTGCATCAGTTTTTTGTGTTCTCTACCAGACTCGTGGGACAGTCTGGTTATTGTAATAGGTAGCAATACAACTACCTTGAATTTTGATGACATTGTCTCAGCCTTGCTGTCGGAGGAAATGAGACGGAGAAATATGGAGGGTCAGAATGGAGATGCCTTATCTGTACGAGGAAGGTCCCAAAACAGAAACAAGAATAAGGTTTCGAGTGGGAGATCTAAATCTAGAGGGAGATCTAATTCTCCTGGAAAGTTTGTAAAGGTGTGCTGGAAATGCGGAAAGGAAGGGCACTACAAAAAAGGAATGCAGATCTAAAGCTCCTGAGAAAGGAAAGGGATCTGATGAAGGTCCTTCTGCAGAGGCAAAAACCACCTCGGATGAAGGTGGGGATGTGTATTTGGCTTCTTCTTCAAATACACATGTAGATCACGAGTCATGGTTGATTGACTCAGGTGCATCCTTTCACTTCACTCCCCATAGGGAGTGGTTCTGCGAGTATGAGAAATATGATAGTGATGTCTTCCTAGGGGATGATAGGAAGGCCAGAATTGTCGGACATGGAAAGGTTTGTTTAAGCACACCAGCCAAGGCAACTGAATACCTCCCTGCAGCACCTGTCGTGACACTTGCATTGTGAAGAACTATCTCTCAGAAGATGGATGATGCAGGTAAAAACAAGCTGTTCCCAGAAAGATGCCCTGCAAGACTGTCTTAGAGCACCGGGCATTAATGCGGGAGTTCGACTGAACTCGTGCAAGCCACAAGGTAGCACCGTAATCAAGGGTGTAATAGTTTTGTTTTTGGTTCCTGAAAGTGGAGTGGAAAGCCTAGCTGTCTCTGGAGAAAAGACCATGTTATGGCATCAAAGGCTTGGACATATTGGAGAGAAGGGCCTTGGGATACTGCATAGAAATGGTATGGTAGAAGGTATGTCTAATTTCTCTCTGGATTTCGATTTCTGTGAACATTGTGTATATGGGAAGCAGAATCGGGTGAGTTTTCCTTCTGGTGCTAAGAGGGCGAACAAGATATTAGAACTTGTGCACAGTGATGTGTTTGGACTTGTGTCAGTTCCATCACTGGGAAAGTCTATGTACTATGTTTCATTTATAGATGACTTCTCAAGGAATACATGGATATATTTCTTGAGGAAGAAATCTGAAGCTTTTGACAGATTTAAAGAATTTAAGGCTCTGGTGGAAAACCAGACAGAGAAGAAGATAAAGGTGCTGAGGACAAATAATGGTGGGGAGTTCTGCAAGAAGGAATTTGAAGAGTTCTATAAGAAGTGTGGTATAGCACGACAAAATACTACTCCATACACACCTCAACAAAATGGAGTTGCAAAAATAATGAACATAACACTAATGGAAAAGGCAAGAAGCATGCTCAGTGGTACCGGGTTAGGACAAGAATTCTGGGCAGAGGCAGTGGAGACTGCATGCTATCTAGTTAACAGATCACCTTCATCAATGTTGGAGGATAAAACTCCACATGAGGTATGGATTTGTAAGAAACCATCTCTTTCACATCTAAGGGTATTTGGATGTGATGCATATTTACATGTTCCAAAGGAGAAAGGGACCAAGTTGGATAATAAATCTGAAAGGTGCATCTTTATTGGGTACAAGGATGGTTTAAAAGGTTACAAGCTTTGGAACCCAGAAACAAGGAAGGTTGTGTACAACCGAGATGTGGTGTTTAGAGAGGTGAAAGATGTTGTTAAACATGAAATCAAACCAAAGGAACCTGAGAAGATAGAGTTTGAGCTAAAGGAGTATGAATCAGACTCTACAACAGAAGAAGATTCAGAAGAGGAAGAGCCACAAACTCCAGCTTTGAGAAGATCAGTTTGAGAAAGAAGGCAACCAGAAAGGTATAGTCCATCTACTTTATATTCAGGTTTTTCCTTAACTATAACTGATGATGATCCCAGAACTGTCAGGGAGGCAGTAGATTCAGAGGATGGAAAACTCTGGAAGGAGGCCATGGTTGATGAAATGGCATCCTTGCACAAAAATGAGGCATGGGATCTGGTTGAGTTGCCAGCTGGAAGGAAGCCCATCGGGAGCAAATGGGTGTTTAAGAAGAAGATGAATGTAGAAGGCAAGGTGGAGAGATACAAAGCTCGGTTGGTAGCAAAAGGTTATTTCCAGGTGCCGGGAATTGATTTTGGTGATATTTTTTCTCATGTTGCCAAGGTTACTTCTATTAGTTTACTTTTATCTGTTGCTGCTGCATTTGATTTTGAGATAGAACATATGGATGTGAAGACAACATTTCTTCATGGGGATCTAGAAGAGGAGATATACATGAAGCAACCTGAAGGCTTTATGGTGAAGGGTAAGAAATAACTGGTATGTAGGTTGAAGAAGTCTCTGTATGGGTTAAAACTGTCACCAAGGATGTGGTATCAGAAATTTGATACCTATATACGGGGACTTGGCTTCACCAGAAGCAAGGAGGATCACTGTGTTTATTTTAAATTAATTGGTGACCATGTTATTTATTTGGTCTTGTATGTGGATGATATGTTGTTGATTTGAAATGACAAAGAAATTATCCAAGATTTGAAGACCCAACTGTTCTCCAAATTCGACATGAAGGATCTTGGTGCTGCAAACTATATTTTGGGCATGGAAATTAAGAGAGATCGGGCAAAGAGGAAGCTCTGGTTAAACCAAAGGAAGTATGTTGAGACTATATTGCAGAGGTTCAATATGTAGGATAGTAAACCAGTGAATGTTTCTATTCCTGTAGGTGTAAATCTATCTACTGAACAGTGTCCCAAGACACAAGAAGAAGAGGAGGATATGTCCCGTGTTCCATATGAAAGTGTAGTGGGTAGCCTGATGTATGCAATGGTTTGTACTAGACCAGACATTGCACATGCAGTGGGAGTATTGAGCAGGTTTATGTCAAACCCAGGGAAGGAGAATTGGACAGTAGTGAAGCGGGTTTTCAGATATTTACGTGGCACTAGTGATTATGGCTTGTGCTACCAGGGAAGACCAGGATTGGAAAGAATGTTGGACATTCGTGGTTTTGTTGATGCAGACTGGGCTGGAGATCTGGACCAAAGAAGATCTACAAGTGGGTATGTGTTTAACCTATTTGGAGGCGCAGTCAGTTGGATGAGTAAAAGACAATTTGTAGTGGCTCTTTCAACTACAGAAGCAAAATACATAGCAGCCACTCATGCAAGCAAGGAAGCAATTTGGTTGCAGAGATTGTGTTCAAGTATGGGGTTGGTACAACAAGCTATAAGGATAGACTGTGATAGCCAATGTGAAATTTTCTTGGCTAAGAACCCTGCTTACTGTTTGGTCAATTTAGTGTGTCCTAAATTGCTGCATTTAATTGTCAATCCGGGAATCGTAAGCTGATGAAGTGCGGCGCACTATATGTGCAAGATAACCTCTTTCTTAACTTTTTGTCGTTTTTGGTCTTTCTAAGGTGAAATGGAAATTCTAAAGTGAAAAACAAGCTTGGTTATATTTGTTCAAGGAAGTGATATCCCCTATAATGATTTACCAATCTTGAAACTTTAAAAGCAAATTGAAATTACAATGACAAAACTTAAAAGAAAGTAAAAGTGTACGGCTGAAATGAAAAGGTGCTGCTAATCTAATGAATCAAAACAGGAAACTAGTGAACATGAAAACTAAACTATTCTTGCTGCCAACTGAACACAAAAGAAACTACGCTTATGGAAATTCAAAATTGCAATGAAATAAATCTAAATCAGATTACATCAATTCATTTTCCGACCCTTCATCATTAGACCAGCTATGACTTGCGGAAGTAATCATAAACAACTTGTGTAACTGATATTTAATTCGCAGAAAGTAAACTAATACTAAACCATACACACATGATTCAATCCCTCGCCATCAGTCCAGCTGTGGCTTTCGGAGGCAACTGAAGATGTCACACATGATTTAATATATCTAAGTTTGCAGAAAAGAAACTAATACTAAACTACACATTTCATAATGCAGCCCCTCACCATCAGTCCAGCTGTGGCTTTCGGAGGTAACTGAAGACGCTATGAGCAGCTTAATATATCTAATTTTGCAGAAAAGAAACTAATACTAAACTACACATTTCATCATGCAGCCCCTCACCATCAGTCCAGCTGTGGCTTTCGGAGGTAACCGAAGACACTATGAGCAGCTTAATATATTTAAATTTAACTACTGAATCAGATAAACAAAACTGAAATGTACAAAGCAAGACTGAAGTTAAACAAATGCTATGAAAAGGAAACTAGCAACAGAATAATGTTAGTCTCATATCATTAACCAAAATACTATGAAAATGCCCGGGTTTTCTACCTAAAACCTGCACAAGAAAACTGATCAGTGATTTAACAATCATAAAAACATGAAAGACAAGAATGCAATGGAAATTATAGAAATGTATGAACAGAAATGAAACAACTATGAAATATGAACATGTAATGGATTATTATACAATGACTTTTTAAAGAAATGAAATGAAATATATATACATTAATACACAGAACCTCGGCTGAGCAGGGGCCCTCTACACAGCTTTGGTACGATCCTCAAACACGAATTAAGTTGAAAACAGAGTCTTTTCACATTAAAAAGAAGTTCATTACAGACTGGTAGTATTACGGCTCAAGGCAGCGTAATCACTACAAAGCTAACATAACAGAGTACGCACATCAACTATCAACTAACAACTCCACAACTAACTCTACGTGCGTATGCAAACGCTCTATATAAAGCAATAAACTGTAACTGTCTCCTGAAGTTTATGATAGCAGCCAGCACGCAGACCACTAAGGCCACGGATATAGGAGTATGGCCATGTTGGAAAACGGATCTATGGAAGGTGGGTGCTTGAATTCAACTCCAGAACTTTGCACAGATGTCAATTAACCTCCGCAAGCTTAGAAACGGCCGTATGGATGTTTATATGCCACGAAACAGAGTCCAGCTGACATAGAACTCCATAGTTGACTTCCACGTGGATGGCTTTGACCGCGGCTTTCTTTGACGAATTTACTTGAACCAATAGGACACGAACCATGTCCTCGTCATTCCTAGCCTGCCCATGTGGCTCATTTCCTTCGTAGACACCTGTAGCATAGATATCCACAAAATAGCTGCGGAAAGTTGCAGCAGCTGCGGAAAGTGGCAAGTTTCCGCAGCTGTATGAAAAAAATCTAAATCAAATAGAAAACACAAAAACATAATTAAAAACCATGTTAGGTACCCTTTTGCACATGATATTGACAATTTTGGAGGTTTAGGTGAGTGAAAAAGATATGGAAAAGTGTATGGAAAAGAGGCAAATTCGGGACTCAACATACCCCCACCGTGAAGGTGTTGCATGTCCTCATGCAACCAAAATTTTGATACTCTTTGTTCAATTCATGTGCCTTGATACTTCAGCCAGCACATCTAACCCCCTTCTCTTCTTCTCTGGTACTGCCATCATTCTGGGTTTCTTCATTAAGCACCTGAATTTGATATTCACAAGTGCTCTGCTCAATTTTTGGCATTTCCTTTTTAACTTCTTATTCTTCTTTTGCCAAATACCCAAATGTAACATAGTATTGTCATGGATAATCTTGTCCAGTTTGCCTTGCTCTTTGAGTGTTTCATTTTCATTTTTAATATGCCGATTCAAAAGCTCAAGCTCAAAAATCTCCTGTTTTAATGACTGAACCAAATCATCCTGCAATGTATGAGGCTGAATAGAAGAGGTACTTGGGCCTGTGGCTGCCTTCTCCAAGGATTCTATATAGTCATATACCTCCTGTTGTTTGGGGTCTACTTCTGGTGTCTTTTTCATTGGACTGTCCCCAAAGTGCTGCAAGGGAGAATTATGTTCAAAATCTGGCCGAGGAGAACTTACATCAATATTTTGCTGAGATAAAGATGGAGTATGCTCATTGTCTGATTGGGAGTGAAAGGAGTCAGGTTCACTAACTGACTGAAATGGACTATGGTCAGTTGGAGACTGTTCAGATGTATCCTCACCCAAATCAATGAAATGAGGACCTTTAATTTGTGTTTTTCTCAGTTTTCCCTTAAGCCTGCTGCTTCTCCTCACATGCTGTGGTACACTACCCATTTGTTCTTGTTTTCCTGTTTTTGCCTTCTTGGATAGAGATGACTGCTTTTGAAGAAAAATTAATCTTTCAGATAGAATTTGGTGATCTTCTTCTTCAGAAGAAGAAGTTTTATGGATAGTCTCAATAATTTCTTTCCCTTTTGATATTGTTGGCTTCTTAGCTTTAATTTCCTTCTTCTTCCTTTTTACCAATCTCTCTTCCCTATCAGTTTTCTTCATAGTAGTAGTAGAAGTATCTTGGATTTCATCTACTGTTCTTTTCCTTCTACTTCTTTTTGCTGTGCTAGCTGCGGGAACTTCCTGTGTAGGAGCAACTTGGGTTTCAACATTTATTTTCTTTCTTCTACTCCTTCTAATTGGACTACCTTCAGGAATTTCCTAAGGTTCTTCAAAGAAGTTTCTAACTAGGAATTGTTCCCATGTATATTTTCTTTCTTTTAGCTCCTTTTCAATCAGAATTCTTATAAGCCCATGGTGATATAAATGAGGCTCTACATCTCCTAGGTGTTTTTTCACAGTCACAGCCATTTTCTTCAAGCTATTGAATAGGAAATAAGGAAGATTGAGAGTTTGGTTTTCAAGAAAATTCATCAATAGCCTAGTATGATACATGTACATAGAGCCAAAATGGCCTTCACATGTAATAAATTTCTGAACAATGAGTAGTAAAGTGGCCCATTCATCTTTTATTGCATGCACAGGGATTCCTCTTTTGAAAACAGTGATATCCATACCTTGATTTCGGAGGATTATTCTCCATGCCTCATCACCGATACTTTTATTTTTGAACCAACGTTCTCCTTCCTGAAGAAGGTCTGTGGCTGCTGCTATTGATGCTTCATTAACCAAAAACTTGAGGTCTCCCACTTCTGCTTCCGAGCCATCAAATGATCTTGCAAACGCTTTGGTAACTTCTCTGTGGTAACCCCTGAATTTCTGAATAAAACGCAACCATTTAGCTTTCCTCAACATCTCTTTTGCTTGTGGAAATCCCTCTATAAATTTCGGTCCTTCCGGCTCTGCCCTTAATAATTTTCCCATTTTACTTCTCTGTGCTTCACAGGCTTGCCTCTGTGAGGGTTTAAGTGAAAATGGAACGATGGAATACACAGAATCGAGCACAATACTGTGGGGATGTTATCATAAAATGGAAATGAGCACCATAAACAGAATGGAGTAAGACTGTGGGTAGATATACGGGAGTGAGAGTGAGCAAAAGGAACGGAATGGAGTGAAACAGGGAGTGAGAATGAGTAGAGTGGGGTTTTGTAAAACACGACAGAGACACGACAAAGAGGTTAACAAAGTATAATGCATTCGGCCGCGTTTTGAATTTTGGTGGCTGTGTAATAAATATAAACACGTTTCAATCAATGATTATGAAGTTATGCGGCTTGTAAGAGTCCTTTGTCAACTCAAATACGTATCATTATCTACGATGGGATATTTGAACATGAGTGAGAGTCGGAATTTCAATAATGAAACCGTTTGTGAATAAATGCAAGAGGATAACATAGAGATCGTGGAAGGTTACGGACTGTCAATATAATCATTGCGCGTTATGGGTAGAGCTCATAGTTTAAAATTATATAAAAATGTGTTTTTCGATACTATTTGAAATAAACTTTATTCATACCTTTGGAATCCTTGCTTTTGCCCTTGGTCTTCAACTGATTGATCTTCATTAGTGTCTTGAATGTCCCATTGATCCTCTCCTGCATTTTATTTCATAATTTATGAAAATAACAACTCACTGTACATTCTTTTTGAAAACAGAGTAGTAGTAGCTGCGGAATCTGCTCCTGGCTGCAGAAACTGGAGTCAGCTGCGGAAACAGATGTCAGCTGCGGAAACTGACACAGCTATTACTTGGCTGAAATAGAAATGAACAAATGACAAATGACCAGGTGGAAATGGCCATAAAAATATTTTTATTGATGGAATGGATGAAATGAAGTGGAATGAAATGGAGTGGGTGGTGAGATGAAATGAAATGAAATTTTTTTTTTTTTTAGAAAATATAGAGTGTCAGGTGTCCCTGATTTTCACCCCATATTTTTTGTATAAGACTGCCAATCAATGATTGGTTTTTAGGCTTATACCATTTTTTTTTTTTTTTTTTTTGTTTTAAGTTGAAAACAAAAGCTAGGCTGGTGGAGAAGAAGAATTCTTCTGTACCAGCCTGATTGCAAAACTTTCTTGAAACAACTTGACAAAATCCTCTTTAGAGAGTGGCTTATGATAAAATTTCAATCTATGGCCATTCACTATAAGAGGAGTTTGAAACTCATCAATGGTCTTGATTCTTACAGCTCCATTGTTAAAGATCTTGTCAATCTCATATGGCCCAAGCCAATGAGTCCGAAATTTCCCTTGAAAATCTTTAAACTTGGAGTCAAATAACAATGCCCAATCTCCTTCTTGAAACTTCTTCTCTTTGATATATTTGTCATGCCATTTAGTTCTTTGATATTGAACTAGATCAGTTCTTAGAATTGCTTCTTGTCTGATCTCATCTAGCTCATTCAACCGCTCCATTCTATGCTTTTGGGCTTCTGATAAGTCCATCCCCAACTGAACTGCTATCTTGAAGGTCTTGACTTGGAACTCAATGGGGAGCAAGACTTATTTCCCATAAAAAAGTTCATAGGGAGAATGTCCTGTTGTATTTCTCCATGTAGTTCTGTAGGCCCACAAGGCTTCAGGAAGCCTTTCTGCCCAATCTCTTCTATGTAGATGAATAGTTTTGGTGATGATACTTTCAAGAACTTTGTTTGTGGACTCCACTTGACCATTTGCTTGTGGATGGTAAGGAGTAGATCTTCTGTGCTTGATTTTGTATTCTTCCATCAACTTCTCCATCAAATTGGATGTGAATTGGCTCCCCTGATCTGTTACAATTTCTCTTGGAACACCAAAGCGAGTAAAAATATCCTCATAAAGAAAATGAACAACCGAATTTTCAGTAGCAGATACTAATGCTTTAGCTTCTACCCATTTAGTAACATAATCAGTGCAAACCAATATATACTTCTTTTGCTTAGATGGTGGATTAATCGGTCCTATGAAATCTAAAGCCCATTTTTCAAAGGGTTCAATGAGTACCTGTGTTTGCAATGGCATTTCATTTGAAAGGGTAGGTTTCCCTACTCTTTGGCAGCTATCACACCTTTTGACATATTGTTTTGCATCTTTGAAGAAAGAAGGCCAATAATATCCCAAGGAAAGGATTTTATAGGCCGTCCTTTTGTCCGCAAAGTGTCCGCCGCATGGTTCATCATGACATGCCTTAAGAATATCAGGCATTTCATCTTCCCCGACACATCTTCTGATCACAAGATCTGGCCCTGTTTTAAACAATTCGTTAGAAATCCATGAATATTTTGAACTCTCCTGAATAATTTTTCGTTTTTCACTTGGAAATAAATGTGAAGGTAGTTTCCCTGTAACCAAATAGTTAGCAATATCTGCATACCAAGGGGTCTTAATAGTTACCGCAAACAAATATTCATCAGGAAACTTATCTTCTACAGGAGAATCTTCTTTAGTATTTTGAATTCTAGACAAGAAATCAGCTACTGTATTCTGTTTTCCCGGTCTATCCAACACAGTAATATTGAATTCTTGCAAAAGTAAAAGCCATCTTGTCACTCTGCCATTAGTAACAGGTTTGTTCATTAAATATCTAATTGCAGAATGGTCAGTATGAATAAAAGTTTCATAGCCTGTTATGTAATGTCTAAACTTATTAATCGCATGAACAACAGCTAAGAACTCTTTTTCAGTCACAGTATAATTCAACTCTGTGGGAGTCAAATTTTTACTGGTGTAATAAATGGCATAAGGAATTAAATCTTTTGACCCAACACAGCTCCAAGAGCTGTATCTGAAGCATCTGTAGAAATATGGAAAGGAAGTTTCCAATTTGGTCCTCTCAAGATAGGTGCTTCAGATATTCTTGTTTTCAAAGTTTCAAAAGCTGATTGACAATCAGGATCCCATTTAAATTCGCAGTCTTTTGTAAGCAACTTGAAGAGTGGAGATGCTATTTTAGTGAAGTTTTCTATAAATCTTCTATAGTAACCAGTAAATCCTAGAAAACTTCTAACATCTCTTTGACAATTTGGAATAGACAACTTGGAGATGACTTCAACTTTCGATCTATCAACCTTAATCCCATCTCCCGAAATATGATGTCCTAAAACAATCCCTTCAGTAAACATCATAAAGCATTTTTCATGGCTTAATGAAAGGTTTGCTTCTTTACATCTTATAAGAACTTTTTCCAAATTTTCTAATTCCTCTTCAAATGAATTACCATAAACCGTAAAATCATCCATATAAACCTCTACACAATCATGAATTAGATCAGAAAAAATTCCTAGTACTGCTCTTTGGAATGTTGCTGGTGCATTACATAACCCAAAAGGAAGCACTCGGTAGGCAAAAGTTCCCCATGGACAAGTAAATGTGGTCTTATCTTGATCTTCAGGTGCTACCTGAATTTGATTGTAGCCACTAAAACCATCCAAAAATGAAAAGTACTTTTTACCTGCTAATGTATCTAATACCTGATCAATAAAAGGCAAAGGAAAGTGATCCTTTAAAGTTGCTTTGTTCAATTCCTTGTAATCAATGCATACCCTCCATTTACCATTCTTTTTAGGTACTATAACCAAAGGAGAAACCCATCGGCTATCTGAAATTGGATAAATGAAGTTTACATTGAGAAGTTTTTGGAGCTCTTCTTTCACTATCTCCCTAAGATTTAGATTCATCCTTCTTTGAGGTTGTCTGATTGGTCTACTGTTTTCCTCAATATAGATATGATGGATGCAAGTCTTAGGATCAATACCCTTCATGTCAGTATACTCCCATGAAAATGCAGTAGAATGTTTTTGCAAGATTCTGGTTAGTTCTTCTTGTTGTGACTTCTCCAGATGTTTATTTATATTCAATGTCTTTCCTGGAAAAATCTCAAAAGCAGAATTACCAAACTCTTCCATAGAGTAGAGAGACATTTGTCTTGATGATAAATATTCTATGTTAGATTCCAACTGAAATTGTGTGGGGTCATATTCTGAAGTTATCTCAAAATTTTCTAATGTGTTCAGAATTTGACTATCCTCACTAATTTCAGAAATGGTAAAGACAAGTTGTATAGTGTTCTCATCATCGACCCATTCATTGTCTCCTATTTCTGTAATTGCTCTTGCAGGAGGATACAAATTGAATTTCTTTGTCGAATTACCATTAGAAATGTACATGTCTCCAGATCTACAACTAATAAAAGAATCAGCTGTGGCCAGCCAAGGTCTTCCTAAGATAATTGGATGTCCTCCTAGATTACTTTTGGGAGTCAAAATCATAAAGTCTACTGGATATTCCCAAGAATCTAAGGAGACTGAAATATCTTCTAATACACCATCCGGTTTAATAACCGATCGATCTGCAAGTTGCAATAAAGTAGGTGTAAAAAGAAGGTTAGGAAGTTTTAACTGTTCCATAGTCTGTCTACTCATAATGTTGATAGCAGCCCCTAAGTCAATCAATGTGTTTGGAATTTCTATCCCATTTATATGTGTTTTGACAATTGGACTTCCTGGATCTACATACTTCTGCATGGTAATTTTTCCCATCATAATGTCTGCAATCTTTCCTACCAGGTGGATTCTTCTTGTGTCCTTTAGCTTCCTTCCTGGTCTTTTGAAACTCAACTCCTTTATGGTTTTTGCTAGAATAGGAATTTCTCTAATGGCTTGTAGCAATGGAATCTTGATACAAACATTCTTCAATTCATCTAGAAAGTCATAGTTAGGCAACAAGATTTGTTTTTCCACCCCCTTATCAATTTGTAGTCTTTCCGAAAAAGGAGGTGTAGATGAAGATACAGGTTGCTCAACTATAGGAGTTGTGGATGTTAGCTTTTCTTTTTCTTTTTGAATTTTTGAATTTTGAAGAGATTTTTCCTCAGAACCCTTATTGACTTGAAGAGAGTCCTCCTCAGAGGTATCTTGCTCTTGAATGTCTATAGAAGGTTTTTCTAAAACTCTACCAGATCTGAGTTGTACATCGTTGAGAGGAACAATCATATAGGTAGGAAATTGTTGTCCTTCTACCATATAAATAGTTTGAGGATTCTTATTGTTAGGATTTGGCAATGGCTGAGCTGGAAGTTGATTTGTCTTCTGTTGGTATGGGAGCATGAGTTGAGGATTTGTATTTTGTTGAGAAGGTTGTTGTTGTGGAAATGGAAATGAAAGTTGTGGATTTAGGCTTGGAAGTTGTGGAGCTTGTTGATTTTGAAAAGATGGAGGATATTGATAAAATTGAGCAAATCTCCCATAAGAATTTTGCATCCCTTGTACCCATGGCTGATATGAATTTTGATGTTGGGGCCAAGGTTGTTGCCAAGGAGTCCAATTTGGTGGGGTTTGAAGATTCATAGGGTTATTAAACCCTTGAGATTGTTGTCCCCGCCAAGGTCTCCTTGCGACAAAACAGAGAGATTCTATTGAATTTGGATCTTCTTGAAAAACAGCTTTGAGTCCAGGGATTGAAGGACAATCCTTGATCTCATGATTTTCTGAGCAAATCATACATGTTTCTACAACCTTTGCATCCAAGGGACATTCCCTTAAAGCATGTTTCTTTCTACATTTCGGACAAAAGATGGCTAAAGCATCTGTTTCTGCTTTCTGCTTGTTTTGGATTTTAAGGGTGTCTAGTTGTTCACTAAGATTCCCTAAGATATCAGTTTTAAACTCATCAATCATATTACCAATCTCTGCCCTACTTACTGATCCAGTTGCAGATTTGTTAGCCCTAATAAGAGAAGAATCCCTAGGCCCTTTTCCAGTTTTTGATTTTCCCCTTGAGAGATGGATACATAGTTCTGTTATATCATGAAATGGAAGTTGAGAAATGTCTCCTTTCCCCATCATGTTTAAAATGTCTATCCATTCATCTCTAATGGCTTTTAGTAGGAGGGCTTTCAAGGTTTCATTATCTAAATTGCTCATCTTTGCTCTTTTCAAGTTGTATTGAAATCTTTCAATTAAGTCTTCCAAATTTTCATCTTCTTTTTGCATCATTTTGAATACCTCATCCTTGTGATTGGTGGGCATACAATAGTCCAAGTATCTATCCAAAATGTTTGTTTCATATCATTCCAAGTCCTGATAGATTGAGTGGCTAATCCCATGAACCATTTCAAAGCAGATCCCTTCAATGTTGAAGGAAACAGTTTGAGTTTTTGAGAATCTTCCATATAGTCATAAGTTCGGCACACTACTTCAAACTCAAACAGAAATGTTTCAGGATCCTCACTTCGTAATCCATAAAAGTTAGGAAGAACAGAGGGTGAGATATTTTTCATTGTTGCATGAGTTTCCTCATCAACTATAGGGAATCCAAGAAAATTGTCCCTATTTCTACCGTTATTTCCTTCACCATTGTTATCTTCATTATCTCCTCCTCCTCTACCTCCACCTCTATTTATTACTTCCTCTGCCATGATAGTTTCTTTAGAGTTCTTATAGTCCTCTAGTTCTTCTACCAAGGAAGGATGAGAGAAAGTTTCTTTGTTTTCTAAGTGGGTTTTAGTAGGTGGTATAGGAGAATCCTCTAATTCAGCTGTTCTTTGACTTCCAAAAATCTTAAGGCTAGGGGTAGATGGTGGTGAATCTGGTCTATGCCTTGAAGAAGATGGAGTTATGAAAATCGAACTCTTGGCTTTAGCTATAAACCTTCCCCAGAATCTCTTGCTCTATGCATGTCATTTTTTTTATTTTTTAAAAAGTTGGGCTAATAATTCTCTTTCTGATCTTCCAGATCACACTAGGTGCAAGAAGAGAGCATACTTAAGAAATTACTAAACCAATAACTCTCTTTTCTGATCCTCCAGATCACACTAGGTGCAAGAGGAGAGAATACTTCAAGAAGTTATCAAGTTTTCCCTTCTTTTATGATTTTATGTTTTTTTTTTTTAAGAAATTGGCTACCTAGTTACACTTCCCCGGCAACGGCGCCAAAATGTTTGGTCAATTTAGTGTGTCCTAAATTGCCGCATTTAATTGTCAATCCGGGAATCGTAAGCTGATGAAGTGCGGCGCACTATATGTGCAAGATAACCTCTTTCTTAACTTTTTGTCGTTTTTGGTCTTTCTAAGGTGAAATGGAAATTCTAAAGTGAAAAACAAGCTTGGTTAAATTTGTTCAAGGAAGTGATATCCCTTATAATGATTTACCAATCTTGAAACTTTAAAAGCAAATTAAAACTACAATGACAAAACTTAAAAGAAAGTAAAAGTGTACTGCTGAAATGAAAAGGTGCTGCTAATCTAATGAATCAAAACAGAAAACTAGTGAACATGAAAACTAAACTATTCTTGCTGCCAACTGAACACAAAAGAAACTACGCTTATGGAAATTCAAAATTGCAATGAAATAAATCTAAATCAGATTACATCAATTCATTTTCTGACCCTTCATCATTAGACCAGCTATGACTTGCGTAAGTAATCATAAACAACTTGTGTAACTGATTATTTAATTTGCAGAAAGTAAACTAATACTAAACCATACACACATGATTCAATCCCTCGCCATCAGTCCAGCTGTGGCTTTCGGAGGCAACTGAAGATGTCATACATGATTTAATATATCTAAGTTTGCATAAAAGAAACTAATACTAAACTACACATTTCATAATGCAGCCCCTCACCATCAGTCCAGCTGTGGCTTTCGGAGGTAACTGAAGACGCTATGAGCAGCTTAATATATCTAATTTTGCAGAAAAGAAACTAATACTAAACTACACATTTCATCATGAAGTCCCTCACCATCAGTCCAGCTGTGGCTTTCGGAGGCAACTGAAGACACTATGAGCAGCTTAATATATTTAAATTTAACTACTGAATCAGATAAACAAAACTGAAATGTACAAAGCAAGACTGAAGTTAAACAAATGCTATGAAAAGGAAACTAGCGGCAGAATAATGTTAGTCTCATATCATTAACCAAAATACTATGAAAATGCCTGGGCTGTCTACCTAAAACCTGCACAAGAAAACTGATCAGTGATTTAACAATCATAAAAACATGAAAGACAAGAATGCAATGGAAATTATAGAAATGTATGAACAGAATTGAAACAACTATGAAATATGAACATGTAATGGATTATGATACAATGACTTTTTAAAGAAATGAAATGAAATATATATACATTAATACACAGAACCTCGGCTGAGCAGGGGCCCTCTACACAGCTTTGGTACGATCCTCAAACACGAATTAAGTTGAAAACATAGTCTTTTCACATTAAAAAGAAGTTCATTACAGACTGGTAGTATTACGGCTCAAGGCAGCGTAATCACTACAAAGCTACATAACAGAGTACACACATCAACTATCAACTAACAACTCCACTGCTAACTCTACGTGCGTATGCAAACGCTCTATATAAAACAATAAACTGTAACTGTCTCCTGAAGTTTATGATAGCAGCCAGCACGTAGACCACTACGGCCACGGAGATAGGAGTATGGCCATGTTGGAAAACGGATCTATGGAAGGTGGATGCTTGAATTCAACTCCAGAACTTTGCACGGATGTCAATTAACCTCCGCAAGCTTAGAAACGGCCGTATGGATGTTTATATGCCACCTAAACAGTCCAAATTCCCGACATAGAACTCCATAGTTGACTTCCACGTGGATGGCTTTGACCGCGTTTCTTTGACGAATTTACTTGAACCAATAGGACACGAACCATGTCCTCGTCATTCCTAGCCTGCCCATGTGGCTCCCTGGCTCATTCCCTCGTAGACACACCTTCAGCATATAATTCACAAATAGCTGTGGAAAGTTAGAAAATGAAATTATAAATGGCAAGGCTACACTTGGTGTATGAACAAAATCTAAATCAAATAGAAAACACAAACATAATTAAAAACCATGTTGAATGCCCTTTTGCACATGATATTGACAATTTTGGAGGTTTAGGTGAGTGAAAAAGATATGGAAAAGTGTATGTGGAAAAGACTTGATTAGGATATTACGACTTGCCATTAAAAGACAAAATGTGATGTTCAATATCACTTTGTTAGGGTTTTTGAGCTGAGGTGTTTTGGTAAGTGGACACTTTGAAGAATGTTACTGAAGGATGGTGGCAATAGTGAGTGGAGGCACTCAAGAATTTCTCTTGGTGTAGAGAAACAATGGGTGTTGAAGAATTGGCCCAATGACTAAGCTCTCCTGTGGCCCCCCGTGGAAAGAAAACAACAAGTGGGAGAATGTTGGGTATGTGTTATATTCTTTCCACGACTAGCCCCACGCACTATACGTTGTGCTAAGCACAGCAGGGGGGTCACAAGGGGGGAGGCAGCGCCCCGACGAAAATTGTTTTGGTGTGCGAACCCACTCATAGGTGGACCCACCCATGTTTTGTGCATGAGTTTGCACATGGTTTTGGGGTACGATGGTTTTCGACCCCTGGTATTTTGTAGATCCGGTAAAGGGAACTATGGTTATGTTCTAATCCAGGTTTAATGGATTGGGGTTTATGTATGCTTCAGCATGTATATATATGTGTTGTAACACTAAAAGGAATATAATGAAAAATCAAGCTGGTCGTCCCGATTTGGGATCCAGGGGAGATAATACGTAATTTATCTGTTTTATGTTTTATGCTCTCGCTATTGTTTATTTTCTGTTATAAGATTCGTGTGTAGATAATTTCTATTCAGGGTTAAAACCTACAGGGTGCCAGGTCTACCAAGGAGAGGATTTTCCCCCATAATTTTATCTTCCTCGATATTAATGTTGCTTCCCTCATGAGGGACTTTAGAGAGATTGAGGGTTAATAAGGGGATGGATTTCTTACAGACGGCCCAAATTCTGGAGGAGGGTCTATTAGGGATCTCTTGATCAAGGAGATGCTGTCTGGGAGAGTTAAGGTATTTGGATTCCATAACTTTCTTCTACCATGCTTACTATCCGTTGATTAACCTCCAGACAATATTACCTCCAAATGCAATGTTCAGGAGCTTGGGTGAGTAGATTCCGAGCCCTCCATTTTCGTAGCCTTGAGTGGAATGCCTCCACTTAACAAGGTTGTATTTTTTCCTCCCTGCTAGAGAAAATGCCTTAGGATTGCTTCAAATTTGTGATGGATGCTGGCAAGGGCATGAAGCAGAGAAATGATATAGGGGTAAAGATGAAAGGCCAAATTTGAGTAAAACAACACGACCAAAAAGGCTTAACCAGGAGGAACCCCACTGCTGGAATTTTCTCTTCATTTTGTCTATTTTTATATTCCAGACTTCAAACTTTAGACGACCAACACTGACAGACATACCTAAATAATTGAAGTGATCCAAATTCAGTTTATAAGTAACTCCAAAAATTTGTGCAATATTGTGAATGGTTTGATTAGTTCCGTTCCAACCATAGATGCAACTTTTTTTGAAGTTTATCAATCCTTCAGAGTAGAGCATGAAATTATCAAGGAGAGATTTAAACCTATGAGCAATAATGCAAGATGCACCACCCATCAAAAGAGTGTCATCTGCAAATTGCGAGTGATTCATATTTTTGACACCATTGCCAAATTTTATTCTAGTGATAAGGCCAAATTTTCGCATATGATCCAATGCCCTACTGAAATATTCCGCCATGAGGATAAAGAGAAAAAGAGATAGAGGACAACCCGGTCTAAGACTGCAGGAGGACTGAAAGAAAGTTGCAGGCCTTCCATTAATGAGGGAGGAGATCCAAGGGCTAGAGATGTAAGATTTGATGAGGGAAATGAAATCTTTGTCGAAGCCCATTTTTTGGAGGATAGAAAGAAGGAAGGAGTGCCTAACCATATCAAAAGCGTTTAGATTGAGCTTGAGGATGAAATATTTCTCTTTGCGAGTCATACTTGAATGGATGGCTTCTTGAACAAGGAGGATAGTGTCTGAGATATGTCTTTGAGAGATAAAGCCTCCTTGATTTTCCGAGATGAGGCTAGGAAGAATAGGCTTGAGGCGCATGGCAATGATTTTGGTAATAATTTTGTAGGAGGAATTGTAGAGAGAGATAGGTTGAAACTTAGAGAAGGAGGAGGGACAGTTTTATTTAGGGACTAGAGCAAGATGAGTTGAATTAGTGAAGCCCCCTATTTTCCTCTTCCTTTGAGCCCACTATATCATTTTGGTCAGGTCGTTTTTTATTAAGTCCCAATATGTCGTGTAGAAGTTGATGGAGAAGCCATTGGGACCCGGAGCCTTGTTAGGATGCAAGGACCAAATGGAACATTTGATTTAAGCCTCTTCTATATATTTTTTTAGAGTGTTGTTCATCTCCTCCGTGATCATATTTGGCAGATGTCTTAAGAGATCAGAGTAATCTTCAGGTTCTTTTGTTTCAGTGAGCAGATCTTTGTAATGATTGGTTGTATAAGCTTTGATTATCTCTTGATATGTCTGAATTTTTCCTTCATTGTCTATGATGGAGGATATGTTGTTCCTACTTTTGCGAACTATAGCTTGTTTGTAGAAGAACAAGGTGTTCTTGTCACCTGATTGGAGCCACAAATTCCTGGATTTTATTCGCCACTTCTCTTCTTCTATTCTATTGGTTTTGTATAATTTCCAATAGAGCTCTTTTTCATGATTGGAGTTCTCCTGATTTAGCCCTTGAGAATCTATGATGTTGTGGACAACCTCCAACTTTGTCTTGAGCTCAATTTTGATCTTGTCCGGCTCCTTGTAGTGAAGTTTGGCTCAATCCTTTAAGGCTATTTTGACATTCTTTAATTTGGTTTCCCAAATGAAAGATGGAGATCCCTCCACGTGCTACAGCCATGTATTATGCACTAACTATCTAGCTTCCATGATATCATTCCAAAGAGGGTTGTATTTGAAGGGGAGGGGGCTGGTCACCAAGGGAGAGGGAGATGGGGTAGTGATCGGAGGCGGAGGAAGAGAGGATGTTGGAAGAGGCAATGGCGAAGGACGAAAGGAGAGGGGCAGGCACAAGAAATTTGTCAAGACACTCCGTGATGTTTCCCCCTCCTAATATGCGATTACTCCAAGTGTATTTCTGATTTTTTGGGATAATGTCAACCAATTCATGATCTTGAATGATGATCTCAAGCAGTTCTCTGGAATGGTCCGGGTTGAAGCAACCACCTCTTTTTTCATTTGCATGGAGGATTAAGTTGAAATCACCTCTAATGATGATGTTATTACTGTCTTCTTTATCAATGTAATTTTTTAGAGCGTCCCAATAGATTGCTTTATCCATATAATGGTTGGGACCATAAACATTATACATTATGGCCCCAGTGTTCTCTTTAATGTTATGTAGGGTCACTCTGATCTAGTTTTGCGTTTTTGCTAAACCTTTGTGCTTCCAAATGCTTTAATTCCAAATAGTGGCAAGACCACCAGAGGCACCCATGGATTCAGAGAGGGTGCTCCAGTGATTTTTTATTCTACTGAGAATAGTTTTCATGTCTAGATCTCCCTGCTTAGTTTCCTGAAGAAGAATTATGTCCGGATTTTCCTGATTCATTAGATATTTTAGGGCTGAAGTTTTATAGGGGTGCCCTAAACCCCTGTAGTTCCATGAGAGAACTTTCATCATTTCAGGAAAGCAGAATGAGAGTCTGGCTTCCCTTTGTTATCACAAAATTGGACCTAATAGGTTGCTAATCAGGAAATCTCATGCAACTGTTTCAAACCATTCTTTTGATTGAGGCTTAGCCTCCTCAATCTGAGAGGGCTCTCTCAAGGTTTAATGATATGGAGTAAAGATATAGATGGCTAACTCTATTTAGGAAATAAACTGGCTATGATGAGTGTAGGTTGAAAATAACATCAACATGTAGACATTGGGCTTATGGAGTCAAAAATTTCAGTGATTCACTGAGTTTACTTGACATGGAAGTTGAGGCAAATCAAAGTTTTTAGTAATAGGACACACACACATGAAACATGGAAATACACAGTAAATTCACTTATAAAGGAAGTCAGAGCATCTCATATATGAACTCTGAGTAATATAAATGAAAACCACTGCAAGTGAGATACATAAGAGGTACAGATAAAATAGGAAAGCACTAAAAAATCCTTCAGAATCTCAAGTTGGTCAAGTAACATATCTTTGTATTTGTTACACAGTAATTTGTCACCGTCCCTGCAATTCCCATCTCACCCATTGGAGGGTTGTTTCTGTGACCAATAAGCAGTGTCATGCCTTGCAAATACCATCATTTCATCCCTTTCCATGAGGACAACATTCCTTCTGTTGATTATTTCCTGAGCAGACCCCTAAAAACACCTGTTTTTCCTTGGCGCTGGTAGCCCGTTATATTACTCGCGCCAATGAGAGAAAATTAACAACGAGCCCGCGCCAATTGGCGCCTGCGTACGATGTTGCACTGCTGTACTCTTGTTTGTATGGAAAGTTTTTTTAAAAGAAGAGGCGAAGTTTCGATTACAACAACTTCGTGGATGAGTCATCAGGAGTGGTTTCGCCTGAATAACCACGGCCTTCCTCCTTTGGCCTCTTGTTTCCACCATGTGGGGAACCTCCCAAAGGATAAGGCCTCTCTTCCACTATTGTAGGGATCCCAACCTCCTCCTCTCCTCTATAAATATAGCCTTCATCCATTGATGAAGGGGCTGAAAGGCTGATAGTCTGGAAGTGCCTAAGCTTTGAATCTCCAAATTCCCAAGAGCCTTTGTGCTGTAAGAGCCCTCTTTCTTCCCTTAAGGCCGACTCAAGTAAGGAGACTATCGTCGAGAGACTCAAGAGAGTTTTTCCCTTTCCCTGGCAAGCTTTGCGAGACGTGAACGACTGGAGACCCATCCGAAGGGGAACACGACGTCAGAACATTGGTTGTAATCTTTCTTCGATTGTTATTTAATGAATGATTACGATTATGGTTCCACTCTGTTTTCAATGATGTTAATATGAGTAATATCCTTTCTGACTGATATTGAGTTACGTATGCCGGATTTTATGCTTGTATCTGTTTGTTTCTTGTATGTGCAGGTATCCATCCGCGGAGATCGTTGGAGGATCGTGATCTGCCGAGGCTGAGGAACAGAGACACTCTCTTCTTCAGATCATAGCATTGGAATCCAGGTAGGCTTCTATCTCTAGTATTTTCATTCGTAACTAGGAACTTGCGTCGTAACATTTCTGATTGTTGCTAGAACCCTGCTGGGCTAGTAGGGATCGCCTCTGTCCGCAGAGGGGATTTACCTCCTCAACAATTTGGCGACTCCGCTGGGGATCGTCTAGATTTCACTGTCTCGTTTGGATTGTCTCGTTTGATTGTTTTATGGTCTTCCTTGCTTGATTGGTTTTTGGGTTGGCTCTTCTTGTGTTTTGGCTTTTGGTTCAGCCCCAGAGGATCAGATCTGACCTCTGTCTTTCCGAATTTTCACCTTTTCATAGTTGGCTTGATTGGCGCGCGTTTAGCCCTGACAGTCGCGCCAATTAGCGTAGGTTGCCAGTTCATCACTCGCGCCATCCCCTGTTTGGCGCAGATTACAGCCAGACAGTCGCGCCATTTTCATGTAGGTGCTAGGGTTTACCCTTGTTCGGAAGTTTCTTTTGGTCAATATTTGGCTTCTGGGTTTGTTTTAGATTCTGCTTGAAGTGGTGAGTCTGGTCTTGGTTGGGAGAAATTCTTTGTTTTTTCATTTTCAGGAATTGGCGCTTGTTGTCAGTTAGCAACCCGCGCCAATTGGCCATTGGCGCTAGTTGTCAATGTACAAGTCGGGCCAATTTCAGGACGTGTGAAATTTGAGATTTTTTCCCTAAATCCTTCACCAGTGTGTCTTTCCCTTCCGGCCTTTCCTCTGTATGAGCATAGATTACATTGCTCATTGTTTGGGATGTCTTCTTTCCATGATTGCTTGATGTAAAAGGGAATAAATGCCTTGTTTTGATCTCATTCTTTGGAAGTCCTCTTTGTGTTTTGTCAACTTTTGAGGAATTTTGTTACAAAGTGTTTTGAAACAACGATTGCATTCTTAGTGTTTATTTACATCTCTTTTGCATTCATCCTTCATTAAGAAGCTTTGCGTTTATTTAGTTTTCGTCTCAAAGTGTCCTTTTCGTTTAAATGCATTAGATCACATTGCATCGAAAAGTATTTTTGAGATTTATCATTGGACTTAGATCACATTGTTTAGTGATTGAAAACTAAAAATCGCTATGAGTGCATTCTCTTTCATTGAAAGCATGCATTAAGTAGATTCTCATTTCATCGAAAAATGCATTGAGTGCATTCTTATTATTTGAAAAGAAAAAGGAAATTGTGCATAGATTACAATTGCATAGTTTTCGGAAAAAAAGGATTTTGCATAGATTACATTGCATTATTCGCATTGTTGAATTTTTGAAATTACTTTCGAATAGTGAAATTCATCTAGTTTGGAAAGTTTTCGTTTGCAGTGTTGTTGCTTTTGCATCATTGTTTGAATCTCTTCCCTTAACTAGATAGCATTCATCGAATTGAAAAGTTTTCTTTTCTCATGTAGCTGCATACAGGATATTGTCATATGACATACAGTAGGGCCTTGAAACCGAAACATAATTGAAGATCAACCATAAAATTTACTCAATTTACCTAAGGAAGCATTGAAACATTAACGAAACATTTAGAGGTCTAGGCTAGAGACGTGTTCCGACGTCGTTAAACCTAGTAGCTGTCGTTCGCCAGCACGGCACCAAACCGAGCGCTAGTACGGCTTTGCTGTACTTCCCAAATGTAAGTCGCGTATCTTCTAAAGGGAGACCCCACTAGGTTTCAATCCTTTATCCATAGGAAACGAGTACGCCGCCCTATACCCATGATACACCGAACACATCATTCGGGGAGATTTCCTGCACGTACGTTAAGTCCTTGGTTGATTTCTCTTTCATTTTGAAACCAAGGTGTATATTGCAGTTCACGTTTATTTGGTACACCCTTTGCCTAACATTCCTGAGTAGTCATTTCGATCTTTTCTGACTCTTTAAATTTGAAAAAGATCATCAAGCGCTTGTCCTTTCATGCTTGTTTCCAATCTGAAAGTGATAGAGTCACCTTTTGCCTATTTCTCGACTCTTAAAATATGAAACGGTAGAGTTTTGTTTCAATGTTTTAAAAGTTAACTGCCCACGAAATATTTCTGGTTGAAGTTAGTTTCCTTAGGGTGTTGTTCTGAAGATCGTTTCTGATGGCAACTTTTCCGGAGTTCACCAACCAAGGAATCCCCTCCGATGGGAATCCTGGTCCTTTTCCTCCTTTTGGAAATGTTGGCGCTCCTTATATGTGGCATTGTCACTTCACAGGTTAAGCATTGGAGTTTGTTTGGTTGTTTCGACCTGCGCTGGTCTCGAATGTACAAACTCTTTGTTGATCGGTCCTCCACCTGAACAACAACATGTTGATTCTAAGGTGGACCTCTCCCCTTCTTCGCCTGTTTCTGCGTCCTCCTCTTCTACTTCACCTAGTGAAAGTCTGGATTCAAGTAACCAGGTGGCTAAGAAGAAGAAGAAGAAGACAAAGAAGAAGAAGTCTGATAAGAGAGAGGCTAAGGCTGCAGCTGCTGCTTCTAATGTATCTCCTCTCGATAAACCTTCCAACCCTCCATGGAAAGTCAAGTTCCCTTGCATGTTGTGCACGGGAGACCATCTTCTTCGAGACTGCCCTGGCATTCCCAAGGTGCTCGAAGTATGGTCCAACGGTCGCCCGCCATTACCATTGGCTTTTGGGAGTCAGGTTGGGGGCACGTCGTCGACTGGTGCTGGTAAGGCTCCTAAGAAGCAGGGTAAGATTACAAATCCCTGTAAGTTGTGTGAAGGGCACCATGCCATTCACCTTTGTCCGTATATGGATGAAGCCAAAAGAGTCTTGGACAACTCAACTGTTTCTACACCATGCCTCCCGGCTGGTTACAAACAGTTGTCTTTGAGTCCTCCACCAGCTGATCCTACGATTGGTCAAGAGTCATCCTTGGTCAATCCCGCTCCCTCAGAAATTCCAATTCAGGAATCCATTCCCGATCAACCATTGGTCGTGGGATCGGTTGAACTGGCCCCGTCTGCGGTGCACCAGGTCTTTTCTGTCGAGAGTGGATCTCACACCCCCCATGTCCTTCTGATTTCTTCAGATTCTTCAGACTTGGAGAAAGATTCTCCTATCCCTGTGCTTCAAGAAGCTGCTCCTCCGCCTCCCATGATGGAGGCTCCGGAGGATATCCCTCCCGCCTTCGAGATGGAGGTTATGGACGATGCTTCTTCTCCCGTAACACCAGGGGAAGACCTTTGCATTTCGATGGTAGCCCCTCCGAGTAGTTTGGTCGCTTCCTTTGATTGGAACCGATTTACAGGATTTCGCCTTCCGTCTTATGTGCCTTTCGAGATCACAGTACAGGCTCTTGGTCTGGTTGTACCTAGTACCATTATAGACGAAGGTGCCTCTGTTAGTATTCTATCCTCAACTACCTGGCAAGCTTTCGGTTCACCGCCGCTTGCGCCCGTTACGCATAATCTGTTGACATTCAATAGAAGAACGAGTCAACCGTTGGGGATCCTTCCAAGGTTACCGATTACTTTGGGAGGCAAAACTATCCATATGGACGTGATGGTCATTCCAGGCCCCTTGGATTTCAATCTGCTCCTGGGACGCGATTACACCTATGCCATGGGAGCGCTCGTCTCTTCCCTTTTTCGTGTGGTCTGTTTTCCACATGAAGGACGGATCGTGACCATTGATCAGCTGTCGTTCTTTGGTCCTAATGTGGCAACTGGTCCGCCATCACCCCCTCCTGGTTTTAATCCACCCGTTGTATCTTCCCCACCGCAGGTCAACTATGTGGCTACCTACCCCGTGCCTGTGCTTAGTGATGATGCCATTGTACATAGTATACTGGGGGCATTGGGTCCTGACTTCCAGGATGTTTTCCTTCCACCGGGAGGGGAACTCTTGGAAGCACCGCCTTCTTGTTCATTTTGATGTAAGTCGGTTAGAGCACGGTTTCCTCCCTGTGTCAAGCTCTTTAAAAAATGAAACCAGGTTCTCGGAGCATAGTTCCTCCACTTGTGTCGAGCTCCTTAAACCATGAAACAAGGTGTCTGAGGATAGTTCTTTTAATGTGTCAACCTCGTTAAAACAATGAAACACTTTCCTGTTCAATTCGAGTCTTTGACAAGATCTTGTAAAATCCCAGTCGAGTCTGTCTCTTGATCTCGTAACTTGAACCTTCACTCCATCTGACTTTCATATGAACTGAAGCTTGGGGGGCATGTACCTCGATTTGAGTCACCATGCTGGGGGCATGCTTAAACATTTCAAGCATAGTTTTTTTTCCGTTTCAAGCTTGTGTAAAAATGAAATCGGTTTCAAGCATAGTTTATCTTTGTTTCAAGCTTGTGTAAAAATGAAACCAACTTCAAGCAGAGTTTCCTGATTTCAAGCTTGCGTAAAAATGAAACCTTGCCCATTTTACCTCTTGTGATTGCCATTTTATTAGCCTGTTGTTGCCAGATGAGCCTTGGTTTTCTCACTCCATCGTCACTATCTGCTTGGCCAATCATATGCCTTCACTTGGTTGTTTTACCCGTTCCTGAGGAACCGCTGCGATGAGTGGTCTTGTTAGCCAGCCTCTTAACCTTTATTTGTTTAGAGCAGTTCCACCATTACCGGAACCAGTTGTTACCCTTGATACCACTCGTTCCTTCAGGAGGAGTCATATTTCAGCTCTTTTTTGACTCTCTAAACATGAAAAGATTGCCGAGGCCCTTGTCGTTTCGATCTCGTTAAATTGGACACGAATCGACATCTACCCAGTATACGTTTAACCCTTTTTTGGGCTGGGATGGATTGATTACGAAAAAGGAATACCCTAGCCTATCGCGACTAGGAGGTTTTCTCGGATATTGTTTTCTACCTTTTCGGATCTGAGGAACTATTTACGAAAAGGGACCTTTGGAGTTTACTTTTCTGCTGTCTTTTCAAACTCTCTAAACATGAAAAGACGCCAAGTTCTTCCTTTGTTAGACTCGTTAAACCTTGATGACATCGGATTCAGTCGAAATGACGTTCTCCGAGTTCCTCCTTCCTAGGGCTCATTAAATGTACTAGGATGGATTCGCTCGAAGGGCGGACTTATATTACAAGCATATGCTATCCCCTTCAAGCTTGTTATCAAAAATAATTGGGGTACTCGCCAGAAATGGTGGGGGAAAAATGGAACCATCATCGTTGTCGTCGGCAGTATGTCGCTCTTGAACATGGCACTTGTTTGCATTCGTGTCGGGTTGGGGACATCTCATCTCGTTTCTTCACTTTGCCTCCGTGGGTTTGAATAATCCCTTTTGACCTCTCCTCTGCTCATTGCTTTGTCACCATGACCTCTGATCTGTTGATGTCAAATACTGCCAAGTCCACTGTCGTGCTGTTTATATGTTCAAGAGAAGTTGGCCTCTGCAAATATCAACCTTCCTCTGATTCTCATACGGTCCTGATTCACAACAAAACATCATGTTCCTCTGTCTCGTGTCGATGATGTGGGAAACATTATGGCCCACCTTTGATCAAGGTCACTTCCTGTCGACTCCAGCTCATTATCCAGGAAGTTGATCTAGAGACTCTTTTATGGTACCTTGGAGCCTGCATGCCTCAATGGCAGGTTCGTCGCATTCGACGTGGGGTTTTCATCATTGGCCTCCGATCGAGTGATTCTACGGGTGTTCGACGCCAGCTCATTGATTCACATGCCATAGATTGTACCTATAGTACCTTGAGGGCCATTGTCATTATTGGTGGTTCCTCTCACGTCTGTTAACAGCTCTCATCATTGGTTGGTAATCAGACGATGTTCTTGCATGTTCGACTTCAGCTCACATATTCGCATGCTTGAACTTGTACTTTATTTGGGTCGAGATGGAGCGCAAGACCCTGGATTGTGTCTGTTGTAATCTAGGCTGCGATTGTGGATTATTATCATTATGTACATGACTCATTGATTGGATGGCTGCGACCATACCTGAGTCTATTTGTTTGATCTTAGTTGGATGGCTGCGCCCATACCCTAGATCCGGATTATAGCATACTCTGTTCGGATGGCTGCGTCCATACCATATATATACATCATGTACTTGAGATGTCAGTTGTATCTTTCTGTGCAGGTTTTCCGACGGCGGGCCTTCAGTTGGACATGTTCTCGTAAAGCATTTCACCCCTCTCTCTCTCGGGCCTCATGCTTTAGGGGGCATCTGTTACACAGTAATTTGTCACCGTCCCTGCAATTCCCATCTCGCCCATTGGAGGGTCGTTTCTGTGACCAATAAGCAGTGTCATGCCTTGCAAATACCATCATTTCATCCCTTTCCATGAGGACAACATTCCTTCTGTTGATTATTTCCTGAGCAGACCCCTAAAAACACCTGTTTTGCCTTGGCGCTGGTAGCCCGTTATGTACTCGCACCAATGGGGGAAAATTAACACTGAGCCCGCGCCAATTGGCGCTCTGTCCTAGTGTTGCACCCGCACCACTCTGTTTATGGAAAGTTTTTTAAAAAAGGAGGTGAAGTTTCGATTACAACAACTTCGTGGATGAGTCATCAGGAGTGGTTTCGATTGAATAACCACGGCCTTCCTCCTTTGGCCTCTTGTTTCCACCATATGGGGAACCTCCCAAAGGATAAGGCCTCCCTTCCACTATTGTAGGGATCCCAATCTCCTCCTCTCCTCTATAAATATAGCCTTCATCCATTGATGAAGGGCTGAAGGGCTGATAGTCTTGAAGTGCCTAAGCTTTGAATCTCCCAAATTCCCAAGAGCCTTTGTGCTGTAAGAGCCCTCTTTCTTCCCTTAAGCTTAGAGCTCAAACAAGGAGACTGACCAGAGACTGAGAGGTTACCCCGCACCATGGCGAGCTTTGCGAGACGTGAATGAGCGGAGACCTCCAGAAAGGGAAGATATGACGATCGAGAACATTGGTTGAAATCTTTCTTGATTGTTATTTAATGAATGATTACGATTATGGTTCACACTACGTTGACCGATATTAATATGAGTAATATCCTTTCTGACTGATATTGAGTTACGTATGCCGGATTTTATGCTTGTATCTGTTTGTTTCTTGTATGTGCAGGTATCCATCCGCGGAGATCGTTGGAGGATCGTGATCTGCCGAGGCTGAGGAACGGAGACACTCTCTTCTTCAGATCATAGCATTGGAATCCAGGTAGGCTTCCATCTCTAGTCTTTTCATTCGTAACTAGGAACTTGCGTCGTAACATTTCTGATTGTTTCTAGACCCCTGCTGGGCTAGTAGGGATCGCCTCTGTCCGCAGAGCGGATTTACCTCCTCAACAATATTGCTGAAACATCAATTTATAATAAGCTGCAATTTTGCCAAAAATCTCCAACACTTGACAAATTTAACTCAGTGGCCTTTAATATAGTTGTTACATTATGAGATGATATGCCTCCAGGCTAGATACATCGAATTTTTGCCTAATGACACCTTTCATAACCATTAAACATCAACTTTAATGACAAACATACACCTATCCTACTTGACAATCCTATTTCAAATAGGACTCAAACTACTCATTATTATCTTTAACAACCTTATCTACTAAAACAATTACATTCTTTGACAAGTATACATTCACATGGTCAAATTGAGATGATGGGATTCATCCCTTTATGACCACTTAATTGACCTCCTCATAACTAGGAAACAAGACCCTATTTTTTAGGCAAATGGTCTTCTTCTTCCTCGAATACCTTGGCTGTCATTTAATATTCAATTCGTGGTCCTTGAGTGTTGAAAAATTTCTTGACATGGTATTTAACTCTTCCATAACCTCCAGCTGTCCAAAAACTGCTCCAAAACCTACTAAACAAGCTGAAAGACAGTGCACTACGAAAGTAAGGCAATTTCGTAGCACTGCAAAACAAGCCTTTATCCTCAAAATTTTCGACTCTTTCCTTTTGCATAAGGTTCATAATCATCAAACACATACCTCATACCAATTTCATATCTTAATAACCTCCAAAAATAGTGAAAAAGACAAAAAAAAGAAGCTACAATAGTTTCGTAGTGCTTTGCTGCGCTTCAAGCCTAGAGGCGCTACGAAACTACTGAAAAGTGCTGAAAATGCAGTTTTTTGCATAATTTTGGAAAATGAAGCCTGTAAGTGCCAAAAAATTATAACATGTCCTCATCTTCCATTAACCATAAACCAACTCACTTTAGGCTCCTTTAGGCATTTCTTCCTCATTTACAATTGATTGGGCTACTAGTTCTTCAATCAGGGTCATTTTAAGCACTTTTTTCTCTAATTCTTCATGAATCAGTTCAAGTTGCTCTTTAAGGTCCTTGAACTAGTCTTTAAGTCTTCTGTTGTTGGATTTCAGATGAGTGTTCACCTTTCTGACATGCTTGGCTTCTAACCTTGCTGTAATTGTCCACTTGACAAGCTGTTGTGTATTTTCTAGGGTTTTAGAAACAGTGTCCACCTGTTCTTCCCAATCTGCCTTCATCTTTTCAAATTGAATTTTCTCAACACTGTGTTTCCTAACTTATTTTTTCATGAAAAAATTTTCCTGATTTTCTAATTTCAATTTCTCTTCAAGGAGCTGTAACTCTGTTTTTTCTATCACCTTCTCTTTTCCCTTTTTTTATTTGCTCACTGTATCCTTTGCTGTGAGTGATGAGAGGTCAATAATCTCTTGAGGTGGTTGAGCTGTCTCAATAGGTACCTGAACTTATTTGCTGCTCTCTATCAATTTCCTAGCATGCCTTGTCATAGGCTTTCTTGCTTGGAAAATGAAACCTGCATCTTCTCCCTCAAACTCTAATTTCTTTGCAGATTTAGCCTTCTTTAACTTTTTCCCACCTTCCTCTATAAATTTAGCTTGGACAATAGGTGTTTCCTCTATGTCAATGGCATGTAAAATATTCTCTAGATTCCCCTTAGCTTCTGCTCTGTCTTCTATAGCCACTGTATTCTCTTCCAAAACCACTGTTTGGCTTCTAGTCATTCTTTTGGTCCCTTGTTTGCTAACAGTTTGTTTCTGTTTTGCAGGCTTGACCACCTTTGATTTCTGTTTTGAAGGTGGGACATTTGGTGTGTCAAGACTCTGCATTTTATCTGGCTCCTTCATAGCTTGCTTACTTGGTTTCTATCTTGCATGTTTATTTGGTTTTGAAACCAATGGTTGGCTCTGTTTTTCTGCTAATGGTGATGGAATTTTCTTAGTTTTAGGAGTTTTTGAAGGAGTTAGAGCATCCAACTCAAAACCACTGACAAACAAGAATGAGGACCAATCTCTGCCTAACCTTTGAAGTTAATATAAAACCAATAATTTCATTAAGCCATGATGAAATAATGATGTTTCACTCCCCTCATACTTGCTTGGACCTTATCAGCCATCTTTGACAGAATTCTATGCAAATAGAAAGGTAAGTCAAGGGAAATCTTACCAGTGAAATGAAAAAGTAATTTGAAATGGTATGGTAGACTTTGTGATATCTACCTTCACATGTAAAGTACTTTTGGATGATGAGCAAAATTTTTGAATAGTTGTCTTTAATGCAGCTTCTTAGAACAACATTGTTGAGATCTATCTCAATGTGCTCAGACTTCATGAACTCCTTACACTGCTCCATGTTAAAGTTGAAACCTTTGAACCAGGGTTCTTTACCTCTTGGAATTTTTGTAGTAGCAGCAATAACCTCTGGAGTAATGGACAAAGTTAGCATTCCCGCTTTAGTGGCTGTTCCACTAAAATTCAAGGCAAACTCCCTCGATACTTGTGTATGACAGCCCTGCAATTTCTCACAAAACTGTAGGCAACCTGCATTTCTGAAGGCTTCCATTACTGCTGGATCTTCAGTGATTGCTTTCATGTCTTCAGGTTCATATCCTAAACACTGCCCACCCTTGTGTATTTTTCTTTTCTCTGCCATAGCTTCTCAAAGAATTTCTCAGATTCGCTTGATGATTTTCAACCTCACTTGATGAATTTGTAGGCTCGCTTGATAATGTTCAAAGTAAACCTTTGAAGAAACCAACCACAAGTTTTGTTTAGTTTAGTAACTCTCCAGAGCTCAGATATTATGCAAGGAGGAATGAGAAATGAGAATGACTAAATTAGGAAAGGATTTGAAGTTTAAATGTCTTCTCATGACTCAATGATGACTTATTAATTACCTAAACTAACCATCATGACTGCAAACATGGGTATGTACCTTGATTTCATCACTCCATGACTCGAAAAACATCTAACTTACCCTATCCAAATGTTTTCTAACACCTAACAGCTCAATTGACAAGACAGACATATAACTGCGCTTTCATAGCACCTCTAGTGTTAATTTGACTATTTTCACTACGAAACTATCAGTAGTTTCGTAGCAAAAAGTGACTTTTTACAGTGCAATGCTCTACGAAACTGTGGTTTCTTGGCTAATTAGGAAGTTTCGGTACAAACACTTTGGAAAATGAAATGAAACAGAAAATGATGAATGATGTGGCATAAAGGAGTTTGAACATGAGTGGGTTTATACCTTAGGGTAAAATCAAACCATAAAAATTTAATATTTCCCTTGATCAAACTTAAAAATGACTCCTATAACCCTATTTTGACTCATGAACCTATGTAACCTTGTCAAAATGATGTTTGAATTTTTTGAGTGATAACACCCTCCTTGCTCCTTTTGTCCTGAGTCTTGATAGTTTTGCCCTAAGAGATAGGTTTCAATAGGGTTATGAGTTCCAAGGGAAATATCATTTTGGGCAGTTTCATCTCTATGTTGCTTGGATGGATTTCTTCCAGGCTCGTTTTTTTTTAAGGTTTTCCAGCGTGACTCCATGTTCTTTTACAAAGTTTCTAGTGATTCAGGTGGAGGAGGGATCCGAGGAGGAAGAGGGAGGATATGGGTAAATGGGGGAGAGATGAGGGGAAGTAGGCTGAGAAGGGATAATGAGTTGGGGGGGATCATATTCAGAAGGATCAAGGGAGGAGAAGGTATTGGTTGTGGCTAGTGTGTCAATGAGGGGAGGGTTAGGGGATCAACAAGATGGAGGGGGGATCAGAGGGCTGAGGAGAGGAGGAGAAGGGGCAAGAGGGGATGGATTTTGGCGGAGGGACAGAGGGGGTTAAGGACTTGATGGAGTTTCTAGGGTTAGAATAAGTCTTATTTTTATTTTTTTATGGTTTCCCATTGAGCATCTGAATCCAGACTTTCAATATCTATAAATTTAGAACATCTGTTAGCAAAATGTCCATATTCGTGACATACCTTGCATTTAAATGGGATTTTCTCGTAGTCGAGTTGCTGAATGTGTGTCCATTCGTCAACTTTGAGCTTGATTGTTTCAGGGAGGAATTTACCCAGATCCACTTCAACACAGATCTTGGCCAATGTTTGCATATTGTCTTTAGGCTCACTCTGATCAATGAATTTGCTGACAACGTTTCCAGTCGCATAGACAGAGTCATCCCCCCAACAGTGCAGAGGAAGGTGTGGAAGGCACACCCACACTGGGACGACATTTGGCACATCAAGTTTAGGGTCGAAGTCAAGCGTCCACTTGTTGAGATAGAGACCTCTAGTGTCCATTAAATAAGGCCTATTTCTGAAGATCAAATCCTTGTCCTCTTTTGTTTCAAAATGGAACGTGAAATAGCCTCTGCCACAGAAGTGAATAGAGATTTTGCCATTGATTTTGTCAGATCAGTTGCGCTCAACCCATTTTTGAACAATCTTTGGGGAGGGCCATAGTCCGGTAAATTTTACTATGAGACCTTTTTCAGCTAGAGAAAGGGCAGCCATGCGCGGAATAGCCGGAGGAAGGGAGACCTCCTGAATGCCATCGAGCTTCTTCAAAAATTTGGAGATTGTCGGCCTAGGGCCGGGCAGATCTAAGGAGCTAATAAGAGACGAGAAGGCTTGGGCCTGATCCGTGGGAGAGGCCACCTCCGAGGTTGAATCCGGAGGGGCCATGTGCGCTGGTGAGAGCTGAGGAGCAGGCTGCAAGAACGGCCATGGCTGCAGAGCGCAAACAAGCGAAAATAGTTTATACTAAATTTTTAAATTATAATTAAAATACTAATTAAAATACAATGTTAAATCCACATCATTTATATGGTTCATGGATTAAACATAAGCCAAAGCTTCAAAACTTCATCAACCCAAAATATCCACGCATTTTATTGCCAACGTTTTAAGGTGATGGTAAATCCACGTATGGTAAACGTGTGATATGGGGAGCGGGGTCAAGTTTTGAACCTAGGACCTCCGCTCCAAAATGCTTCATCCTAACCATTAAGCCACAACAGGGGCAATTGAAAACCATTCATGCCAAATTATATTTGAATCTCACGTGGTGGGACCGGTAGAGGGCAGACAGGCCAGTCCGCGAGCCAACCTCTCCTGCCATGTGACCTGCACAATAGGACTAGCACCAGAGCTTAATTGCTAAGTGAATTTAGTGCGGGATTAATTAAATTAAACTTCAGTTAAGTTGAGATTAAAATGGCGGATATTCTGGAGGCATCCCAAAATTTAGGCGGACTTCCACTTTTAGTGGAGTTAATTGGCAAAGTTCCCAGATTTAGTGGAGAAATTGGGGAAAAGTTGGTTTGGTCATAACTCACTCTTTTTTCGACCATTCTGGGAGTGTGAATAGTCAATTTCGAAAATATTGGATTGGAGAACTTCTGAGCGTGATTTTTCTTCACAGAAGTTCTAAGGGCCACTAGGGCCACCAGGAGCCAACAATAGAATGAGGCCTAGCTAGGGCAACTAGAGGCCTTACTCAAGAAACCAATAATCAATTTTGGATGTTTTAGGCATTCTGGATCTAATGGTGAGGTTTGGAGAAACAGTCGAGGACTTATGAAGGTCGAGTTGCTTAAGAGAATTTCCAAGGGCCAGTAGGGCCACCAGGGGCTAGCATGAGAATGAGACCTATCCAGGGCAGCTAGTATCCATTATCAACAAAATAATAGTCTATTATGACTATATTGAACCTTATGATTCCAATGGAAGGATTTTCAGAAGATTTTGGAGATTTATGAAGGCCGAGATGCTTCAAATAATTTTTTAGTGAGCTTAGAGCCACAATGTGCCACCAAGTGTTGGGGGCATAACCAGAGCAGCCAAGAGGCCAATTTCAGCAAGTGAATAGTCTATTTTGACTAATTTGAACATTATGAATTCAATAGATGGATTTTCAGAGCAATTTGGAGACTTATAGATTCGAAGAAGCCATAGGGAAGTTTCGGGAAGCCTAGGGCCAACAGGGGTTGGAGGCCTAGATTGGGAAGCTAGAGCTCATTTGGAGAAAATGATCAGTATATTTTGGATGTATGATATGTGCTGGAGATATTAGAAAATTTTTTAGGGATATAAAATGACTTTTTATGGTGTTAGTGCTACAGAGAAGCTCAGGGAAGCTTAAGGGCACTGACAGAAGAGGTCAATTCCAAGGGAAACTAGGTCCATCTTCAGAGAGATAACAACCATTCCAGGGGCATGATGGTATTCTAAACCAAATGGTACAATCCAAATAACCATTAGAGTTGATTTAGTAAATTGTAAAAGAAATTTTCTATCATAATCCCAAAGAGCCAAGTCAATCGACAAGAGCTCAAGGAGACGTAGCCCACGAAATTTGGGTGAACTCCTTTATTAAATTTTCTGTTATGTGTTGATGCTTATTTGCTTCACTTTATGGTTTCTGTTCATGCTTATTATCAACAATTTTTTTTTTTTAATTCCTCACACTTAAAGCATTAAAACAATGTAAAACACATACACTTGAATCAAGTATTCAATTCCACATTATCAAGTATAAGCAAGATCTTAATTTTTTTAACTGAGTGGGAGGTGCTTGCATAGCATAAAAAGTCAGCCACCCATTTCTGATCATGTGGTATCAGAGCACTAGGTTTCTTTCTTGACAGAGCACTAGGTTGCTTGTTTGACTTGAAAGGTGTTTAACGGTGCAAAGAATTTAACTGTTTGCAAATTGACTGATGCTTAAAAGTTTGAGTTTGCTAGAGGTGAAGGGGAGCTACTGATAGCTAAGTCCAGAAGAGGACAAGAAGGAAGAAGTTTGAAAGCATTATCCTTACCCAAAGGACCTCAAGGGAACCCTTGAAGCACAAGAGGGATTGTTTGCAAAGAGGTTGTTTGAAGAAGAGATACAAGCTGCAGAAAAGAGCTTGAATCTACAACCATATTGTTAAGAAGAATTGTCAAATTTTTTTTGACGCTTTGTGAATTTTGTTGAAGTTATTTAATTCATTTACATAATGATGACAAATTCATCAAGTGAGGTTTCAAAATCCTCCTCCTTTATACAACTCTTTGATAAAGAGATGAAGCAGGATCTACACATCCTCAAGGAGATGGTGAAAATTTTGTATGAAGATGGAAGGGAAAGCATTAAACTTCATGAACAATTGGTTGCTATGAAGCAAGAGAAAGAAGGACTTCTTCAAAGAATGCATGAGATGGAGATGCAGCTCCATCATTCCCAAGAGGCCTTAACCAAAAAAATGTGTGAGGTAGAGGTAAATCACTCAAATTTGTCTTCAATTTCCTCTTCAGATAGATGTGTAGGTTCATTTGAAAAACACACTAGAGGTATAGGGTCCAAGTTGATGTTAAAAATGGGCTATGAAGGCAAGGGTCTAGGAAAACATGCACAAGGCATGATTGATCCTATTTTGGTTGAGGAAAGGCCTAAGAAGTTTGGTCTAGGCTATGTTCAATCTTATGGCGAAAACTCCAAAGCCATGAAGGCATTTGAGACAATTCCAAGAAGAAATTTTGTTGCAAGTTCAAACCCACAATCATGTTAAGTTTGTTTTCAAGTTGAATGCCATTGTTTGAAGCCTATGTTGCAGCAAGATGTTTGTAGACACGCAGCTTATGGCGAACAAGAGGGTTCTGACAACTATCAAGACATGAACACTGATGTTGGTATTCAAAAGAGAGCTGGAACCTCTTCAAGTTCATCTCCTCAAGAAGGTAAAAAAGATGGACATGCAAAGCAACATTAGAGGTATAATTATTCCCATAGTCAAGTTTTTTGTGATTATGTTAAGCATGGAAAATCTGCATGCATGAATGGAAGAAAGAGTTGTTGTTCCTATTGTGGTTTGTGTAACCATGAAGTTTCAAGATGCTGGAAGAGATTGAAGGCATACAAGAAACATTTGAAGCGAAGGCAACTTGCATAGAAGATGTAAAAGACTTGCACACATTTCCAAAAGAAGGGACATTTTATTGCCCAATTTTGGACATTGCATCCAACCAATCAACCCAAGCATTTGAAGCAAGAGGATAAAAAGACTGGAAAAAACGGAACCAAATATTCCATCATTGATGTGAGAACAGATGTTTCACATGAAGAATATTTTCAGCAAGAAAAATCACCATGGAAGTGGCTTGGTAAGAAGTGGTTTGAATTCTTAACCCAATAAGACATACATTCATTTGTACATATGCAAATTTCAATCATGTATGCGTGTATTTTTGTTGAAAACTTACGTTTTTTTGAGCCACCTTTGATCGATGATCAAGGAAATGATGTTCAACTACCTTCAATTGAATATTTCTCGCCATAAATTTTGGATGAGCTCAAAGAAGATACAATTCTTGACAGGAGGACAAGAGTATCAAAGAGGGGAAGTGTTGACTACCTTCGAGTTGGGGCTCAAATGAATTAAGCCAAGCAAGGCAAAGTGGATGGAGGTTGGAAAGGTGAGGGTGTTGTACTCTCATCTACTGAACAAATAATAAAGTCTTTTGGGGTCCAAAATATTCCCAATGGGGAGGAGTGATCAGAAATGGATCAGGACCTTAGGATTAGCTCAAAATTAAAAGTTACAGGATTGAGTCGAAACCATGATGGTTGCGTATATCTTGTCTTCTTGATTCCGACGTCATGAAGGGTTCAAAAAACCGACTCCGTATGAAGAAGTTATTGCACTTTGAATGCTGAGGTAAACTAAAAAATTCTCCAGTTTAGCCCAATAACACTGTGCCAAGTGTCACGAGTAGGTTCGCTAGTGCTGAGGTGTGAAGGTGAAAAAAATTCCAATAACCTCTTATGGTCAAATTCTCAATTTTTGATGCAAGTGAATTTTTTTTTGAAATGTAATGGAATAGTATTTTTGTGTTTCATTTAAATATGATATATATATATATATATATATATATATATATATATATATATATATATATATATATATATATATATATATATATATTATATTTTAAAAAATATTTTATATATTATAATATATATTAAATTATAATTAAAATACAATGTTAAATCCGCATCATTTGTATGGTTCATGGATTAAACGTAAGCCAAAGTTTCAAAACTGCATCAACCCCCAAAAGATACATGTATTTGATTGCCAATGTTTTAAAGTGATGGTAAATCCATCACTTTTAAAAAAAAATAGTGATATGGGGATCCATGTATTTGATTGCCAATGTTTTAAAGTGATGGTAAATCCATCGTTTTTTTTTTTTTTTTAAATAGTGATATGGGGAGGAGGGTTGGGTTTTGAACCCAAGACCGTCTACACACAACGCTTCATCCTAACCGTTAAGCCACAATAGGGGCAATTGAAAACCTTTTGTGCCAAATTATATTTTAACCTCATGTGGTGGGACCGGTGGAGGGCGGATAGGCCAACCTGTGGGCTAGCCTCTCCTGCCATGTGACGTGCACAATAGGACCAGCGCCAGAACTTAATTTCTAAGCGCATTTAGTGCAGGATTAATTAATTTAAACTTCAATTAAGCTGAGATTAAAATGGCGGAGATTCTAGAGGCGTCCCAAAATTTAGGCGGACTTCCACTTTTAGTGGAGTTAACTGGCAGAGTTCCCAGATTTAGTTGAGAAATTAGGGCAAAGTTGTTTTGGTCATAACTCACTCATTTTTCGACCATTCTGGGAGTGTGAATAGTCAATTTCGACTATCTTGGACATCATAGAGAAATTGGTGAGGGTTTCAGAGCCATCATAGAACTTCTGAGCATGATTTTTCTTTAGAGAAGTTCCAAGGGCCACTAGGGCCACCAAGAGCCAGCAACAGAATGAGGCCTAGCCAGGGCAGCTAGAGGCCTTACTCAGGAAACCAATAGTAAATTTTAGATATTTTAGGAATTATAGATCTAATGGTAAGGTTTTTAGAGCTAGTAGAGGATTTCTGAAGGCGTAGTTGCTTCAAAGAAGTTCCAAGGGCCACTAGAGCCACCAGGGGTCAACAGGAGAATGAGGCCTATCCAGAGCAGCCAGTATCCATACTCAGCAAACCAATAGTCTATTATGACTATAATGAATCTTCTGAATCCAATGGAAATATTTTCAGAAGATTTTGGAGACTTCTGAAGGCCGAGATGCTTTAGAGAATTTTTTCAGTGAGCTTAGAGCCACAGGGTGCCACCAGGTGTTGAGGACATAACTGGAGCAGCCAGAGGAAAATTTTAGCAAGTGAATAGTCTCTTGGATTTGAATATTTTGGACATTATGAATCCAATGGAGGGATTTTTAGAGCCATTTGGATACTTATAGAGCCTGAGAAGCCACAGGGAAGTTTCGGGCAGCCTAGGGCCAACAGGGGTTGGAGGCCTAGATTGGGAAGCCAAAGCTCATTTGGAGCAAATGATCAGTCTATTTTGGATCTATGATATGTGGTGGAGATAGTAGAAAAGGTTTTAGGGACAGAAAAGGAATTCTTAGGTAGTTAGTTCCACATAGAATCTTAGGGAAGCTTAAGGGCACCGATAGAAGAGGTCAATTCCAAGGGAGCCTAGGTCCATCTTCAGAGATATAGCAACCATTCCAGGGGTATTATGGTATTCTAAACCCAATGGTACAGTCCAAATAACCATTGGAGTTGAGTTATTAACTTGTAAAATATTTTTTCCATCATAATCCCAAAGAGCCAAGTCAATTGATAAGAGCTCAAGGAGACATAGCCCACAAAATTCAGGTGAAATCCTTTATTAAATTTGCTATTATGTGTTGATGCTTATTTTTTTCAATTTATGGTTGTTATTCATGCTTATTATAAAAAAAAACAAATGTTTAATTCCTCACACTTAAATCATTAAAATAGTTTAAAACACATACACTTGAATCAAGTATTCAATTCCACATTATCAAATATAAGCAAGATCTTAATTTGTTTAACTGAGTGCGAGGTGCTTGCATAGCATAACAAGTCAACCACCCATTTCAGATCAATCAAGGCAAGGAAATAAAATTTCATGGTCCCTCCAAAATTGTATTCCCCCCTAGATGCATTAACCATTCTCAATAAGTATTTTTAAATTAGAAGCCAAAAGGACATGGAAAAATTGATTGAGAAGCCATCTGGCCATGGTTATTTTTTTGGTTCTATGAACCATATCACCTCAATAAATTGATCCTCCTCAATGATCTTGGTAAGCTATTGATTTTTTTATTCAAATACAATTATGGTTAGACAAGATAGGAAGTGCCTTTATTTCTTCATATTATTCATTGTACTTTTAGTATATAGAGCTTGGAAGTGAAGGAACACTTCTTGCTATATCTCAGGGAAGGATAGTATTTTTGATTTACACTATGAGATGATATCTTCAACTTAGTTCCTAATTTCCCTGGCCTTAGCATGCTTATGGAAGAATATGGTATTTTGATCCCCTACCTTCATCTAAGTACAATGCGATTTGAGCCTCCGATATTCCTCTTCCTATCTATTGATTATATATATATATATATATATATATATATATATATATGGTATTTTGATCCCCTACCTTCATCTAAGTACAATGCGATTTGAGCCTCCGGTATTCCTCTTCCCGTCTATATATATATATATATATATATGTTTATTTAACTCCATTTCCTTCACAACATGCCATTCCTCCACAACCTTGATGTCCATTGAGTGGTGATGATTTTCCAGCTGCTTTAAAAACTCTATCTTTTCTTTTCCCAAAGGTTTATAATTATTTCTTGCATACTATTTGAGGGCCATCTTAACATATTGAAACTTGGATTCCCACACAAAAGTGGGAGATATATTCACTAGATTTAACCATATTTGTTTTATGAGATCCACAACAACATCTTCCTGAATCAATCTCGAATGATATCTTGATAGAATTGGTCCCAGGTATTCAAGAGGATCTATCGCCAACCCAATTGGCTGATGATCTGAGTCCCAATGAGCTAATATTATGGATACACATTTTGAATTTCTTTTATCATCCAATTATTGTGTAGAATGACACGATCCAATCACATTTTTTAGATGTCCATCGCCGGTTCTTCGATTGGACCATGTAAAATTTCCCCATTTTGGAATAATGTCTATGAGGTCCCATTCGTTCAACGAATCCTCCATTCTCTATCGAAATGGATCTCTGACAATGTTTCCCTCATGTTTCTCGAAGGTATATAACACTGTATTGAAGTCTCCCACTAATATGTTGTCTGTGTGACAATGTGATCCTTTTAAACTGATTAGAAAATCCTAGAATTTTCCTTTCTTACCATAGTTTAATGGGGCATATACATTTATTATTGGAAAAATTTCTTTTGTATCATTCTTCTCCAACAAAATATCCACCTAGTATGTGGTTTTGATGTAATCTATAATCTTGAACTATGAATTTTGGCCAAAAGTTGCCCAATCTAGCAGATGCCCCTTGCAAGCTTTGTGCCACACTAGAACAATCTCTCTATAATTTGCATGAAAGTTTCAAAACCTAATTTTCTTGAAGCTTTGTTTTTTACGGTAGAAGAATTTGCAACTTCTCCAATTTAACTAGATCTTTTACAGAAGGGGATTTAGTGGGGTTTCCCAATCCCCTTATATTCCATGAAATTAATTTCAATTATATTTGGGGACATTGAGCTCACCTCATGCCTTAACACTCCCTTGTTCCCTGTTTCTACAAGTCTAAATGCTTATGTGATTTTTAGCTGGCTACCCAATTTTCTTTATTTTCTCTGCCTCTTCCTCTCTTTCCTCCTATTTGGAGGGTCTTCATCCATTCTTATGGTTTTATAACTCATGCCTATTTGATTTGTCTCCCCAGTTTATTTTCTTTCGTGAGTTCCTTGTCATGATTTTACCTGCTCTTGACTTAGCTTCCCTTTGTACCAAGGGATTTTCCTCGACCTCCTACCCTTGATTTTTTGGATCAATTTTTTCATTGATTTTTGGTCGTGGTTTCTCCTTTCCTGAATGAACTGTGACGTCTGTGGGTTTTATTTCGTGAATTTCTCCTTCTTCCTCCACGATTTTTTCCTCCTTCTCCTGTGTGTCTCCTTCCTTTGTAGGGGATTTTTACTCAATTTCTTCTTGCGTTTGTAACGTCATAGGGGTTTTCCAAATATGTTACTTCATTTCATCTCTAACCTCAAGGGTTTCTATTCTACTCTTCTCTCCTTCTATTGTTTCCTTTTCATTGGGTTTGGCATTGTTATTCCTGAGTTATGGAAACACCTTCTCCCTTTCCAAATTTGGTTTTTTTGCAATCCCTAGAAAAATGCTCGTATTCATGAAAAACCATATATTTGAATGGGAGTTGCTCATAATCTAGGACTCGTCAGTGACTCCATTTCACTTGTGTCATATTGATCTTAAAATACAAGCCTTTTTCTAGATCAACATCTACACAAATTTTTGTGCAAGAAAACTAATATCCTTTTGGCTCGACACGATCTAAAATTTTTCCCAAACCATTCCCAATTTATTTCAGACAACTGTCACTCTAGCATGAGAGTGGTAGTCTAGGAAGTCTAACCCAAAATAGCAGAGCATTGGGCATATTGTCATCCAAGCCAAAATCTAGTGAACACAAGTTTAGATACATTCCTTTAGCTCCAAAAAAATATGGGCTCTTCCTAAAAACTATATCTCTGTCCTCCTTAAATTCAAAGAGAAATGTGAAAGAATCATTACCACATGCATATAACCCAACATTACCCTTCATCATTGGTTTCTAGGTTTTTTCAATCCATTGGTCCATAGAATTGGAGACGAGCACATGCCTGTGAATTTTACCACTAGATTTGTATTCGTGAATGCTAGAGAAGTCCTTCGAAACCTTACACGAAATTTTGTCCGACTTCTTCATAAAACATGATTGTGCCTCTTTGACTTACAATTTATTTTCAAGTGAAGCCACCAACACTTGAAATGCCACTGGATCATCACGTGCAGGGGAGAAATCCCCCTCTGACTCAATAGCCATGAAGATCAAACAAAAATGTTTCCAATAAAATCTTAATTTTATAAAATCCCACAACTTATATATATATATATATATATATTAAAAAAACATGCCATTACTTAAATAATAATAATAATGACAAAAAATTATCATTAAAATTAAAAAACCCACCTCAATGCCAACCTTTTGTGTTTGTGCCTCAGAGATTTAAAAAGACATTCTAGCTCTTTGAAGATAAGTGTTGCCTTGTGATAATGCAACTCAAACCTCAAGGTACATTGGACTCATATTTAGACCAACAATTACCCAGTTTTATTCTAATGATTCCTTTTTTATAACTATTATGTTCTTTATTTAGGAAGAGCCCATATTTTTTTGAGGGCCATCTTAACATATTGAAACTTGGATTCCCACACAAAAGTGGGAGATATATTCACTAGATTTAACCATATTTGTTTTATGAGATCCACAACAACATCTTCTTGAATCAATCTCGAATGATATCTTGATAGAATTGGTCCCAGGTATTCAAGAGGATCTATCGCCAACCCAATTGGCTGATGATCTGAGTCCCAATGAGCTAATATTATGGATACACATTTCGAATTCCTTTGATCATCCAATTATTGTGTAGAATGACATGATCCAATCAAATTTTGTATATGTCCATCGCCGGTTCTTCGATTGGACCATGTAAAATTTCCCCATTTTGGAATAATGTCTATGAGGTCCCATTCGTTCAACGAATCCTCCATTCTCTATCGAAATGGATCTCTGACAATGTTTCCCTCATGTTTCTCGAAGGTATATAACACTGTATTGAAGTCTCCCACTAATATTTTGTCTGTGTGACAATGTGATCCTTTTAAACTGATTAGAAAATCCTAGAATTTTCCTTTCTTACCATAGTTTAATGGGACATATACATTTATTATTGGAAAAATTTCTTTTGTATCATTCTTCTCCAACAAAATATCCACCTAGTATGTGGTTTTGATGTAATATATAATCTTGAACTATGAATTTTGGCCAAAAGTTGCCCAATCTAGCAGATGCCCCTTGCAAGCTTTGTGCCACACTAGAACAATCTCTCTATAATTTGCATGAAAGTTTCAAAACCTCATTTTCTTCAAGCTTTGTTTTTTACGGTAAAAGAATTTGCAACTTCTCCAATTTAACTAGATCTTTTACAGAAGGGGATTTAGTGGGGTTTCCCAATCCCCTTATATTCCATGAAATTAATTTCAATTATATTTGGGGACATTGAGCTCACCTCATGCCTTAACACTCCCTTGTTCCCTGTTTTCTACAAGTCTAAATGCTTATGTGATTTGTAGCTGGCTACCCAATTTTCTTTATTTTCTCTGCCTCTTCCTCTCTTTCCTCCTATTTGGAGGGTCTTCATCCATTCTTATGGTTTTATAACTCATGCCTATTTGATTTGTCTCCCCAGTTGATTTTCTTTCATGAGTTCCTTGTCATGATTTTACCTGCTCTTGACTTAGCTTCCCTTTGTACCAAGGGATTTTCCTCGACCTCCTACCCTTGATTTTTTGGATCAATTTTTTCATTGATTTTTGGTCGTGGTTTCTCCTTTCCTGAATGAACTGTGACGTCTGTGGGTTTTATTTCGTGAATTTCTCCTTCTTCCTCCACGTTTTTTTCCTCCTTCTCCTGTGTTTCTCCTTCCTTTGTAGGGGATTTTTACTCAATTTCTTCTTGCGTTTGTAACGTCATAGGGGTTTTCCAAATATGTTACTTCATTTCATCTCTAACCTCAAGGGTTTCTATTTTACTCTTCTCCCCTTCTATTGTTTCCTTTTCATTGGGTTTGGCATTGTTATTCCTGAGTTATGGCAACACCTTCTCCCTTTCCAAATTTGGTTTTTTTGCAATCCCTAGAAAAATGCTCGTATTCATGAAAAACCATATATTTGAATGGGAGTTGCTCATAATCTAGGACTCGTCAGTGACTCCATTTCACTTGTGTCATATTGATCTTAAAATACAAGCCTTTTTCTAGATCAACATCTACACAAATTTTTATTGTAGAAAAACGCTAATATCCTTTTGGCTCGACACGATCTAAAATTTTTCCCAAGCCATTCCCAATTTATTTAATATTTGTCACTCTAACGCAAGTGGTAGTCACAGGAAGTCTAACCCAAAATACTGGCAGGCATTGGGCATGTTGTCATCCAAACCCAATCTAGTGAACACAAGTTTAGATACATTCCTTTAGCTCCAAAAAATATGGAAATACTTCTAAACTATATCTGAATATACTTAAATTTCAAAGAGAAATGTGAAAGAACCATTACCACATGCATATAACCCAACATTCACCCTTGCCATCATTGGTTTATAGGTTTTTTCAATCCATTGGTCCATAAGAGGTGGAGACGAGCACATGCACCTTGTGGTTACCACTAGATTTGTATTCGTGGATGCTAGAAGTCCTTTGAAACCTGAAATTTTGTGACTTCACCACTAAAAACATGATTGTGCCTCTTTGACTTACAATTTATTTTAAAGTGGCCCACTGACACATAGGCCACCCTTTGAATCATCACGTGCGGGGGGAAAATCCTATAAAACAATAGCCATGAAGATCGAACAAAAATGTTTCCATAAAATCTTAATTTTATAAAATCTAACACATATATATATATATATATATATATATATATATATATATATATATATATATATATTAAAAAAACATGCCATTACTTAAATAATAATAATAATGACAAAAAATTATCATTAAAATTAAAAAACCCACCTCAATGCCAACCTTTTGTGTTTGTGCCTCAGAGATTTAAAAAGACATTCTAGCTCTTTGAAGAGAAGTGTTGCCTTGTGATAATGCAACTCAAACCTCAAGGTACATTGGACTCATTTTTAGACCAACAATTACCGAGTTTTATTCTAATGATTCCTTTTTTATAATTATTATGTTCTTTATTTTTGCAAGTTTTTTAAATAATTAATTTTGCTTTTTATATATCAATATTATTATTATTATTATTATTAATTTTTAAACTTATTTTATATTAAAATTTCAATTTCAATTTCTATATATATATTAAAAATAATAAAATTCTTTATTTCAACTTTGAAAAAAATACGAAGCATTTCATTTTATGATATAAATCTAGAAATTAAAATAATGGTTTATTATAGTTTTAAAATAAATTTATTTTTTTATTCAAAATATATGTTTTATAATTAATATAAGTATTTTAATAAAATACAAAATATTATATTCTATAAAAAATAATTGTTTAATTAATTTGATACAATTATATTATAATAAGTATTTCATTGTTTAATTAATTTGATACAATTCTATTATAATAAGTATTTCATTCTTTTATATTAATTATATTAAATTATATTATATATTTTTTGAATTATATTCATAAGATGTTTTTGTTTTCCACACAAAAAATCCTAACTTTCATTATAGATAAGAAAATTTACATGCTGTATATGCATTTTGCATATTCAAATCAGCTAGGTAGTTGTGAAACGAAGTCCAAAAAAGTACATCTTTGATATTGGTAAAAAATAGATAGATCATCAATGAGTTCAATAGATAATTTGAGCATGTTGCTGCAAGTTATGTACATATAGAGAAGCAGTAATTTAGATGTAGATAATAATAAGTTAAAGAGAAAGTGCCCAAAAAACTTGAAGGTGGATCATCTGCTGGTGATCAAGTTCACTCGACCCTTTGACTTAGATCATCAAAAGGTCGATGAAAATACTGGTAGAAAATATGGTCATTTTGTTCCTGTATCACCCATTGATCCCTCAATAGGTGCGCTGCCTCCTTGGATAGCTGGTCGAAAACTGAATTCCTCTCCCTGTAAATACGTTGACATGAAGTGTAATCAAAATGTGCTTTGAGTTGATATACTTCATCCAAAATGCTTTGTAGTGTGTGCACATGACATGCAGAATGCAAGTTGAACCAATCAATGATGATTTTGGAGTCTCCAAAAATATGTAGTTTGTTGCAGTGCTTAGTGATGGAAAATTGTAGAAGAGAAAGGAGGCAGGATAGTTTTGCATAGTTGTTTGTGCCTCGGCTAAGGCCAATCTTGACTTTGAAGTAGTGTATATTGGATAGGTGAAGAATGAAACCTCCTACATAGCCATCAATTTGTGCCGAACCATCAAAGTATGCCCAAGGAAAAGTATGATCTATGGACTCATGGGTGATGGTCCAGGGGGCAGTAGGTGGAGGGCCATCCAGGATCAAATGGTAAATAGAAGATATGTGAGCAGCACATGTGATCCAAGAGGGTTGAGTATTTTGAAATATGGCATGATTGCGAGCAATCCAAATGCCCCAATAGACTAATGAGGGGAGGTTACGAATATTATGGGGGTTGGATGATTTCCACCAGGATTCCCAAGCTGAGAGGACAGAAGGACCTTCCCATCTAATGTTGACGTTGAGGGAGGAAAGGATGAGAGCCCAGAGGTCATGGATGGTGGGGTAAGTGAGGAATAGGTGTTTGGTGTCCTCAACAGCCAAAATGCATAAAGCACATCTGTTGGGCCCAATATGTGAGCGCAATTTCAGGTTCTCCCTAGTGGGTATTTTGTTAGAGAGAATACACCGCATCGGTAGTCTAGCTTTTGCAGGACATCTGAGTTTCCAAAGAGAGCGCCACCAAGAGTGTTGTACCATGGGTTTGCGTGAGTCAAATATGTGCATATAACCCTCCTTTGGTGTGTATCTACCATTATTGGAGATCATCCATATGATCTCACCATCTCTGTCAGTGAGTCTGACATGTGATTTTGATAATGCGTTTAGATAGTGCTCTAGTCCTCCTCCCATTGGGGGTGGATATGTAGATCTCGAAGGGTCAACCAGTCTTGGGAGAAAATGGCAGTATGTTCCCAGACTGCCACTTGATGTAGTGTATGTTTCTAGCTTGATTGAGGGCAAGGATATGTGTTAAGGGGAGGATATGTGCATCCCCACAACCCGACCATGGGTCGCAGCCAATTTGAACCTATGTACCAGAGCCCACCTGCCAAGCTAGACCATTCTTGATGTGTTTAATAGAATAGAGAATGGCCCTACAAATAATAGAGATGTTGGTTCTTTGACCTGGAAAATTCCTGATCCAGTCGAGCGGATAGTGAGGATGGATATACTTTTGAGTAACAACTCTAGTCCACAATTTTTGCTCTGTGAGGATCTGCCAGCCAAGATTAGAAGTAGTGATTTTGCGAAAGAGTGTAGATCTTTGATGCCCCAACCACCCCATCTATTTGGTAGGGCGATAAGTTCCCAATTGGTCCAAGAAAACGTATGTCCCTCCTTAGCCCCATTCCATAAAAATCCGTGACAGATTTTTTGTATCTTGTTAAGTATACCTTTTGGGATCCAGTCTAAGGACATCCAATAAACCGGGATGGCCTCTAATACCAACTTGATGAGGACAAGTCTCCCAACCCGATAAAGCCATTGGTAGAACCAAGCATTCAACCTTTTGTCGATTTTAGCAATCAACCAAGACCAGTCAACATTTTTATAATTGATAAGCTTGAGGTGGAAACCCAAGTATTTCAGTCCATCTTCATATCTGGTCAGGTTGAAGGGAAACTGTTGCTGAGCATAGAATAAATCATGAGGGGAACATCCATGGCATGTGATGGTAGAGTTGTTGTCACTGCAGGACATGCTAGTGGCTTTGAAAAAAAGTAGAAGTACAGAGTTTACCACTGTAGAATCACCAATGGTTCCATTCAGAAAGATAATGATATCATCCACAAATAGTAGGCGAGTTAGTGTACAATGATCAATGATATTGATGCCCCTCATTCTGCTCATGTCCCTTTATTCAATTAGGCATCTGCTAAGTCCTCCCATCACCAGGAGGAATAGGAGTGGGGAAAACGAGCAACCCTAACGAAGGCCTCTTTTAGCATGAAAGAAATATGTGGCAGCATCATTAATGAGGACACTGTATGAAATTGAGTTGACATAACACATGATCCAATTGATCTCTAGATTAGGAAAACCAAGGTGTGTGAGGAGCATGCGGATATAAAGCCAGCTAGCCTGATCAAATTCTTTTTCAAGGTCAATATTAAGAATCATACCTTTGATCTTCTTTGTGTGCATGGAGTGAAGACCCTCCTGTGTAACTCCAATGGCTTCATGAATCTGTTTATTCTCCAGGAAAGAAAATTGTTCAAGGGAAATGAATCTAGACAGAATAGTTTTGAGGCTGTTGGCAATGATTTTGGCCATGATCTTGTAAATTCAGTTTCACAATGATATGGGGCGAAATTCCTTAAAAGAAGAGGGGTGGTGTGACTTAGGGATAAGTGCGATAAAGGTGGAGTTGAAAGCATCAAATATGCGCCCAGATTTCCTAGTATCCTCCACCACCTCTAGAAGATTGTGACCCAATAGATTGAAGAAGGCTAAGTAGAATTCTACCGATCATCCATCAGGTCCAGGGCTCTTTTCCTTCTTGAGCCACTTGAGGACAACCCCCAGTTCAACCAAAGTAACCCGATCAAAGAGTTTCTCAGCAGTGTCCTGATCCACATATCAAGGAAAGAGCGTGGCAACCTTAATGATTTCCGCCAGAGATGAGTGTTGTGGGGCATTGTAAAGGTTATTGAAGTGGGTGATGCCCTTATGTGCAAGCTATGAAAATGTAGAAGAAGATGTACCATCCTCATTTTCAAGCTCCCATATAGTGTTGAAGGCCTTCCTTCCCGTGGAGAATTGTTGGAAAAACTTGGAGTTTTCGTCCCCTGCTTTTACCTAGATGGCCCTGTTTTTTAACCTCCAAGTTTCATCATTGTCCTTTAGGATTTTTAGTCGATCTCTTTACAGCTTGATGAGATGTTCTTTTGCTATTTCAGATGTGAATCCTCCATGTGTAGGGTCCTCTAGAGCTTCGATCTCATTTTCAATTTTGATGAGATCAAGGTCATTCTGTTTCCTTTTCTACTTTGCCTAGGCAATGGTTTGCCTTTTGATAAGTTGTATTTTATGTGAAAATAAGGAGGAGACAAAGTGATCAATGGTGGGTTGTGTTTGTCTCCAGGTATTTTTAACCATAGCAATATAATCCTCGTCCTAAAGTCGCACGGAGTAGAATTTGAATGGGGAGGTAAGTTTACTGATAGCTCTAAATAGTTCAAGGTAGATGGGGGAGTGATCAGAAATGCCCCTCGATCCAACCCACTGTCTGTAGGAGCCCAATTGCTGAATTAGGTTCTCCTTGATGAGAAATCTGTCAAGTCTATGGGCTATCATAACATTACCAGTCCATTGGTTTCCCCAAATCGGAGAGGGAGAGGCAATGATGGGATCCACAAAATGATGCAGTGCGAGCTGATGCCTGAAGAAGTTGGTGAGTGGATCCATTTGAGAATTTGTACCCTAGGATTCCACGAGCCCTAGTGAGAAATTTAAGTCTCTAGCCAGAATTATTTTCTCAGCCCAAAGAAGAGAAGTTTGAAGGAGATTCATCCAGAAATGCTGACAGTGCTGATAGGGGCCATATACATTAATGATTCTAAGTTGAAGGCCTATTTCTTCATAGAAGACATTTGCGGAAAGAGTGCCTTCACAGTGATTTGAATGGAATGCATTAGTTTCGCTGTGCTAAGTACAAAAAGCCTCAAATGGCTGTGATCTCTGTAAAAAAAGCTTCAAAATGCTTGAATTAGTCAGGAATGACTATCCATTTGCAGAAAACAGAGAATGGCTTCTCAATACACTGAAAACACCCTAGTGGCTCCTTGACCTCTCTTGAAGCAAAACCTACGTGAAATGACCTCTTATGGCTCTGAAACCTATTCCAATGAGTTCAAAAAGTTGAAATTAGCCAAAAATTACTATTCATTCTCAAAAAATGGTCGAAATCTCTAAGAGTTATGACCCAAACAGTAATTTGCCCAATCACACCTAAGAAAGCTCCTCCAAAACTGGAGGAACTCCAGTTAGCGCCGACAAAATTGGCACTAGCCGCTAAATTTGGGGGTTCGCTAGTGGAACTGCCGGACAGGCTGTCGATTACATTTAATAGAAAACCCCATCATGTGACTGCTATGGTTACACCCAACGGATTAACTGCCAGTTTCCTGGCTATCGTGGTTTGCATGTGGGTCAAGGTTTTGAACGAGTGGACATTTGGTAGGGGGGCTGGCCTCCCAAGCCCTCACCGCCAAGAACCTTAAAATTTAAATAGACGTGGAGAGGTATAGTGGTAAGAACCACAGTGTAGGCGGGTTGGTAAAAGGTATTACGTGTGGAGAGGAGGTCGCGGGTTCGAACCCCATTGACTCCACAAAATTTTGTCAAACTGTTATGAGGACACGTGGCAGCCTGTGGGCTTGTCACGTGTCACTCAACCATTCATCCACCTATAACTCATCCAATGACCATATCTGTTCTGTACCATCTACATCCAACGGTCCCACGATATGCCACGTGGTGCCACCACATTGTCTCAGACGAAAAATGGAATATTCCAAGAATATTCTGTTGACTATGTCTGCAAACTGACTGGGCATCTAGTCACCAAATTTTTTCTATTTGGGAAAACAAAAAAAATGCGATATCTTCCTCATACGACATCGATTTTTCGAACTGTTCACGGTGCTGGAATCACAACGATGAGACCTATCCGGTCGCTTAGGTTTGGACCTGTTTCAAGCACTTTCATTTTTGAGCATATGACTTGATCTCCTGATCACCCAACCCCAATAATTAAGGAGCTTAATGGTTATAGGGTTATAACCCAGGGCAAGGCCACCAGATCTACCTTTGGCATCCAAGGCATGAAAGGAATAGGTAGGGAGGATGGTGGAGAGGGTGTTGATGGATGATTCAGAAGATGCAAGGGTCTCTTGTAAAATGAGAAAGATGACGATGGAAGTATCATGAAGGCGCCGAAGGGAAAAGCGCTTGGATGTACTATCCAACCCTCTGTAATCAAATGAAAGACACTTCATCTAGAAACCAATCCATGGGTATGAGTTTCTCTAAGAACCCCTTCTATGGAGATTTGTTTACTAGTGGCTACGTCTAGACCTACCTACAGAATGACCTTGGAGATTTTGGAGTGACGACCTTTGGGAATTTTAGCCTAGATGATGAGAAGGGGCAAGGGTGGATCCCAAACCAGTAGGAGTCGAGGTACAGGGATACAGGTTTTAGGGATGGGAAGTGGAGGAATTAGAGGAGTCTGCCTCCAAGTTATATGGGGGGGTAGGGAGAGGGAGGGAGGTGAGGGAAAGGAGAGGGGGGGGAGGAGGGACGAGAAGGAGGGGGGGGGGGGAGGATGGTAGGGGGAGCAAGAGAGAAAACCAGAGGAGAGTTGATAGTAGAGCAGGCCACTGATGAAACATGAGAGCTAGAAAGAATAGACACAATACGTGAATCTGATGCAGGAGATGATAACAAGGATGAAAAAGAGAGAGGGGGAAAAGGAGATGTGCCGAAACCAAGAGGGTGCCCAGAGATTGTTGCTGCAGTCATAGAACGAGTGATCATGATAGATGCACGAGCAGTGTCTAGTGAGGCAGTCCTCGAGAATGGTGTAACCTATGGAGTTGTGAGAAATCCTGAAAGCTATGTCTACCCGTTCAGAGAGATAGAGACTGGGTCCTGCATGGTCCGATTTCCAAAAAATGGGGGACTAGTGGTAGCAGAGTAAATCAGTGGACAATCCTTATAAACATGACCCACCTTGTGGCAACGTCTGCATCCGAACGAAACCCATTCATAATCCAGAATCTGTATCCGAGTGGTGTTTCGCCATTGAATTTTGAAGGATTCCTCCAATCCTTCTCGGGTATCTAGATGGATAAGTATGCATGCGAAATATATCTTTCCTGTCTCAATGTATGAGCAGTCATGGTCCAGATAGGTCCCCAAAATGTTTCCAATGTTGGAAAAAATCTCCTCCATCTATAGATGTAAAGGGACGCCAGGTAGTTGAACCCAAATGGGGCCAGCCCCAAGCTGTGCGCGTTCGAGATCGAATAAGGGGATCCATCTCTTGAGGAGAAATACAACGAGCTCAATATTCCAGTATTGTGACAAGACCCAATTAGAGGGATCCTTTGAGGTAAATCAGAGTGCGAACCATCATTTTGTGAGTGTATGTATCGTAGGTAGATCTTGGACATTAAAACGGCCAGAGGGGTGATAGGGGGGAGACGGGCCAAAGCAGGGGTTTGGGGTCAAGAAAGATGGTGACAAGAGGTTAGACGAGGGAGTAGGGTTGGTGGTTAGGGGGGGTGGTTCAGAGGAAGGGAAACAAGGAAACATGGAGAAGTGCAGAGGGTGCATACCTATTAGCTCCGCAGACGACGAGGGGGATAGAATGAGTTGAAGGGCAGGGTAGTAGGGGATAGCAGGTGGAGGTCTAGGGAGGTAATAAGGTCGAAATCTGCAGCAGATAAGATGACGGGGGGAGCATATGAGGGCTCAGGTACCAGGAAAGAGCCAAGGGTTGAATTAGGGCAAACATAAGCGGGTAAATAAGAAGATGACCCAAGTGTAATAGAAGGCAAAAAGAAGAGGAAAATGGATGAGATATGTGCATACCTTCTGAGAACTAGGAAAAAAGTGACCAGATGTCCATAGAGGAGAAGGGGTCCTTCGAATAATTAATGAGTTCCTCGTCCATGACCCCTGCCATAGTTAAAACAAAAACTTTTGTAGAACCAGAAAACCACTGATTGTGGGTCGACTCCGCAGGTAGAGGGAACAATGACTATAGTATGTCGGTGCAGTTAGGAGAACATGGGGGACCAGGTAGCGAAAAACCTATGCAGGTAGAAGAACCGAAGGTCACGGGGTCGAAACCACAAACTCTCCAAGATCAGTGTTGTCGTCCTCCGCCATTTCACAATAGCAAGGGATTATTATGTATTCAATTCAAACATCTTTATAAGATGTTAATATGAAAATTAAGTGCTATTATTTTATTAAAAAATGTTTATTTCAAGTGATATGTTCCTTCTTTCTTAGGTTGGTATATTTTTACATAGAGATTGTTATTAAATAGAAATGATAAGTGGGTTTATTGAAACAATCAAAGTAGTGTGTTCTTATAACCCAAGAGATTATTATTCCATCATTAATGAAATATATATATATATATATATATATATATTGTAGAAATTTGAATAACTGATATATTATTCACCGAGATTCTCCTGATCACACACTATTTTAGCTTCATGCCAATACAGAATCTCTTCTACCATTGATCATTAATTGCGGAAATAAAAACAATCGCATGCGCACATTAAAACCATAAAAAATCACACATATGAACACAATATTTTATGGGAAAGCTTAAAGCTGAAAACCCCAACTATCTGTATATTATATGTCATAGATATCATGTAACAATCATTATACAAAGCTCCTCACAAGCTCTCAGTACAATCTCCAATTGCTACACACTAATCAAGCTAGATCTAGCAAAACACATGCTCCAATCTCTGCCACCTGATAGCCTGCCTCTACTGCACAATCAATGCTGAAGAATGGCTCATAAATAACTTCGAACCACCTGGCTTGTACTGCGTAATCCTCATTGGCATCTCCAATCACTGGTTGTTGCAAATCATGCAACAGTATTGTCACAACTGATAGTCACACTGCTCTTTCACCTATCTCTTCATTGGTGTCCACTGAAATTGTCCATTTACTGAAGTTAACTGATGTATTATTTAGTTGATTAATGTGTTTATAATTAGTGAATTAATTACTAATTAATTCACACCACTCTCACTAGTGTATCAATCAGTTAGACTAGATACAACTAGCTCAACTATGTTTAGATTAGTTAAACTGAACACAACTCCATTAACTTCCTTAATCAACTCCACCAAACTCTCTCACATGAGTTCTAACTGAAGTATCCATGCAATAACTCCACTTAACCCTTAGGAATAGCGTAATTCCTTCTGTCAGCTCCTGTGCCACATCTGTGCACTTAACTGAAGTGCTCCAAGAGAATAAGATAATGTTTAGAGTCCAAATATTATTAAGAGCTAATAATATTCGACATATCTATTTTTAGATCGGCAATCTAAAAATAGATTCCGCCCAATATGTCTAAAAATAGAAGTCCATCTATTTTTCCAACTTGACCAACCATCCACAAATAGCATCCTGCAACTCATAGAATATTATCAACATGTCTAAAAATAGACTTTGCGCCAAAAATAGCCCGCGGGCCCACTTAGTGAAGGAGACTTCTTTCCACTAAGCTCATCATTTTGTTGCAATCTCAACATATATATATATATATAGGTATCCATTTAAGAGAATTTGTTAGGTTAATAATAAGGAGAGTTGTTATTATTATCACCAAAGTTATGATTTCCCTTTCCCTTAAATAATGACCATTTCTTTATGGATATTGTATTAAAAGTAGTTACATGGTTATCATATATAAGAAATTTTAAAAGAGATATTATTAAATCAATGAAAATGAAGTAATGTTATTATCTCACTAAATTTTCCGTCCTCTAAATGAAAATGTTACTTCTCATAAGTTGGTACATCCTTAGGCTTGAGGGTTAGCTCAATTGGTTGAGTTCTCACCATTAAAGCACCTTGCTATTGAGAGGTCACAGGGTCAATTATCCTTGAACTTCTCAGGGTTAGGGTTCATTAATGAGCCAATGAGAAGTGATCCGTTCGAGAAAGAAAAAATAAAAAGAAGAAGAAATAATTTGGTACATCCTTATTAGGGGGTTGTTTTTAAGTATAAACCTTAAAGAGAGTTTGTTAGGACAATCAAACTCCAATACATCTTTGGGAATATTTGTGATGTATCTAAATCCTATTTCTCATAAGGAATGGGGCTCTAAATCCACATTTTTTAGCGGCCATCTTAACACCTCTTGGAAATGGAAATATATTTACACCCCTCTCCTAGTTGGTTGTCATCAAAATCATCATTTTTTTCTAGAAATTATATAAAATCCTTAGAAATTGGAATATTGTTACAAAAATCACTAATAATAAATTTATTGTTAACATTTTAAGGATTATTAAGAATTATCAAGGTTTTTGTACTTTAACATAAATATGAATCCCTAAAATTATTCCTCATAAGTATTCTATACAAGTATTCAAGTATTCATTTCTATAAGATGAAATTCTTACCAGACAAATTTTGTTCCATTTCTAGCAAGTAGATAATCAACCAAAAAAAATGTCCTTTTATTTCAAACAATCACATTACACATCAACAAGAACACAAATAATTGTCTTTCATTAGTTATATACGTTTTTATAAGAGTTTCACCACCTATTCATGTGCATCCTTGCTTAAACGCCACACTATTAGATTATGGCTATGAGATACTGAAGGTTTATGGAATACATATGATTTTTCAATTTCTCTAACATTTTCATATTGATATACTTATTTATATAAGGTAAAGGGAAAAATACAACCAAGCCTTTACTATTATCAATTAGACATAATGAGATGCATAACCACTTAAGATTTAGCAACTATATCACAATAGATAGTAGAAAATATTTCAAAATATATATCATTAACAAAAAAATAAATAAAAATAAAGTTGAAAATGTATCATTAAAATTAAAAACTCATCTCAATACAACTTTTTTGTGTTTGTGCCTTGATTCATGAAAACATTCTACCTCTTTGAAGAAAAGTGTTACTGTGTAATGCAAGTCAAACACTCTATTTAGATAGATAATTACTCTATTCTTTTTTACATAACTATTTTCTAATTTATTTAGAATTTTTATAAATAATTATATATATATATATATATATATATATATATATATATATATATATATTAAAATTTCAATTATATATATAATTTTAAATTTTAAATTAGTTTTAAGTTTACTATTAACATTTTTAAATAAATATAAAGCATTTTATAATATAAAATTAAAAAATAAAAATAATTTTCTGATAATAAATATTTAGATTAATAGTAGGCAGGTTTGTTAATGTTGTTACCGAAGTTTGATTTCCCTTAAATAATGGCCATTTTAGGATATTGTATTAAAAGTAGTTACATGCTTATAGTGTATAAGGTTTTTTTTAAAGAAAGATTATTAAATCAATGAAATGAAGTAATGCTATCTTATTATCTCACTAAATCTTTCTTCTTTCAAATCAAATGTTACTTCTTATAAGTTGGTACATCCTTATAAATACTTATAAATGAGTTGTTAGGTAAAATCCTCTAAAAAAGTTTATTAGGACAATGAGAGTAGTGTCTTATTATTGTCCAACAAATTAGTGTTAGACCATTGATAGTGTATAGAAGTATTTACATTGTTGTAATCTATAAATATATATAAAAGATGTTTTGTAGGGTCCATAAATAATAAAATTGTTATTGTATTAACTAATATTTGATTTGCTTTAACATCAAAGTTATTGTTTTATAGGGTATAGGGTTAATGAAAGGAAAAAATGTTATTGTCCCAACAAAATTTTGATTCCCCTTAATGATATATTTGTCATTCATAAATTGGCATGTCCTATCAAGTGTATATTTTTAAAGTAAAATGCATCATAATTCTTGATCTATTAAAACTTTACAATAAAAAATGTGGAATGGTCATATTTTTTAAGTAAAATGCATCATAATTGTTGATCCATTAAAACTTTATTCCAAATAATGTGAAATGGTATCTCACCTTTTAATAAGCACTTTATCTTTGAGACACAAAACCTACTTACCAAAATTTTAATTTTGAAATTTAATATTATATAAAATTTTAAATCAATGCCTAATATTTTTAAAATGAAATTACATAAACTCATACTTGAAAGGTTTTCACTTTATTATATTAGATTATTATTTTCTTATTATTATTTTGATAGTGTCTATTTTGGAATAGAGATTCTAGAATTTTAATTTAACTATCAATAATTATTAAGTAGATGGTAGGGATTTAAGCACCATAGAATATTCTAGAATATTCATAGTAATATACATAAATTAAAAGTTGAGATTTATCTTCAAAGTAGTTATGTGTTTTTTTTGCCTTTTTAATTAAATTGATTAATTGAAAAAATATCATATGAAGTGAACTATAATTTTGGGCATGTAGTGTTGATAAGCTATGATATTGGCCAATTGTATTGTAACAAAGACTATTTACATACTAAAAATCTTCATGATAAAATAAGGTAAATCTTCATGACTAAAATTCTTATTCTTTGTTTTTTAAAATATATGTCCATTTAATTTATATAACTAAATTACTCTTAATTTAATTAAAATATGAAAAATTCAACAATAATATTGCAAGTACCATGAGTTTTCACCAAATTAACAACCACTTCCACAGGCCGGGTGCAAACCTCTCCAAACTGTTCTACCTACAATATTTTCTTATTCCACCTGTAGAAATAAGCCCACACTAAAGTTGATTTTAACCGGATGCAAAATAAAACTATAACCTAAGCTTTAATGCATAGACACGCAGGTCGCCAATACTACCAACATTCCTCTCCAGCCTCTGCTATCATCAGCACAATGCGCTAACAAATTTCATAATTATCTGGATACCATGGAGCTCCCAAATCGCATGCCTTAAATTTTAGACTTCTGCTTCAAGAAAAGTAACTTTAAACGAATTGAATTTTTTTTTTATACTGTATCAAAAGCCGTGTAACACAACCCAATGAAGCCAAAGAAATTAAAAACTTTAATTGAAATGTTGTAATAGAAATGAGAAATATTCCAGATAAACACGCAGGAAGAAACATTTTTTTTAGTGTAAAACTTGAGGAAAGGTTTGCACCTCAGGAGATTTGATCCCTTTCGGTGCTTGATAGATCTGGAGTTAAGATGGATCTAGGCTGGTTTCAGTCGTGCTACCAAGGAAAATCTATGGAAGATATGATTAATTTGATCAATAATATGTAAATATATCAAATATTAATATAATCATTTTAAATATGCTAAATATTTCTAAGAAGGTCCTCAATCTATATCTCTATCTTCCCCTTCTCTCCCTCATCCCCGCTAATATATCTCTTTCCTCCTTTGTCCTCTCTCCCTCTTCCATATCACTTACTCTCTCTCCACCTTTATCTCTCTATGTCTTTCTTCTTACCTCGCTCTCCTCACCCCCCCCCCCTCCAAGTCCATCTCTCTTTCCCTTCCTCTCTCTACTCTCTCACATCCTCTCTTTCCCTTTCTCTCCCATCTCTCTCTCTCTTCACCCACCCACTATGTTACTATATCCCTCCCTCCCTCCTTATCTCTCCTTCTCTCCCCCCTTATCTCCATCTCTCCTTCTTTGTCTCGTTATCTCACCCCCAAACATACATGCTCTCTCCCTCTCCCTTGCCACTCCTTCTCTCTCTCTCCACTTCTCACTTTCTATATTTCTTATTTCCTACTTCTCTCCCCCTCCAACTCCATCTCTCTATCGATCCCTCTCTCCTCCTCTCTCTCAAGTCCTCTCTCTCGTCCTTCCTCTCTCTCCCTCTCTCTCCTACCTCCCTCTCTCTTCCCTGATCTCTCTCTCTCTCTCTCTCGATCCCTCTCTCCCTCCAACTACATTACTATATCTCTCCCTCGCTCCTTCTCTTCCCACTTCTCTCCATACATCCTACTTTGTCTCTTTATCTCACCCCTAAACATACACACTCTCTCTCCATCTCTCCCTTGTCACTCATTCTCTCTCTCTCCACTTCTCTCTCTATATATATTTCTTCTTCCCTCCGTCTATGCCCCTCCAACTACTTCTCTCAAGTCCTCTCTCTGGTCCTTCCTATCTCTCCCTTTCTCTCTTACCTCCCTCTCTCTTCCACCATCTCTCTCTCCCTTTCTCTCTTACCCCCTCCCTCTTTCGCCATCTCTGTCTCCTCTAATCCTATCACTATCTCCCTCGCCCTCTTCTCTCTCTCCCCCCTCCATATTTGTGTCTCCCTCTCTGGCTCTTCATTCCTCCTCTCCCCTTTCCTTTAGTTTATCTTCATCTCTCCCTTGTCAATCCTCCTATATCTCCACCTCTATCACTCTATATCTTTGTTCTTCCTTCCCATACATATCTAGAGTTAATATATATCATGATATATTTATATATATCATAATATAATAAATTTAATATTTTATTAATCCAAAGTTATTAAATTTAATAATATTAATATTATAATATATTAATATGAGTATTAGATCTAATAATAATAATATTATTATTATATTAGGGTTAATAATATTTTTTTTGCATGGTATTAATAATAATTTAGCCCATGGTATTTGGACCATAGGCTTCACCTAAATAAAACTTATTTTTTGAGTGTTGGTAAATATAAACCAGATTATGGAGTAAATATGAAAATAGGTTTTATTTACTTACCATACCTCTGATTTATTTATATTTATATTTATTTACCATATCTCTTTTATTTACTATGGTATTTGGCCCATAGGCTTGATATATAATTAGATTTTTATTTATAATCATATTTGATATATTTTTATTTATTTACCTTACCTTTTCATAACTCTTTTATATTTATTTCTTTACCATACCTCTTTATACCTATTTTATATTTGTTTATTTATCATACCTCTTTATACCTTTTTTATATTTATTTATTTACCATATTTCTTTTCTAATATGGTATTTGGCCCATGGTATCAATATTAATTTGTCCCATGGTATTTCTCCCATAGGCTTCATGTTTTTAAGTTTTTTTAAATATAAAAAGGTTTATGGAGTAAGTATAAAAAGATGTTTTTATTTATTTACCATACATCTAGTTTTTATATATTTTTATTTATTTACCATAACTCTGTAGTAAGTATAAAAATATGTTTTATTTATTTACCATAACTCGGGTTTATTTAGATTTTTATTTATTTAAATTTTGAAATATTGCAATTTTGATAGGGAAATATTTATATCTTTAAAGATTTTAATTTATCCATAGAACATGGGTTCTCTTTTTAAAGATTCATTTACAAATTTTTAATTAAAAGAAATATTAAAAGATTTTGGATTTTGATTGGTTGTGTTGAATGATCTCTTTTCCTTTGATTTAGGAAATGATATTGACATTAATAAAGAGTAAAGATGTTTAAAATTTTACTTAATTTGGAAATTCAACGTGGTAATTTTTTTTGTTAAAGGTAAATTTATGATCCATTCAAATTCACTTATATAATTAAGCAATTATTAAATGGGTAAGATAATTTACTATCCATTCAAATTATATAAATAATATATAGTTGTATTTTAATAATTAATCTCAACCCATTAATAAGTTAAAAAAGTTATATATAATCTAAATATTCAAATTATATAAAATTAAAAATTAGGTTAATGCTTTGGCCGACATTAACAAAAATAAAATTTATTATTTTTTTAGGACGTGACATACTTGACATCAGGGTCATACTGGGCTGTAGATTGCGCATCTTGGCGCAATCACCATAAAATAATTAATTAATATATGAAAGCTATTACATGTATAAATAAAATACATACAACGTTAGTGATTCTATATGGTTGACATATGGTTGACATGACCGTAAAATAACACAAAAACCTTTGTACATACATGCATGGTTACATATCTAAATTGATTTTTTTTTTTTTGTCATTTATTATTATTATTATTTGTTTATTTGAGCATGTATGGAGGAGAGTACATTCTTTCACTTCATTGGCCCACTATTTTCTTATTAATTTCCTTCTTATCACCAAGATTAATAGATTTTTATATCTTTTTTTTTTATTAGAAAGTATTCAATTGATTATTTCAACTTTCCATTCTTAGTATGTGATGCAATTGTGGAATGAGTGAAACCTAACTTATTCAAACAAATTATTGGCCTCTTTCCCTGTAGCTACCAAGTCATCACCTTTGGTATACATATCTACATTGTATTGTTTGTGTTTTCTTATAGTTACTCTTAGTGGTCAAAGACGTCTCATTTATACTTGTCTATCAAATTTACCTTTCAATACAATAACAAAATATTATAAAAAATATGAAATATAAATTTAACACATTACAATGAGTAGAATTAATTTTAATTTATATTATCAAATATTTAGATAATTTTGTAATAATAAGTATATAATTTAAATTCCTTAAAATAATTCAATTTTTTTTAGGAGACAGACACGTTATTCAAATCCTTTAACTAACGTTAATCAATATGTTCTTTTAACTAACACTAATTAAATGTGTGTTTTTAACTAACACTATCAAATATGTATATTTGATTTTGTGTTTTTTATTATAGTCTACATTTTTTTAGTTATTGAATATTTACGTTGGTTGTAAGGCGTTTTCCTTTGAAAAGAACTCCCTAAGATTCCACCTACGTCCTTTATACACTATTAATTTTGATGTTAGACAATTGAACTATTCTCTACCATAAAATTGAAAACTGGTAGATGAAAGACCGATATTAATCAGTTATCAATTTTCACATCCAAGCCATCATCTAAGATAGTTAGATATTGCGGTCGAAATTCTATCTTGTGCCAATCATCGGATTTTCACATCTGGTCCATCATCAAATTGGTGTTGAATCTCAATTGGTTTCAGGATTTTTTTGGACTGTTTTCGGAGAATCTAGAATTGTTTGTTGGGATCATAAATCATGAGTAGTTCAGAGTTGAGTTTCCCTTGGCTCTACCTGCAACAACTTCTCCGAGCATTTGATCAGCTCAAGAGGCTGGCAACATAAGTTTTCTTCGCATTGGCAGCAAGACTACGGGCAACATGGTGTCATGGATACCCATCACCCCTCCATATGTAATTTTTTCTATGGCTGCAACTCTGCAACCACAACCGGTCCTTTTGGCTTTTCGAATCATGTTTTAAAGGTCACATTCTACAGTTCTAGTTGTCCAAATGATGGTAATTTCAAGGTTCCGTCCTTTTGAAAAAATGCAACACAAAATCACTGAAAGACAATGGCATAAAGACAGGAATTCTCTCATTTCAATTCTCAAATATTTGCTCCCATGTGAAAATATTCAAGTATGTATTTTTTTAACGGATCACAAGGGTTTTATGTTCATGAAGTTCATTGAGCTTCAAGTGAAACCTGTGGAAATTAATGCCTTTAATTGCAGAAACCATTCTCACATACTGGCTAAGAACTGTGGGTTGAAAAGCCGTTTTTATTCTATTTTTGTACTGGCTAAGAGTTGTAAGAGTTGTGGTTTGAAAAGACCTTTTTCTTGTACTTTCTATTGGGGATTGAAATAGGTTTTCAATGTATTTTTTTAGCGTGGAGAAAATTGTTATTAGCTCTCGATCCATAATGTTGGGTAAAACATGATCGTCGCTTTGATGTTTTCGTTTCTTAGAAATATAATAATCCATAGCATGTAAATACTTAGAGTGAAAATATGTACAGAGTGGATTTCCTATGATTATTTTTATAAGTTTTTGAATGATCATCACTTTCTTGGGAGTATTATACATCATATAGACATGTACAATGCAATGTGCAATAAGTGTTATGAAAAAAATTTCGCACTCAGTTATTTATTCATTTTATTTTTTGTTGACTTTCTTCTACATCATATAGACATGTACAGTGCAATGTGTAATACATGTTAGAAAAAATATTTCGAACTAAATTATTTATTAATCTTATTAATTATTGAAAAAAAAATCATATTCCAAGTTAATTAGCTAACCAGTATATAAATCCAATATTTAAATAAATTTTATTTTTTGTAAATTCATTAATCTCATTAATTTTTAAATTATGTCTTTCCCCTTTAAAAATAACTCCCTAGGATGCCACCTGTGTGCCTTGTGCATCATTAATTTTGGTGTTAGACAATTGAAATATTATCTGCTAATTAGTTATGAATTTTCACATCCAAACCATCATCTACCATAGTCAGATATTGGGGTCAAAATTTTGTGTCATGCAAATCACTGAATTTTCACATCTGGACCATCATCAGATTCGAGTTTAATCTAAATTGGTTTCAGGGTTTTTTTGGAGAATCTAGAATTCTCTATTGGGATCAGAGAACATTAGTAGTTCAGAGTCGAGTTTTCGCTGGCTCTACATGCAACGACTTATTTGAACCTTCGATAGGCTCAAGAGGCATAACAACAAGATGGAATGTTCCAAAAATATAAGGCTGGCAACAAATGTTCACTTGGCATTGGAAAACGTGGTGTCATGGATACACATCACCCCTCCATATGTAATTTTGTCTATGGATGCAACTCTGCAACCACAACCGCTCATTCCGGTTTTTTGAATCACGTTTTAAAGGCCACATCCTATAGTTCTAGTCATCCAAATGATGGTTAGTTTCAAGGTTCGGTCCTGTCTCACAAAGGGAAGCACAAAATGACTGAAAGACAATGTAGTAAAGACCTGAATTCTCTCATTTCAATTCTCAAATATTTTCTCCCAAGTGAAAATATTTAGGTATGTATTTCTTTAACTGATCACAAGGGTTGTATTTTCATGGAAGTTCTCTTTGGTGCTATATAGAGAAAACATGTAGTGTCAAACCAACTGCAGGGAGTTTTGAAATTCGTTCAACCTCTGTAGTGCAAAGTCGAAGATCTTTCAATAGAAAGATATAAAATGAAGGCTAACTATGATCATATTGCAAGATACTACAAACGTTTCATTAGAGGACGTGGGATTTTCCTGTAAGGATGAATTTTTCAGTAAAGCTACGTTTATTGGAGGGCCAGATAGGGAATTCCCTACAGTGAAAATCAGATTTATAGATTCAACTTGTCAGGTCCCGATGAACACGTTTGAACATGAGATTTTGTACTTTTATCTCCTTATGGCATTGGAAGATGGTGGGCTGGAAGTGATGTTGGTTGCTTCTTCTGTCGTTAACAACAGATTCTATCATACCATACATACCAAGGTAATATCCTACACTATGTGGAAACACTCTTCTGATATGTTTTGTACCCAATATAAGCATGTCTTTCTATTATTATTCTACAACATTGCAGGTATGATTCGGATTTATGCAGGAACACAACAGAATACAGAAATAACCATAAACATAGAAATACAGCGGAAATAAGGCTTCAATTCATTAATATCAAATCACAGAAATGTGCTTACAAACATGATGAAAATAAAATAGCTAGGGTGCTGGTAGCGAATCTCTGAGAAGAGATGTGGTGGCTACAGACCTATGAACTGTGTTACAATGAGGCTCGAGGGCCTATTTATTATGGAGAAACAATGAAGAATTCTAAACGTCCAAAAAACTAACCCTAGGAGATGAAGCGCCAAAACTATGGGCCCCGTTTGGGTAAATTGGTGTTTCAACTTCCTGGGGACGTAACTTCGGCATACTATCTCTATTTGGAGCTTCAAAACGGCTCCGGAAGTTCAAGACCCGAAAAACTGCTAAAAATAGTAAGTTATGAAAAAACTGAAAGAGACAATGGTGGGGCCCCAAGTGGAATAGGCGGGTGGCCACCAATATCCACCTGGATCATTCCTCCCCCTTAGGAAGCAATGGTCCCCTTTGCGTTGAGTTCCTCCATGAGATGAGGAAGATTCTATTGAACTTGGTCCCTGGTGAACCATTTTCCTTGGTGCAGGAGTTGGCCAGCTTTGACAACCCGATATAGTTGGATCTTCTGTCGGTGAGTGTTCTTGATTTGCATGTCCATGATACAGTCTGTGGTGGCCTGTTCCATGCAGTCTGGGTTTAACTCTGTTGGTGTGAGTTCTTCTGCAATGTCAGAGGTGTCCAATAGAGGTGGAAAGTAGGGATGAAGGTGGTCTACATTGAATACTAGGTGCAGACCAAGGAATGGTGGAATACTGAGCTCGAAGGAATTATTCCCTACAGCCTTGGTGATGGTGTACAACCCATATCAGAGTGGGTGAATCTTGTGGTGGGATCCAGTGAGGTGCTCCTTCTGCAAATGTAGCCACACTTTTTCACCCACCTGGAAGTTGTGTGGCATCCGATGTTGATCATGTCGTTGCTTGTACTTAGCATTGGCTCTGTCCAATATGTCATGAACTTGTTGGCAGATGTGCTGAATGCACTAGATGAAGTTGTTTGATTTGTCAGCTTCAGATTGGACATGAGCCGAATCGGCCTGAGTAGTTGCAAATTGCATGGTTACATCAATGGGACATAGTAGCTGGAATCCCAAGCCCACCTGAAAGGGGCTATGGCCGGTTGAGTTGTGGAGAGCCCGATTATAATTGTGTTGTACATAGGGAAGGATCTCATCCTATGTGCGTGGATGCTTTTAATTGTACATGCACAGAATGTGTACAATCATCCTATTGACGACCTCTGTCTGGCCATCAGTTTGGGGATGGAAAGCTGTGGACTTGGTGAGTTTGGTGTCCAACATTGACCAGAGGCTGGACCAAAATGCGCTGAGGAACCTGTTGTCGCGATCTGATATGATAGACTGTGGGATCCCAAAGTGCACCCACACTCGTTCAAAGAAGAGTTTAGTAGTGGCTTCTGCTGTGATATTCTTCTTGCAGGCCGCCATAATGGCCATCTTTGAGAATCTGTTGACGACCACGAAAACACAGTCATTTCCATGCTTAGTAGAAGGAAGGCCTGACATGTAATCCATGGAGATGGATTCCCAAGGTCGACTAGGGGCAGGTAGCGGAGTATAGAGCCCTTGCTTCTTAATGATCGGTTTGGAAATGGCGCAAGCAGTACAAGATCTGATGTACTTTTTGACATCCTATCGAAGGTTTGGCCAATAGAAATACTTCTGCAGTACTGCCACTGTTTTCTCGACCCCAAAATTCCCAGCGACTCGATTGTAGTGTGCTTCCCATATCATCTTGGCACGCTCGCTTGAAGGAACACAAAGGTGTTCCAGGTGACATAATAGTGCATCTTGGAGGTGAAAATTTGAAACTTGCATACCCCCGAAGAGTGCCTTGTATGTGTAGCTGAATTCTGGATCGCTCTTGTAGAAAACCATCCAATCAGAAGTCTCATGCTCACAAGAGTTGAGAACGGTGGTTATGGCCACGATCGGTGGTCGGCTGAGGCAGTTTGCAACATTATTGGTGCTACCCTTCTTGTACTTGATGTTCAAATGAAATTTTTGCAGATATGTGGACCACTTCTAATGGGAATCGTTTTGCAACTTCCCTTGTGTCTGTATGAACTACATGGGTCAGTGGTCTGTGTGGGTGATTTTATCCTTCCCCAAAATGTAATGCTTCCATTGTCGACAAGCCTGCACAATGGAATATATTTCTTTATCATAAGTGGGATACTTTCGAACTGTGTTGGAAAATGTCTCACTGTGATATGCCACTAGATGCCCCTGTTGAGTAAGAACTGCCCCAATAGCATAGTCAAAGGCATTTGTCTCGATCTCAAATGGTTGTTGCAAGTCTGGTAATGTGAGCACTGGGGCAGAACAGAGGTGATGTTTCAATTCTACGAATGCCTTCTGTTGAGATTCCGACCAACAGAATTTTGCTTTCGCTCCTCCCTTGGTGACTCGACTCAAGGGCCAAGTGATATGAGATAATCCCAACACGGACCTGTGGTAGAAATTAGCAAGACCCAGAAAGTGGTGAAGCTCTATTAGGGTGGTTGGGGCTGGCCAATCCCGAATGACTTGGATCTTGGCAGGATCCACATGCACCCCCCTTTCATCAATAATGTATCCCAGATATTGAACATGGGTCATGCCAAAAGTTCACTTCTCCAAATTGGCACACAATTTGTGTTGTCGCAGTGTTTGGAGGACTTCTCGGATGTGGTGGAGGTGATCTTCCCAAGTATGGATGAAGATCAGAATGTCATCCAAGTATACCACTACAAATGAGTTGGTGAATGGATGTAAGATGTCATCCATTAACCTCATGAAGGTTGTGGGAGAATTTTTCAATCCGAAAGGCATGACGAGCCATTCGAAAAGGCCCTCCTTGGATTTGAAGGCAATCTTCCACACATCAGAGGGTTCGATTGGTACCTGGTGATACCCAGACTTCAAGTCGATCTTGCTGAAATATTTTTCCCCTTTGAGTTGGTCCAGAAGGTCATCAATCCATGGGATCGGGTACCTATTCCAGATAGTGATCTTGTTCAGCGTCCAATAATCAATACAGAGTCTCCAAGTCCCATCCTTCTTCTGTACCAACACGATCGGGCTCCCACAGGGTGATGAACTTGGTTGGATGTGACCTTTCTGCAGCAGCTCCTGAATCTGTCTCTTGATTTCATCATTCTATAGAACAAAGCACCTATAGATCGGTCCATTGGGTAGCGGTGCACCTGGGGTCAAGTCAATGGGGTGCTTGACCTAAAAGTGCAGACGCACCCCTGTGGGTGAGGTGAAGATGTCCCCGTACTCCTCCACAACCTTGTCCATTTGTTGTTGTCAATGCAGAGGAGCCATGTCTAGAGGTCGTGGCCACAGTCTTCTTCTTTCCCTAGGGGCGTATCATCAGGAAAACAAATTTCCTGGTTCAGGAAATGAGCTTACTGCATTGTTTCGCAGTAACCAAAGAGATAGTGGGAGGCAGTGGTACCTCTGGTATCCTATACAATTTATTTCCCAAAGTAACAATAACAGTGCGAGACTGGGGCTCATACACAACATGTCGCTTCCACAAGTATGGTTGGCCTAATAATACATCAAAAACATCAATAGGAGTAATGTCACACAATACCTCATTCGTGAAGGGATTGATGCTATAAGGAAGGTGACATTGCTGGCTGACACAGAGATCCCATCCTTGGTGAAGTCACCTGATGGTGTATGGTTGTGGGTGCGCTGTGGTTGGCAAGCCCAACCGCTTCACAACATCTGCTGAAATGAGGTTATTTTGGCTCCCATTGTCGACAATGAACCGTAGTGGAGAACCCTTTACCCACATCTGGGAGTGGAAGAGACACTCTGCCTCCTCTGGATCTTCTGGTTCCTCCTTCTGGATCTTCGTAGTGGCAATAGTGATGTTGGGCTCCGCATCAATAATCTGCTTCCCTTTTTCATTCACCTTGTCAAGTTTTGATTCAGAGTCGGAGCATGCATCTGATTCAGAAGCCCTCATCTCGGCCACCAGTGACTACTTGGCCCGACACTCACTTGTGTTGTGAGTGGAGCTCTTATGAAACTCACACCACTTTCCCGTGTCCTTCTTTGGCTTCCTGGTATCATTCTTTGCTTGTGTCTTTGGCAGGTTGTCTTGGGCCGCCATGCCTTGGTTTTTTCCTTTGTTTTGCAGTTTGGGGGCACCTTTCCCTTGCTTTTGATTCGCATATCCAAAGTCTCGCTTCTTCTGTTTGAATTTATGCTCAATCTTGGCAGCATACCGGTATGCCATACCAAGCGAGGAGATGTCGAGGAACTCCATTTCCTCCTGAATGTATCTGTGTAGACAACCGCGATACTTTAGCACCAAATGTTTCTCTGAATCTTTAATACCCAACTTTGTGCGCAAGGTATGGAACAAATTCGTTAGCTCATGCACATATTGATCCCTTTGTTTCCACAACGTGGTCCATTGTATGTACTTTTCCTCATAGCTCCCCACGGGATAGTATTGTTCCTTGATGGCATCTCGGAAAGAATTCCAAGTGGGTACAACTGAGAACAAAGAGGGTTTTGTCTCGTCCTTTTTCTCACAGTAAGTTTCCCACTAGTTCTTGACATGGGGGGTAGCTTTGAGGAGTTCAAAAATAATCTTCTCCCAGTCAGAAAAGTCATGAACCGAGAAATATCCTTCTAATAGATTCAACCATCTATCTACAGCATCTACATCTATTTGACCCTCAAGTATGGGAATGTCAAAGTTTACTTGTTGCGCCGAGAGGTGCATTCTACAGCCCAGTATGACCCCGATGTGTAAGTATGTCAGAAGCCAAAAAAAAATGTCCGCTTGAACAATAACTTACAAAAACATATAAATGAACAATTAAAAATTTATTAAAAATAAATTTAAACGATATAATCTAAAAATATGAAGAGTTTACTAACACTCAAAAAAGAGATATGGTAAATAAATAATATATGGTAAATATGTAAAAATATAAATAAAGCATAGGTATGGTAAATAAATAAAACCTCTTTTTATATTAGGTATGGTAAATAAATAAAAATATAAATAAACTATAGGTATGGTAAATAAAAAAAACCGATTTTTATATTTACTCAATAAACCATTTTATATTTACAAAAACTCAAAAGCATGTTTTATTTAGGTGAAGCCTATGGGACAAATTATTATTAATACCATGGGCCAAATATCATGGGACAAATTATTAATAATACCATGGGAAAATACCATGGGCCAAATAATATATTTATAAAATAGGTATGGTAAATAAGTAAATATAAAAGAGGTATAAAGAGGTAAGGTAAATAAATAAAAATATATCAAATAAAACATTATTAACCCTAACATTAATATTAAAATATTAATATTATTAAATTTAATATGTTTAGATTAATACAATATTAAACTTATTATATTGTAATATATATTAATATATCATGATATATGATAGAGGTGGAGAAATAGGGGGAGTGACAAGGGAGATATGGAGATAAATTGAAGGAGAAGGGAGAAGAGGAATGAAGAGAGAGAGAGTGAGAAGAGTGAGAGAGTTAGAAGAGTGAGAGAGTTAGAGAAGGGTAAGAGAGGGAGAGGGAGACATAAATATGGAGGTGGGAGAGAGATAAGGAGAGAGGGAGGGAGAAGGGGAGAGGATTGGAGGGTAAAGAGTGAGAGAGAGAGAAAGAGGGGTAAAGGAGAGGGAGGTAGGAGAGAAAGGGAGAGAGAGAAAGGATGAGAGGAGGAGGAGAGAAGGAGGGATAAAGATATGGAGCTGAAGGCGGAACGAGGAAAGGATGAATAAATACATAGAGAGGGAGTGACAAGGGAGAGATGGAGAGAGAGTGTGTATGCTTATGGGTGGGATAAAGATACATAGGAGTGATGGAGACAAGGGGGAGAGAAGGAGAAAGGAGGAGTGATGGAGACAAGGGGGGAGAGAAGGATAAAGGGATAGAAATAGTAAGATAGTTGGAGAGTGAGATAAAGTGATGGGGGAAGAGAGAGAGAGAAAGAAAGAGAGATGGGGGGTGTAATAGAAGGAGGTGAGACATGAATGATGAGAGAGAGGAAGAGATTGATGGGGGAGGAGAGGATTGTAGGAGAGAGAGAGAGAGAGAGATGGGGGAAGATAAAGGGAGGTAGGAGATAAAGGGAGAGAGAGGAAGGAAAAGGTAGGAGACTTGAAAGAGAGGAGGAGAGAGGGAGGGATAGAAATATAGATTTGGAGGGGGAGAGAGGGAGGGATTGAGATATGGAGAGAGAGAGAGAGGTGGGGGAAGAGAAAGGGAGGTAGGAGAGAAAGGGAGAGAGAGGAAGGAAAGGAGAGGGGACTTGAAAGAGAGGACGAGATAGGGGAGGAGAGAGGGAGGGACAAAAATATGGATTTGGAGGGGGAGAGAGGGAGGGATTGAGAGATGGAGTTGGATGAGGAGAGAGGGAGGGAAGAATAAATACATAGAGAGTGAGTAGTGGAGAGAGAGGGGGAGTGACAAGGGAGAGATGAACAGGGAGTGTGTATGTTTTGGGGTGAGATAAAGAGACAAATAAGGAGATATGGAGAGAAGGGGGGAGAGAAGGAGAGAGAGAGGCACATGGTAACAAAGTTGGAAGGTGAAGATAGAGAGAGAGAAGGGGGGGGGGAAAGGAAGAGAGAGAGTGAAGAAAGGTAGGGAAAGAGATATGAAGATGGAGAGGGAGAGAGGGGGAGGTAAGAATAAAGACATAGAGGGTGAAAGGTGGAGAGAGAGAGAGGGAGGGAGGGAGAGAGAGAGAGGAGGAGGCGGAGGGAGTGATAGATAGATTGGAGAAAGAGAGTTTATGTTTTGGAGTTGATATAGATAGATAGAGTGGGATATAGATGTAGATGTAAGGTGAAGAGAAAAAAATATAGATGGAGAGAAGGAGGGAGGGACAAGGAAATTGATAGATATGGAATGAGAGAGAGTGTGTGTATGGTGGGGTGAGATAAAGAGAAAAAGAAGGAGATATGGATGGATATATAGATATATATGGGGGATATAGGGAAGAAGGTTTCTTGCAGTAGATGCATTGATTTTAGTGCAGATGGTGATTTCTAATCCTTTTTTATTTCTTGCACTAGATGAATTGATTTTGGTGTAGATGTTGATTTCTAATGATATTTGATTACTTACACTGTATGGATTGATTTTAATGTAGATGATTTCTAATCCTATTTGATTGCTTGCACTAAATGCATTAATTTTAGTGTAGATGATGATTTCTAATCCTATTTGATTGATTTCACTAGATGCATTAATTTTAATGTAGATTTTGATTTTTGGTTATACTTGATTTCTTTCACTAGATGAATTGATTTCAATGTAGATTATTTTTAATCCTATTTTATTGCTGGCACTGAATGGATTGATTTCAATGTAGATGGTGATTTCTAATCCTATTTGATTTCTTTCACTAAATGCCTTGATTTCAGTGTAGATGGTTATTTCTAATCTTATTTGATTGCTTGCACTAGATGCATTAATTTCAATGTAGATGTTGATTTATAATTATATTTGATTGCTTGCACTAAATGCATTGATTTAACTAAATGCATTGATTTAAATGTAGATGATTTATAATCCTATTTAATTCCTTGCACTAAATGCATTTATTTCAGTGTAGATGGTGATTTGTAATCCTATTTGATTGCATGCACTAGATGCATTGATTTCAGTGTAGATGTTGGCTTTAAATCCTATTTTCCTACTTGCACTAGACTCATTTATTTGAGTGTAGATGTTGATTTCTAATCATATTTCATTACTTGCATTATATGCGTTGATTTTAGTGTAGATGCTGTTTTCTATTATTATTTGATTTCTTGCATTAGTTGCATTGATTTCAGTGTATATGTCCCATTACTAATTTGATGTATGATGGTACATTAATTTTAAAGTCATTGGATTAATAGTGTGTGTGCAATGATTTCAGTGTAAGCACAATAAAATTGTTGACAATGTACATTGATTTTTGTGTCATAGTAATTCAACCTATTAATATTGGAGAGCAAGAGAGACAAGGTATGATGTTTACTACAACAGCTCGAGCTAAATATTTAAATGGTTTACGATTCCGACTATCCTTTTCAAATAATGAATATGAAAATATGACAAAACTAACATGGGTGAAAATAAGAATTGATGCAGGGTTAACTTGCAATACCCCAGAATCTCTCCTTTCACAGCAATTCCTGTTCCAAATCAAGAAAGTCCACTTCTTGGCAAGTTAAATTCATGCGGAAGCTTCTTTGTTACAAAATAAAACAATGGTTATAAAACCATTTCACTTCCTACTTCATTAATTAACACCCATTGATCTCATACTAAAACTCAGATTTTATAATCAAGCTCCAAAGCTTATCATAATATTGAGCCTGCTAGCATTCAATTTGCATTTCATGTCCAAAGTTATTTGATTGCCACCATGAGAATTTCTTTTCATTTCATGCATGTTATAAAACTATGATTGGAATCCATATTAAATGTTTAGCCTTCACCTTATTCAACGCAAGTCTCAGTCCAACATCCATACAATTCTTTTTCTTACAAACCTGATTTCAATGGCGCCAGCGACCAAGTATACCTTAAATTGAATCACGCTCATTCAATTCTTGTTCAATTAAAACTCAACTGGCCAAACAAACAATGTAACCCTTCGACTCATGGTAATGGCAGTCCACATAAAACTTAGATTTGACTAAAAATCGAATGCCAATATTGCATACCTGTCTATCCAACGATGCTCAAACTGTAGCGATCCGACAAACACGATTTCTGAACATATTGGAGCTTGGGTTCAATAAACTTCTGAATCGATTCAACAGACTCAAATCGCCTCTGTCAAATACCTCTTATCCTGATTCCATTTTATAAATCGGCCTTCAATCATTCCAATGTTGTAACCTGCAATTGGAATTCACATCCTGTTCCGTAGCGATCTGCAAGGACAATTCTTGAACGAAAACAATCCACAGATGACTACGCCTCTTCCCATTGCTTCATTGACTTTATGCACAAAGTCTGCACACGGATTCTTCAACGCTGTAATTCTTAACTTTTCCAGACTATTCACCAGTGTTACAACTCAACGAACTCTGCTCTTAGTTTATTCAGAACGTCATTCTAACAAATATATGAATTAACATTCCAGCAAAACCAAATTCACACAGTCGCATTCAATCAATACAAATCAAGGCAGTGTATATCATCTAATTCCGTCCATACAGAATTCAGTTCTATTAGGATTTTGCCTCCTGGCTTCAACGCACTTAAACCAATAGCAATTTATGCAATCGATTACACCCTGTGGCTTCAACGCGCTAAAATAATAGCGATTACTGCAATCGATTATACTCAATAGAACTGGTTCAACATAAAACTACGGACTCAAATGCATTAGAATACACCCATTCACGCAGAGATTTAACACAATTTACATTCAATGATTATGAATTGCGGTTTTCACACAAAATCGATGTAAATTCAAGCACATCGATTCACTTTTTTTTTTTGTCCGCCCTCCTCAGCGTATCCACATTGAATTCAATCCACAGTTCTCGACTTAACACTGTCTACAAAATTCAATGTACAACTCCGCCATTTCTTCAATACTGCATCTGCGTAAGTAATAATCCATCAAATTATTCCATACGGTGCTTGTATAATGTCCCATTACTTAAGATTCTATAGCGCCACTCTTGGTATTAATCCGTGACCTTCATAAAGTCGACTTGACAAAAACTGATCTGCCCATACCAAACTAAATTTTGAAATTCGATTCAAAGCATAAAACGGTACTCATTTAAAATCGATGCTTGCAACTTCTTAATACAGAAATCGTTCATCAGAAAACACAATTTGATTATAGGGTCTTTCTCATAAACACACAGCAATTTATTTACTGCATTTAAAATGCGCCCATCTTAATCCTTTTCTTTATACACCAGTAATCATATGCCGTCTAGATCGATATTAAACTCCATTTCACTTACACAAGAAGTAAATCGTGAATTCAGAAAGGATCGAACTCCCCTTTATTAAATGAACACTTTCAATTCTACACAAACTCAATAATGGGCATAAACTCCAGAAAATAAAATTCGGTATTTAATACACACAATACTTACATAAAATCTCCTTTCTTGGCCTGATCTCCAAATCATTGGCCCTTTTACAATCTGCCCGAAGGCCTCCAAGTAGAAACCCTTACTCTCTATTCACACTCTCTCTGATCTCAATGCCTTTGAGGCTTGATAATTTATACAATTTTAAAAATGATCTAATTTAATGCTCAATCCCCTTAATCACTCAACAAACCCTCAAATAGCTCAACAAATCCTAAAATCACTCTTGAATCCCTAAGGATCCTCTCTCACCCAAAATTAATGAAACTAACTTCTAAATTAATATTTAGAAAAATCTCTCATCCCTTTACATCCTCAACTAATCAATCCTCTCCTATTCTCAAGTATTTACAATATTTAATTAAAAATATTTAAAACCCACTCAAATCATCCATAAAAACCTAACCCCTCTAGAAACTTAAAAACCCCTAAGTTTAAAATACAAAGTATTTTCCTCTTCGTCTAATGCTCCTGCATCAGACTACCAAGGTTGAGAATGATCATGATCTCCTGATCATGTACTTTAAGTCTTTGTCCTGGTTTCCTCGGATCCTATACTTTGTTCTGCAAGTCATCATCTGCTGTCGCTCACTGCTTTTCTCCAGGTTTCCATATCTTGTTCTGCATCCTACCTCCAGCTATGCTTTCATATTCTACTTTTGTCTTTCCCTTGCTTAAATTCTTCTGCTTTCTTGCTTCTATCTGCTACTTCGAAGACACCTTCATCATCAGTCTTCTGATGCTTTCAATCTCTCTGTCCAGCCTACTGCTGTTGCTTTCACTTCCTGTTGCTGCTGCTAATATAGATGTTGCTTTAGCTGCCACCATAGATGTTGCTGCCTCCCAAACTTCCTATACCTCTACAACATTCTTTGGCTCATCACTTGCAAATTTATCTGCAACTTCTTTCTCTGGTTCAAATGTCTCCAGCAAACATTTCAGCCATTTCTTCTCGAGTATTTCATCAACATGCTGCAAATTAACTCCAACATAACCTCCATATTTCCCTTCGACAATCTTCAGTAATTGTCCATCATCATCTTGATTTATTTTGACAATCAAATCAAGTTCTTCGAACACTGTAGCAGTTCCAAAATTTTGCCCCACAGTCTTCTCTTGGCTATACATACAAGCCAGCTCTTTCTTGTCACCCATGGTAACAAGCCTCTGCACATGAGACATGACTGTCTCACCTTCTTTCTGCAACAGTTCTTCTTCTTCCAAGACAATTCCAAATGATGGACTGTCTTCTACATCACCTGTAAACACAATCAAATTGTCAACTTCAAAATCACAAGACCAAATGGTCTCACTTGTTGATTCAGTCACCAAGTTTTCTCTCTGCAGCTCCAAGTCTTCTTCAGGACTCAGAAAATATCCACTGGCTTTCTCCTCAGGTTTCTCTGGCAACACCTCAGTATGTTGTTCTGAGTGCCTTTCCAACTCCTTTGTCAGCACATCAGTATGCTGATTTGCATTCACCATGAGACTGTCAGCTAGTCTCTCCTTCTTTCCATCCTCTGCTTCATGACTGTCATTCATGAAAACTTTCTTATCTTGCTTCCTCAGCAAATTAGCCTGTGTGTAAGTTATCTGCCTCTCCAATTCTCTTCTCTGAAGATCTAGTTTCCTATACAATTCAACAATTTCATTAGGAGTAGTACTTGGAAACTTCACGCAATTTTCTATACCTTCACCAACTCTTGACCAATCATTGGTTGGTCCTTCTCTCTCTGCACCAATATTCTGATTAGACTTCTTTGTCTCCATTTCCTCCTGAGATCTTGCTATCTCAGCATCGATCTGAACAGAATTCAGATTCAATTATTCTTGAACAAACTCTAAAGCTTGCTCATCTCCCTGTGCTGTACCTGCAAACATACACAACTCATTAGTTTTTAAACCACAAGACTTTTCAGTCTTGACTGCTTCCTCAAGCACTTCCCTTTGAACAGATCTGCGTGTGGAATCTTCAAATTCCATCTCTGGCTCAAGAACTCTAAGTTCTTTCTTCAATAAGGCAATCACACTTTTCCTCAACTTCATCTGCAATGGTTGCCAAATCACTCTCTTTCCCTTCAGTGGAAAGATCCATCCTCCTTTCTGATCTTCCTGCTCTTGCAGCCATTCCTGTAGTACCTACAATTGTACCTTCATTACTGCAATCTCTCTTTCTATGACTTCATCAGTCATCTCACCTCTGTGGCATTTCTCTGAACCTCTTCTCTGATCCTCCATGATCATTTTCTCCATGAGTTTCTCACTCACCATGAGTTGCACTAGCCTCTACAACAACAAGCTCTCTTGCTGCCCCTTACCTCACCAATCCCCTTCACTGGACCCGGTCTTTTGGTAAGTACTGGTTCATTGCCTCTGGAACCTTTTGAGCACTCTCCTCTTCTCTCTCCAGGCTATCTCTTCAACTCACTTTCTCTTCAGGACACTGCAATTGTCCTCCATATCCAGCCTTTAGCTAAATGTCAGGTTCACTGCCATCATCATTTTATATGCAACCATAATTCTCAATCATAAATTTCAAATCAGAAAATTATCTCACCTTTAAGATCCTGCATGATCTTGTCCTCCATTCACTTCTGCAATCATGTTCACTGCAATTGTGTAGCTTGCATATCAGATTTAGAATCATATTCAAATAAAACACTCTTTAGTTCTCAACATAACCTTCTTGCACTCATTCAGAAAAAACAAACATCTTCCGTTTCAACAGAGCCTTCTGGCTCTGATACCAAAATGACGCAGGGTTAACCTGCAATACCCCAGAATCTCTCCTTTCACAGCAATTCCTGTTCCAAATCAAGAAAGTCCACTTCCTGGCAAATTCAATTCATGCGGAAGCTTCTTTGTTACAAAATAAAACAATGGTTATAAAACCATTTCACTTCCTACTTCATTAATTAACACCCATTGATCTCATAATAAAACTCAGATTTTATAATCAAGCTCCAAAGCTTATCATAATATTGAGCCTGCTAGCATTCAATTTACATTTCATGTCCAAAGTTATTTGATTGCCACCACGAGAATTTATTTTCATTTCATGCATGTTATAAAACTATGATTGGAATCCATATTAAATGTTCAGCCTTCACCTTATTCAACGCAAGTCTCGGTCCAACATCCATACAATTATTTTTCTTACAAACCTGATTTCAATGGTGCCAGCGACCAAGTCTGCCTTAAATTGAATCACACTCATTCAATTCTTGTTCAATCAAAACTCAACTGGCCAAACAAACAATTGAACCCTTCGACTCATGGTAATGGCAGTCCACATAAAACTTAGATTTGACTAAAAATCGAATGCCAATATTGCATACCTGTCTATCCAACAATGCTCAAACTGTAGCGATCTGGCAAACATGATTTCTGAACATATTGGAGCTGGGGTTCAATAAACTTCTAAATCGATTCAACAGACTCAAATCGCCTCCGTCAAATACCTCTTATCCTGATTCCATTTTATAAATTGGCCTTCAATCATTCCAATGATGTAACCTGCAATTGCAATTAACATCCCGTTCCATAGCAATATGCAAGGAAAATTCTTGAACGAAAACAATCCATAGATGACTACGCCTCTTCCCATTGCTTCATCGACTTTATGCACAAAGTCTGCACACGGATTCTTCAACGCTGTAATTCTTAACTTTGCCAGACTATTTACCAGTGTTACAACTCAACGAACTCTGCTCTTAGTTTATTCAGAACGTCATTCTAACAAATATATGAATTAACATTCTAGCAAAACCAAATTCACACAGCCACATTCAATCAATACAAATCAAGGCAGTGTATATCATCTAATTCCGTCCATACAAAATTCAGCTCTGCTAGGATTTTGTCTCCTGGCTTCAACGCACTTAATCCAATAGCAATTTATGCAATCGATTACACCCTGTGGCTTCAACGCGCTAAACTAATAGCGATTACTGCAATCGATTATACTCAATAGAACTGGTTCAACATAAAACTACAGACTCAAATGCATTAGAATACACCCATTCACGCAGAGATTTAACAAAATTTACATTCAATGATTATGAATTGCGGTTTTCACACAAAATCGATGTAAATTCAAGCACATCGATTCACTTTTTTTTTTTTTCGGCCCTCCTCAGCGTATCCACATTGAATTCGATCCACAATTCTCGACTTAACATTGTCTACAAAATTCAATGTACAACTTCGCCATTTCTTCAATACTGCATCTACGTAAGTAATAATCCATCGAATTATTCCATACGGTGCCTGTATAATGTCCCATTACTTAAGATTCTACAGCGCCACTCTTGGTATTAATCCATGACCTTCATCAAGTCGACTTGACAAAAACTGATCTGCCCATACCAAACTAAATTTTGAAATTCGATTCAAAGCATAAAATGGTACTCATTTAAAATCGATGCTTGCAACTTCTTAATACAGAAATCGTTCATTAGAAAAAGAAATTTGATTATAGGGTCTTTCTCATAAACACACAACAATTTATTTACTACATTTAAAATGCGCCCATCTTAATCCTTTTCTTTATACACCAGTAATCATATGCCATCTAGATCGATATTAAACTCCATTTCAATTACACAAGAAGTAACTCGTGAATTCAGAAAGGGTCGAACTCCCCTTTATTAAATGAACAATTTCAATTCTACACAAACTCAATAATGGGCATAAACTCCAGAAAATAAAATTCTGTATTTAATACACACAATACTTACATAAAATCTCCTTTCTTGGCCTGATCTCCAAATCATTGGCCCTTTTACAATCTGCCCGAAGGCCTCCAAGTAGAAACCCTTACTCTCTATTCACACTCTCTCTGATCTCAATGCATTTGAGGCTTGATAATTTATACAATTTTAAAAATGATCTAATTTAATGCTCAATCCCCTTAATCACTCAACAAACCCTCAAATAGCTCAATAAATCCTAAAATCACTCTTGAATCCCTAAGGATCCTCTCTCACCCAAAATTAATGAAACTAACTTCTAAATTAATATTTAGAAAAATCTCTCATCCCTTTACATCCTCAACTAATCAATCCTCTCCTATTCTCAAGTATTTACAATATTTAACTAAAAATATTTAAAACCCACTCAAATCATCCATAAAAACCTAACCCCTCCAGAAACTTAAAAACCCCTAAGTTTAAAATACAAAGTATTTTCCTCTTCGTCTAATGCTCCTACATTAGACTACCAAGGTTGAGAATGATCATGATCTCCTGATCATGTACTTTAAGTCTTTTTCCTGGTTTCCCCGGATCCCATACTTTGTTCTCCAAGTCATCATCTGCTGTCACTTGCTGCTTTTCTCCAGGTTTCCATATCTTGTTCTGCATCCTGCCTCCAGCTATGCTTTCATATTCTGCTTTTGTCTTTCCCTTGCTTAAATTCTTCTGCTTTCTTGCTGCTGTCTGCTGCTTCGAAGACACCTTCATCATTAGTCTTCTGATGCTTTCAATCTCTCTGTCCAGCCTACTGCTGCTGCTTTCACTTCCTGTTGCTGCCGCTAATATAGATGTTGCTTCAGCTGCCACCATAGATGTTGCTGCCTCCCAAACTTCCTGTACCTCTACAACATTCTTTGGCTCATCGCCTGCAAATTTATCTGCAACTTCTTTCTCTGGTTCAAATGTCTCCAGCAAACATTTTAGCGATTTCTTCTCAAGTATTTCATCAACATGCTGCAAATTAACTCCAAAATAACCTCCATCTTTCCCTTCGACAATCTTCAGTAATTGTCCGTCATCATCTTGATTGATTTTGACAATCAAATCAAGTTCTTCAAACACTGTAGCAGTTCCAAAATTTTGCCCCACAGTCTTCTCTTGGCTATACATACAAGCCAGCTCTTTCTTGTCACCCATGGTAACAAGCCTCTGCACATGAGACATGACTGTCTCACCTTCTTTCTGCAACATTTCTTCTTCTTCCAAGACAATTCCAAATGATGGAATGTCTTCTACATCACCTGTAAACACAATCAAATTGTCAACTTCAAAATCACAAGACCAAATGGTCTCACTTGTTGATTCAGTCACCAAGTTTTCTCTCTGCAGCTCCAAGTCTTCTTCAGGACTCAAAAAATCTCCACTGGCTTTCTCCTCAGCTTTCTCTGGCAACACTTCAGAATGTTGTTCTGAGTTCCTTTCCAACTCCTTTGTCAGCACATCAGTATGCTGATTTGCATTCACCATGAGACTGTCAGCTAGTCTCTCCTTCTTTCCATCCTCTGCTTCATGACTGTCATTCATGAAAACTTTCTTATCTTGCTTCCTCAGCAAATTATCTTGTGTAAGTTCTCTGCCTCTCCAATTCTCTTCTCTGAAGATCTAGTTTCCTATACAATTCAACAATTTCATTAGGAGTAGTACTTGGAAACTTCATGTAATTGACTACATTCTTATTATTCACAATTTCTATCATTCAATATTATTACATTGTCACTTTGCGTTCAAAATTTTATTTCATCATTAAAGTTATTTTACAATATTTATCATCTCAACAAACTGAGGTAACTAATCAAATTTAAAATTAAAATGACTCAATGAATCTCAGACATATTTAACATATTTAAAATGGTTATGTTAATATTAGTTGTATTTACATATTATTGATAAAATTAAGCATATGTTCCTCATATTATCGATATATTTTCCTTGGTCGCACACGACTGAAACCAGCCTAGATCCATCTTAACTTCGGATCTATCAAGCGCCGAGAGGGATCAAATCTCTCGAGGTGAAAACATTTCCTCAAGTTTTGCACTCAAAAAAGAGGTTTTCACCTCGAGAGATTTGATCCCTCTCGGTGCTTGATAGATCCAAAGTTAAAATGGATCTAGGTTGGTACCTTAAAGGGAGTCGCACCTCCATAGTGGCTGTTGGATGCAAATGCACCACCGGTGGGCAGTCGTTGAAGGATCTGGGCAAATTTATCCATCATCGCGTTCCTTTGTTTTTCGAGGGCCTCCTTGAGCAATATTTTGATAGGATCTTCTGCTCCCTCATCTTTTTTTTTCATCCCTCATGGGCATCCGTCGAGGTTTGCGAGGCTGATATTGCAAAGGTTCCACCAGATCGAGCCCTAATTCCTTATACCCCGACCTCGTTGGGGACATGCAAAGAAGGATCGAGAAAAAGCAGACCGCTCTATACCACTGATCCAGATTTATGCAGGAACACAACAGAATACAAAAATAACCATAAACATAGAAATAAAATGGAAATAAGGCTTCAATTCATTAATATCAAATCACAGAAATATTCTTACAAAAATTATGGAAATAAAATAGCTAGGGTGTTGGTAGCGAATCTTTGAGAAGAGATGTGGCAGCTACAAACCTATGAACTATGTTACAATGAGGCTTGAGGGCCTATTTATTATGGAGAAACAATGGAGAATTCTAAACGTCCAAAAACCTAACCCTAGGAGATGAAGCGCCAAAACTATGGGCCCTGTTTGGGTAAATTTGTGTTTCAACATCCCGGGGACGTAACTTCGGCATACTATCTCCGTTTGGGGCTTCAAAATGGCTTCGGAAGTTTAGGACTCGACAAAACTGCTAAAAATAGTAAGTTGTGAAACAAACTGAAAGAGACAATGGTGGGGCCCCAAGTGGAATAGGCAGGTGGCCACCAATATCCACCTGGATCAAGGTATCTCATATTAATATTTTTAACATCGACAACCTTTACTAGAAACTTTGGCATTTGATAAGGGCTAACCACACACAAGATCAATACTTACAGATGGTTGAAGCTCGAACTTGATGTTTTCCACTGCATAAATGAATTTTTTTTATGGTTTGGGTAGTACAATGGACTTTAAAAACTTGATTTGTTGGAAATGCATGGACCGAAACTTGAATAACAAACTTTTGAGAAGTGCATATTAGTGATAGTGAAAAACATATTTCTTAGAAATGAATATTTATTAATATTGATGTTAAAGACTCCAAATTATAAGTATTTTTCCAATTCAACAAATGTCGAGATAGAGCTTTGGATGCATATTATTTTCCTTTATAAATTTACACGAAATAAAATCAATGTATTATTTAATAACTAAATATCGATGTATTATTTAATAACTAAATACATAGAATATATCATAGACTTTATTTCATTTACTCCGTGTTTATTGGCTATTTGCACACGCCGGGGCTACGCTTATATGAACAAGCGTCTTACTATATATGATCACAAATTATTAAATAGTGTTTGTTATATAAAAATCCCCTGAATAATGTTCTTTATATAAAAATAACTTTAGCAAATGCTATGGAGTTGTAAGCTATGAATGAGAAATCTATTTTTAAATATTATCTTATTTATTCTCCAAGTGAAAGTTAAACCATATATTAATATTAGTATTTTAGGTTAGAAAACAAATATTTATCTATGTGAGTATGCTTAAGCATCTTAGTGACCCATAATTGTTCTCGACCAAATCTAGATGTTTCAAACTCAGTATCTATTTCATATCTAGTGTTGCTTGTATTTATTTTTAACAAGTTTTCATCATGTACAAACTCACACTCAAACAAAGGTTAGATCAAATTCTCTTGTCCTTATCATTTTCAATACAAGGTGATCAATATTGTACTAATGAAAGGTGAATAATACACTTCCTATTATGATGAATAAAATAATAGTAAGCTAAAGTTTAGAATACTAATAGTAGGGTCGATTTTAGAATAGAATGATTGAAAAAAAAAAAACCATTAAATAACATCAATTTCCAGGAAAATAATTTTAATGAAAAATCCAATAATTAAAACACATAAATCATCAAAATATATTATAATCTTCTTTCTCTAAAAAAGAGTGCATTAATCAATAGTATTAGTGCATAAGCCCATCTTTGATTCATATCAAGGCAAGGCTACCCTAATTACATTATAATGAGTGAATCAAGGTTAACCAAACATTCAAATTATCTTTTATAAGAAGCTTGACATGTGTAATTACATAGATACACATCTCTATTTTGGAATAGGGCGTCTATAATTATCAATAATTATTATGTTTATGGGCGTCTATAATTATCAATAAATTAAAAAAACTATCATATGAACATGATTTACGATTTTTTATGAATGTGATATTAATAATCCATGGTGTTGGACCATGGTATGTAACAAAGCGTATTTATAGGTTAATAATCTCCATGGTAAAGTGGTGGCTACATGTTTCTTTTTAAATCTACATAAGTTTAACTGATAATTTTATTTTGATATTTAATAATAGCAATTTAAAATAAAATTATAATTTAGTTTATTTTTATGTTTAACTGATAATTTATATGTTATGCTTGTATTTAGCACAATTTTAAAAATTTGAACATAATAAGCTTAAGGAGCTTGTGGAGAAATTTTAGTATTAAGAACATTTTGGGAAATGCAAAGTGGAGCATTGTTATATCTATTTATCACCCTTGATATTGATTAAGGAGCTAATCTAGACATCTTCTTGAGACACAAATTTTCCTCTAGACATCTAACTCTTGCTACTCATAATAGAACATACATACCAATTTGAAACACTTTAAATCAATAGAAATGTTGACATACTTGAGACCAAAATTGATCTACATGATGAAGATCACATATACCATTTAAATGTATATCATATTCAATACAAAATACATGTATTGGAAAATCATATAGATATATATTCATAACAAGAGAAACATTAAATCGACCAAGTTTTGTTATCTCACTCTTATTATACTAAGTCTCATATAAGTTGTTTCATGAGTACCTAACATGGTTTCAAGTCATCAAGACTCATTGATTTATTTTACATAGTTATTGCACATCAACACCTAAGATGGCTGAGAATTTTCTAGAATCCACTACCATACATTCTCTATGATTTATAATACTTTCTATTATGAAGTCTATTTTTATTGGGGTGCCAACTATGATGACATGTGACACTGAATGGACAATGGTTAGAGGATAATATGTCTAACTACACTACATTAATTTGAATTATCATATGCATAGCCCTTCCTAGCACTCTCTACATTGTAGTCGCTAACCATGATTTCTTCCTCTCCTCCTATTCTTAGTTAACTTTTAGTCTTATTTTAGAGTTTAGTTAAGTTTAATTGATTATATTTTTTCAAGTGAGAGTTATTAATTATTTATAACTAATTTATAACTCCAATTCCTTTCAAATAGCTCCATTTTTTTATATATTTCTAATATTGGGTCTCTGAGTCAAATTTCTACCCAATTTCTAACTAGGGAAAGTTTATTTATTTATTTATATTACATGCAAGCACATGGAACTCCTAACTTAATTCCTATATATATATATATATATATATATATATATATATATATATATATATATATATATATATATATATATATATATATATATATATTGCATTCACATTCAAAAATAACATATCATTAGATTTTATGAAGTATTTTGGATGATATCCTTGGTTTATTAGTTTATTTTTTAGCTCCAACCTCATCAAACTTCATATAGGAAAGTAGAATATCATATCCCATTAAAAATTCAACAAAATTAATTATTTTTAGGATTTCAAGAGTAATGGGATTGGAACGTTTTCATTCAATTCTACCATATATGAGGGTATGTGATTGAGATTTCATCAAGAGAAACAAGCCCTATATCAACCCCAATGTTGTTTGTGTTGATTATAGAAATTATTTGTCATGGCCTTAACAAAAATATACCTTTCACTTAATCCAAAACCATTGATCAACCATGTTAATATTTTTCTATCAAATTTTGAGGCACAAATTTGAAAGTTTCATCAAAATTGGGTGGTGTTCGTTAATGTCTCTAGGGGATCAAGATGGAAACAAAGTTAAACAAGAGTCAAAGAAAGGAGAGGATCATTAATGAGTGATGGTAGAACCTTACTTGTCAAGATGTGATTCAACATGCTTGGTAGCGCTAGCTCACAACTACAACATTTGGTAGCATAGGAGTTTTTGCAATTTATGAACACTTCTATCATATAAAGGTGTTTAGCAACTAGTTTATTCTTTTACTTTTGATCTTTTGAAATTCATACTTATGAAGCTACCTATTTTATAAGCATAAATACTTAGTAATGTTATGATTCAAAGTTGATAGATAATTTATTTTAGTCCATATCGCAAGGCATTCGTTTGAGAATAAATCCCCTCCCATGCTACATGTGTCATCATGTACCATTGATTTTGGTGTTAAACGATTGAAATATTCTCTGCCATAGGATTAAAGACCGATATTAGTCAGTTATGAATTGTAACAAGATTATTTTCGATACAATATTACAGTCCAATGCCTTGTCAGCCTTCACAGATTCTGCAACCCTTAGATCATGCAAAGTTTAAGCATCCTCCCAATTCCTTGTATGTTAATGCACTTGCTTTATCTTTATCTGCCTCTTTGAATAAATTGGTGTATCACCACCAAAAGAAATAATATGAATTTGAGATTTGTTGGTCCAATGAGATGCAGGGATTCAAGCTAGCTATCAATTTCATAAATCACAACATACCTCTCACGAGAATCAAGAAAAAAATGAAGTCGGACGAGCATGTGAGGTTGATATCTACAAAAGCTCCAATTTTTTTTCCAAGGCGTATGAGATATTCATAAATGAACTTACTCTCAAGGCATGGAATGACTCTGAAGCAACCAAGAATCACACTAAAACAACCAAGAGACAGACCATGCAAAAAAATAATATAACTGCGACAATTACCAAAATTGATATATTCGATTTTTTGATCGATATTCTTCCTAGGGGAGTTTTGAGGGAGGATTAAGTTATTAATATTGGAACCCCTATGTCTTATCTCTCAATTGGAAGAAGTAATTCTAAAAGAGATGTTTCTAATTCTTTCCATTATTATTATTCACCCAACTTGTACTCTATGTCTCATGGAGTGATTGCTAGGAAATCCATACATCCCGCTAATTATGTGCAATGGCCATGGTCTACTATGGCCTATGTGAAGAATGTGTTGCAAAGGAGACATATGCCAAGGTCATAGAATTTTTTGTTAAAAACATGGCCTGATCATGTGTTCGTTCATGGTTTCATGTTTTTTTCTCTTTAATTAAAAAATAGCTCTTCATTTTTCTACCTCCAAGTCTTTGTCTTCTACTACACAAAGGTGCTTTTTATGAATTCCCGACACAATGCTCCTCATGGGGTTACTGTTGGGAAACCCGTGCATGATGCCAATTATGTGCAATGACCACGATCTCCTATGGCCTATTTCAGAACTTATTGCAAGGGGGGAAATTTCAAGGTCACACAATTCTAGTTAAGAGCATGGCCAATTCATGTGTTTGTTCATGTTCACATGTTTTTCTCTTTAATTAAGAAATAGCTCTTTGTTTTTTTGCCTCATGGTCTTTTTCTTCCACTACATGAATGTGTTTTTTATGATTTCTATGTGGTCCTCGATTTTGCGCTTGAAATATACTATCATTTTCTAGCAATACATATTGACTTCAAAACTAGAAATCCCATTAATTGAATTTCCCTCAATTTCTTCTTAATCCTTCAAAAAATTGATTATACATTAGCTTTTCTTCATACTTTAGATTTTCTTCATACAATTGATTTATACATTAGTTTTTCTTCAAACAATTGATTATACATTAGCACCTCAATTGGCTTAATTTTTCTTGATTTTTGTCCTTATTGTCAATTATATGAATGACTCGATTGCCATATCCCATTACACACTTGTTTCTTTACCCTTTCTTTACCCAATATAAGGCCCCATATTGGTATCTTTGGCTCAACGGTTTCTCCTTCTGTCATTGGGCCCATCATGACGGTGTTGCCTATTAGTATGCAATCGCCTTAAGGCATTTCCTTTGCAACATGTGGTGCAATTACTAGTTTATTTTATTTTAAAAAGCATGTATATCATCAAAACTTCTCTTTCATATTATAGTAGAATACACCTCTCAAAATTTTAAAAAAAAAATTTATAACGAATAAAAAATTATTATTAAAAATTAAAGATATAAATTCAACCTATTATAATTATTATTTTAACTTGATTCTTCTGACTTCATTGAATAGAATAATATTAACCCAAATTGATGTATCTCATATATCTAGAAGAATTAAATAAAATTAATAATTATAATGGGTTGAATTTATATTTTTAATTTCTTATAATGACTAAGGGAGAATTTGTCTCTTGACTAAGATTTGAACCAATTTGAAATATTGTTTTGAAAATATACATTTTGTTCTAGACAGAAAACTAGTACTAATGTGAAGGTTAGATAGTCTAGGGTTCTTTTACTTATTTCACTCATTTAAGATAGGGAATAGATTAGTAGATATTGTTATGGAAATATATAGATATATATATATATTCTATAAATGCTAGTAATAGTAATGAATAATAGACAGGGTTCTTTCCTTGTGTCCACTAATATAAGATGGGAACATATGAACAAGTAACAACGGCAATGTAAACCTAATGTAGTAACACTCTGTGTTGTCTATTGTGAAAGAAAACAATATTGGGTGAACTAAATACTCATATGTGCCAGAATGAAACAAATACGGTGGGTAGATCTTGTAAGAATAAATCTAAGAAGATATAAATCAAATAGAAGGAACACTATGGAAGAAGGTTAGCTTACTCCTAGACTGAATGCAAGGGGAAAAAAATCCTCTTCTCTTGATGAAAGGATCTTGTACCTAGAGTATCCAAGTAGAATCCAGGAATTTGGAGTTCGCTCTTACTGGTACCCTTCCAAATTCGAGGAAATTAAGGATTTATAGAGAAGAACTAATTGTATAAAAGAAACATAATGTTATTTAGTAAAAGTTACCAAGAATGCAAAATTTGTAATGGAAAATTAAAATATAAAGACCACGACAACATCTGTAGCCATATTGTATTTTTCCATAAAAATCCCTTCGTTCTCAGCACCACATACCATGCAGGAATACAATCATTTCTCAGTGTTATAAACACATAGATAATTATAACGTTGTTATGATGTAAACCCATTTTACATTCAAGGAAAATCTTCAACGCATATGACATAAGCATTATGTGGAATCTTTGAGTAGGGTAATTCTTGCTCTCTTTTAAAAATACAAAGATAATTACATTATCAATTCTGAGCAGAGAAGAATCCCTTTTGCATTACGCCGAGCAGGGGATTAAATAAAAGTCATTACATTACACCTAAACCAATTGTTCCAACATGAAAGGAGCTAAACCCTCTAGGGGAAAAACACTTATAAGCTAATGCAGAACTTGGTTGAGTTGAGTTGGGTCAGTCCTAGCAGAATTCAATGGATTACAATTGTCATGAGAGAAGGTTAAACGATTAAAACCTGGTGCATGTGAGGAACTATTAGTATTTTTTTTACCCTTGAACTGACATGCAAAGGGTAACCGTAAGAAAGAGGAAGTGGAAATTACCTGACAAAAATAAAAATTGGGTCAAACGAGAACGTATTTTTTGAGAAAGAGTTGTTTCAAATAACGTTGGAAACCTTAATCAGAGTAAAACAACTCACCTTTTGAACTTTCCAGGGAATGAGAAGAAGTATGCGCGACAGACCCTCGTTGGAAAGGAGAATAGGTTAAACCTCATCACAATAGTTGAAGATAAACATTTTAATGTAAAAGGAATAACAAGACCATGCCATACTTGAAGCCATGGAGAAATACTATACACAAAACCCTTGTTGACACAACAAATCTGACTGGTAAATGAAGAAGAGAGTAAGGGTTTTAAATCCATGGATAACAAGGAAAAAGAAACAACGTGCAAGGATACCCTAAGGAAATTCCATGTAAGGGATTAGGGCAAAAACTTGGAACATAGCAGCAACACGATAGGGTTAGAATTGCATTGCCGATGATAGATAGGGGAGTGGAGACGGTTACCTCTAACCACACTTTGAGATCTTATCTATCCTATGAACTCCAAGATGCATGTTTGCTGAGGATGTGGCCAAGTTCCATATTCCTTGGAAGTGGAGTCAGTGATAGAGAACTCACATGGTAGAAGTCTAGAAAACTCCCTTTAAAATTAATTCATATTAACATATGATGCGAAAGGACCAATATTACGATTAAGGTTAAAGTTAGCAGTTTGATTATTGCACAAATATCCGAGATATCAATAACATATATAAATATCCATCCAACCAAGTATATAATAGTGACGAGACTGATTACATTGGAGTGTAATTACTATCACCACATAGGAATTAATTGCTATATAAAAGGTATTTGATGTATGAATAAAACACACACAACTTTAATGATTCTATATGGTTGACATGACCCTAAACTAACACAAAACCTTTGTACATACATGCATAGTTACATATCTAATTTGAAATTTTTTTGTGTCATTTTTTATTATTATTCTTTATTTATTTGAGCATGTATGGAGGAGAGTTACATTCTTTCACTTCACTTGCCCACTATTTTATTGTTAATTTCCTTCTTATCACCAAGATTAATAGATTTTTATATCTTCTTTTCTTTGTCTAGAAAGTATTCAATTGAATATTTCAACCCTACATTCGAGAATTTGATGCAATTGTGGAATCAGTGAAACCTAACTTATTCAATCAAATTATTGGCCTCTTTCCTTGTAACCACTAAATCATTACATTTGGAAATTGGCATACATTTCTACATTGTATTGTGTGTTTTCTTGTAGCTACTCTTAGTTGTCAAAGACGTCTCATTTATGCTTTGTTTAAATCAAATTTACCTCTCAATACACTAACAATGATAGTTTCTCAATATTTTATTAGCAATTTATATTTGTATCTCACCTCACATCGTTTTTTGGGTTGGCATGCAAAGTTTTAATAGATTTGTGGGCGACTCACATTCGATTCATTTCCTGTGAGGGTGTGCAATTCCTGCGAAACTGTCCATCCAACGTGCCTCTCCGGCGCCAGCTCAGCATTTGGTCGATCGCTGCCAACTCAGTATTTGTTCACTCAATTTCTTTATTTATCGATGTCCGTACACGTTTCCACCCTGTCAAGTTTAATTGTAATTAAATTTTAAAATGATAAATTTTAATTTTTTAGGTGATATTTTTAGTGAAGTTTAAACGACCGATCTCTTTGTCGGAACCACAAATGAAGTGAAATGATTTCCTGTGAGAGTTCACAATTTCCTGCGAAACTATCCATCCAACGTGCCTCTCCGGCACCAACTCAGCATTTGGTCGATTGCTGCCAACTCAGTATTTGCGAAACTGTCCATCCAACGTGCCTCTCTGGGGCCAACTTAGCATTTGGTCCATTGCTGCCAACCCAGTATTTGTTCACTCAATATCTTTATTTATCGATGTTCGTACACTTTTCCCCACTGTCCAGTTTAATTGTAAATAAATTTCAAAATGATAAATTCTAGTTTTTTAGGTAATATTTTTAGTGAAGTTTCAACCACCGATCTCTTTGTCGGAATAACAAATGAAGTGAAATGATTTTCCTGTATGGAATTATAAATTATCTTTCTGTTGAAACCATAAAATATATTGGTTTCGTTTTAAGTTAATTTATTGGTGTATGGTTTTAATTAAGTACCAATAAATTTTTTTTTTCTTGAAAAATGAAGAGATAGTGATTGTCCTTTCAAGGACGAGTACATAGGAAATTGTATTTGAAAATTTAGAGTGACGAATGTGTTGGTTGGAACCATGTATCAATTTGACTGTCAAATTTTTGTGTTTTAGATAAATGTTTTTCAGATTAATTACATTATTAAGATTTGGTCAAATCTTTGTGTTTTACATCAATGTCCTTTGGATTAATCACATCATTAAGATTTGGTTGACTTTTCGACCGTTAAAGACTAGCGTTTGCATTTCTTAAATTTTTTTTAAGAGAAGTAATAACTTTTAAAATTATGAATAAAATGATAACTATGCATGTCTCAATTTTGCATTAAAAAAAATGTACCAAAATGAAAGCATTGTTTGAAATTTGGTTTTGCTTATCCATAATTTATACAAAGATATCTTTCAATAATAATCGTATAACAAAGAAACGTGTTTCCAACCAACCAATGTTGAAATTTGGTTTTTGTGATCCATAATTTATACAAAGATATCTTTGAGTAATAATCATATAACAAAGAAACATGTTTCGAACCAACCAGTGTGGTTCATCCTCGGGACATGAAACGATGTACCAAAAGGAAAACATTGTTGTCGTAAATGAAACGTATACCAAAAGGAAAGCATTGTTGTTGTAAATGAAAATTTAATATATGTTTTGTTTTTTTCACTTTAAGTAATCAAAATCAAGAAAATAATCATATAAAATAATGAGTATGGTTTTTTAATTAATTGTTATAATAATGATTTATTTGTAATTATTATTAAAGGTATTATTTAGTGGGAGAGAAATGCGGGGAAATTGGAGTGATTGATTGAGAGATTCGTAACGATGATAAATTTCGAGACCTCTTCTCATGTATAAATATATGCCTTCGTAAATGAAATTTGTTAGAGTCAGATGTCATTATTGTTGAATGTTTTGCTCTATTATTATAATGGTGTTTATCTTCATTTGGTATCGGAGCCAATGGACTGAAATTGCTTTTTGATTGAATTGGACAGGTTACATGTGATGAGGAAAATGAAGGAAAATAATGGAAAATGAAGAAACTATAGGCTTCATTAATAAAAAGGCTTTTGAGGATCAATTTGTAAGATTTGTTCAGTTCTATGGTGGAGCTCTCATCATTCTCCCTCTCTCTCATACTCTTGGATACTTGGAGTTTTATTGGAGCACTCTTTCAGAGTGTGGATACTCAGTGATTTGGAGAAGGAAGGCAAAGGAAGAACGGGAAAGTGAAAGAGGACATCGGGATCAACATCTACAATAGGTTCTGAGTGCAGGTACCAAGTTTCATGGATATTTTCCTCACCAGTTTTGGCATGCATGGTGTATGCATGTGTATTTTTCTAGCCTTGCCATTTCCTAGATAGCCATGGTGTTGTGGTTTTATTTCCATTGATTGTTTTATGGTTGGTTCTCATGATTCCTTTAGTTGTTTGGTTGAGTTATTAGTTCTTAGAGCTTGGTTGGACAAACGCTATGGAGCCTGACGGAAAGTTGTTAGATTGAGTTACTAGTCCTTGAACCTTGGTTGGCCAAATGCTTTGGAGCACTAGGTGGGTTGAGTTACTAGTCCTATAGCCTTGGTTGGAAAAATGCTCTCGAGGCCGAGAATAGATGGGGTTGAGTTACTAGCTTTGGAGCCTTGGTTGGAACAAATGCTCTAGAGCCCTAAATCATCTTGGGTGGAGACCAATCAGTGATGGTTAGTGACATCCAAACGTGAGGTGGAATCACTGTTTTTAGGGTTGAGATGGTTTGGTCTCTCGAGCCCTGGTTTGCTATTGACTGATGTGTTTGATAAAGTCCCGCATTCATGCTTGGAATATGGCACAGGGGTGATTGGTTGAAGTGAGATTTGGCTCAGCTAATCTATGGTCGAGTGGAATGTGGAAGTCCCATCTCCAGTTGGTTTTTACACATTAATGAGAAGCCCATTCCTTTGGTATTTTGTATGCAAATGTATTGGTTATTCTTTAGATTTCATTGATGTTATATCCATGGTATTTTTTTTGCTATTATGCTAGTTATAAACTTGTATTTTATCAGTGATGTTGTATGGCTCTATATATTTTTTTTCCTGTAAATGAATGCACAATGTATCTACAGTCAAATAGATTGTATTGTAGCTAATGATGTAAGGGAGAAATTATTATTAGTTTGTGACATGTTTGATGAAATGCTTGTCATGGCTAGGTGGGGTCGGAAGTGTTCCTCATGATGTGATTGATTCCATGTATTTTTTCTAATGTTATTTATCCTCTCCTAAAGTTACAGGAAGCTCTAGTAGTGACTTGGGATTAGGGGCTAAAAATGTGGCACAGATCCCGGAGTTGCAAGCACATAATTGACTATTTGGGCCCTAACTGATACCCTGCCAAGGAAAGCCCGTGGCTAAGGATCTATAGTCTCTCCCTTTCCCTTATATGCCCATGGATACGACTCAAGAAGGTCAAAATTCAGTCCCCTTTCAAGTTTCAAGGGTTTGGGAAGGTGGTTTACCTCTTGGAGGTGTTGTTGGTGTTGTGTAAGGTGTGTTTGTCGTGTTTCTGTTGGTTCCACTTCCTTAAGGTCATCTAGGAGGTTGAATCTCATATTAGTAGCCTCTTGACAGATTTTTACCCTGGTTGGCCAGTTACTTGGGTAGATATGGGAAGAGGGTGTTACAGAGTGGTATCAAAGAATTGTTCAACTCTCGAACCAATGGGTGGTGTGTGGATCATGTGCTTATGTTGGTGGCATGCGTGTGTAATGTGCTTGTGTTCTATGTGTGATTATTGAATTTGCATGGTGTTGGTCATAGTTACAGTGATGCTGCCATGGGAAATTTCTTGGTGTCATTGGGACATGTGTGTATGATTGGTTATGTGTTTTTCATGTTTATGTATTGTTCGTGTATGCTTGCTTACATGATGCTACATATTGTACATGAATTGCTTGCTATGCTAGGGTTACATATTGGTGATGCTTCGGTGTTATCTGTGTATGCTTGCTTGTGTGATGTCATATGTTGAACATGCATTGGTCATTCATGATTGGTTATAAATGTCAAATGGGTGCATATGGTCAAGTTTGCATTGGTTTGGTGAAGATTGTTGTGCATAAGTTCATTGTATGCAATTAGGTCATCATGATGATATTGGTATGTTATGATGATAATGTGTTGGCTAGGTTAGAGTAGGAGATACAAACCATCAAATTGAATTTCCAGCATTGGAAATCGAGGCAAGAGAAAATCTTCATACAAGTGTACATGTTTGGCATGCAGGTATGTGATTCATGGTTTTTGTAAGCATTAGGGTTACCTATATGTTTGTCATTCTATTATTATGGTTACATATGTGATAAATACTAGTTGATCAGTGTAGTTATATGCATTATGGTTATGAGTATTCCTTTCATTATATTCATGTTATGGTTACATACATTGTAGATGCTAGATGATTAGTGTGGTTATATGTACATGTGTCGGATACTCTTTAATGGTAGCAACCTATGGTGGTATGCATGGCTATTGTTATTTTATGTTAGATAACTTATATGTTGTTGATGAGCATGGTATATAACTTGTTGTTGTTACATGCTAGTGACTTGATGATTAGGATTATTTCATTATAATATTGATGTTATATGTACTATACTAATTTGGATTTCCCATGCAGATGGTTAGGGTTATGAAATTTAGGCATGAGTCTACCTAATTATGATAGTGTGATGTATTATGTCTAGATTGACTGTGCATATGCGATTGTATGCATGAATAACATTTTTTTATGATTTTATGATGTGAACGTGTTAGTTAGTTACTTTTATGGATATCCTGACATTATTTGTGTTGAGTTGAGGTGTTGTGAAGTTATATTTTGCTAATGTATATTGATTATGTAGACAAGGTAGCCTCCCCTGAGATAAATTAAGGTATGAACTTTCTTATGTCATCTACTTTGTACTTGATGTTTAATTGTTTGATTATGTCATCTATCTGGTGTTGAGTGTTTGGTGTCCATTATGTTGTCTAGTTCATTTATCTAACATGGTACATTTATAGTTTGTTTGAGTGTTTGACTAATCATATGATATGAGTATATGTGTCTGTAAGATTGCATGAAGTAATGATATTGCTTTAAGACGGTTGTAATAGCATGTATGCGTTAAATAATTGGTATATACTTGAGTTCAAGTAGGTGATAGTTGTATCATAATGTATTATGACCGATGAATGTGAGTTGATTTTTGATTATGACATGGTTTTTAGTCTTGGTAAAAGTTGATTTCGAATTTTAGATATGTTGTCTTGATGTTGATACATAGGGTTGACATGTGTGTTTAGTTACAAGTCAGCGTGCTTCGCACAAAAAGGTAAGGTAACTTGTATATTCTATGTTTATATTATACACTGACAGTTATGTGTTTAAGACAATATGATGCAAGGGATTGCATGGTAAAGAGATTGCAGTGAAATCTTGAAGAAGGATCCAACTGAGATTTCCTTTAGAAGTATTGGAAACCATGGGGGATTGAGTCATAGTGTTTGCTGCTAGTCTTTTTCTTTTGGTACTTTGTGATTTGTGAGATTATTTTTCGTCTTGTGTATGTCTGGTGCATAGCTATGCCACTTTGTTGTGGTGTCATATTTATTTGGTTTTTCAAGGTCTTCTTCTTTTGTTTCTTGTGGTTGCATTTTATGTTTTGAGAGTCTCGAGAATTGGTTTGGGAAAGAGGAATTTAATGGAGCTCGAGAAAAGTTGAATGAAATTCGATAGGTAATGTAAGGCTTGAATGGAGCTCAGTGCATGGGTAAGCACAACATAAGGTAAAAATGTGACATTCGGTTGGACTGGTTGGGTCCGTTGGGGTAAATGGACAGTGGGAATACATACATGAGAAAGGTGACAGGAAAGGTAAAGTAAATAAGCTTAAGGTAACAAATGCCTTGGCTATGTTGGGAATTATGGTTCTTAACGTTGTGCATGTTGTGTACGAATAAAGGAAGTTCACTTAAACTAGACCTTATGATATCTAGCGATTGTGTTGTCATCATGATTATGTCGTTGATTGGTAGGGTCGTCATGGATCATCATTGTTTCATGCTAATGATTATATATGTATGTATGTCATTGATTGGCAGGGTTTTCATGGATCATGATGGTTTTATGTTTATGTTTATATGTGTATACAGGTATGTATATATGTATGTTGCATCTAACAGGGTCGTCATGGATCATGATTATTTAATTCTAATGTTTATATGTATATACGTGCGTATGTTTGTCATTGTTTGACATGATCATGATTTTTTTGTGCTAATGATTATATATATGTATGTATCTATGTATCTATGTCACTGTATGACAAGGTTTTCAAGGATAATTCTTGTGGAGGAATGATTTATTATGTAGGTGAATGATATGAAGAGGTTATTGGTCTTATGAAGAATCAAGTGGGAAGAGTAAATCTAACATATCTATGAGGTCAATATCACGTGGATATGATTTAATGTTATATGCTTGTATTATGCCTATGTTTATATTAAGGAAAGGTAATGTTGAGGGGTTCATCAGCGAAGTGAAATTAGTGTGATATGTGACATGTTAGGATAAGCATGGATAGTGGAAAGACACTAGAAGCAAGATTGCTTGTGGGGTCAGTGTGTGGTCTATGGATGTGCAGTACTATGCTTGTGTATATGTCGCGTAGGTTGTATATTTAGTAATTGTACCTAATATAGTGATGTGTGCATGTAATCTATTTAGTATTGTGTACATATGATGTTGTATGTATGTTGTATATATGGTGTTGTGTGCATGTTGGATATGAAGTGTTGTGTATGTATGGTGCTATGTACATGTTGTTATGTGGTGCTATGTACATATGGTGTTGTGTGTGTGTTGCACATATGGTGTTGTGTGCATGTGGTGTTGTGTACATGTCATGCATGTGGTGTTTTCTACATGTGGTGCGGTGTACATTTGACGTTGTGTACACATTGTGTAGATGGTGTCGTGTACAAGTGGTACTGTGTACATGTTGTGCATATGGTACTGGTATATATGTGGTATTGTGTGCATGCCGTACATGTTGTGTTGCAGCCATGCGGTACCATGTATGTGCATGTTGTAGTCATAGTATCGTGGCATATGTATTCGTTGTGTTGTACTCGATATATGTATATGTGTTGGGTTGTATTTGTAGAAATTATATGTAACATCCATGTATATCTTGGATTCTCCCGATCTAACAATTATATACCACTGTTAAATACATAATCTCTTCTACAAAATCTTTGTGGAATTTAAAACACAATCGCCAATAGCAATATCATGAAGAAAGATCAATCACACATAACACCGATAATTTTACTGGGAAAGCATAAAGCTAAAAACCCCACTATCTTCTATTATTTATTATATCATGGATCATGAAACAATTACATACAAAGCTCCAATGCAAGAGCTCTTAGTACATGAGCTAATTGTCTCACACTGTCATACAAAAATTGGAAAATCGCTTAGCCAATTCACTGTCTCCAGACAACCTGCCTCCACTGCGCAATCCCTGATGGTAAAGAACCTTTGAATGAATGATCCTTTCCTTCCTTGACTGCGCAATCCTCATAGGCACATCCAATGTGTGTGTGGTTGAATGTGTGCAACTGATAATGTCACAACTGATAGTCAATCTGTCCCTTTCACCTACATCTCAACTAGGTCTCCACTGGATCTGACATGCGTGTAGTTAATAGTAGTAAATCTTTAGTTGCATGTGAGGCCACTAATTGTGAAATAATTAATAATTAATTCGCTTTATCTCTCACTAGTGTATCTTCATTTACAACTAGCACAACTAAGTTTAACTCACTTAACTGAGTTAAACTACTTTACAACTTTCATAACTGCACTTCCAACTCTGTTACAACTTCGAATCACTCAGTTACAACTAAGTCCACTTGCATGTCCCACCAACCAACCACTCAACTTGAAATTCCTATAGCTAACTGATTTTCCACTTTAGTTAACTATTTCCAAGTGCTCATTGAGAATAGATTATTGCTTATTATCCAACTAATATTAAGGGATAATAATAGCTGACATGCATCTATAAATATGCATGCAATCTGTAAATAGAAATTGCACATACATCTCTAAATAGACCTAATCTATAAATAGAATTTTCTCATGCATCCATAAATAGACATCCACCTAAAAATAGCCTGTGTGGGCCCCACCTAGTGTAGGTGCTTAATTTTCACTAGGATCAAGGATGTTGTCTCTAGATGCCAATTTCACTCTTTCTTGTTGCAAACTTCAACACCCCCTCTCAACAAGAAAGGAATGTTTTTTTATGCAACATGCAACTCCATGCATCTGACATGCAACTCTATGCATGCGCCATGCAACTCCATGCATGCTCCAGACAACCTTTGAATGCAACACTTCTGAAACTGAATAGCCTCCAAAAAAATGAATCAGTATAATGCATCTATCATCAAAGTCTTCTGACTTCTGCTTAGGTACTGCACATGTCTTCAGGAACCACTACGCTGTTGACACCTGCATCCATGCACTCTGCACTTGCTGCCAACTCTAATTTGTGCTCCAGTATCTGATACTATCACTTTGATTTCATGTCCTCATGACATCTAACTGCATCAATCAAACTGATCCTGCTACTGTTGCTCTATGGGCTCCACGTAGCCAAGTTCGATTCATGAGATCCACACCATCTCAATGAATCCTACCCATAAATTTCTTGGGATTATTCATGCATGTCACCCCACCTCTCACCTGGTGTTATAGTTGTATAAAATCCCTTTATCCATCTGGCATGAAATTTCTCTGCATGAGAGCTTGCTCCCACTCCATGATCCTCATCTTGTAGCTGCTCCACATCCCGAGGTTCAATCTTACCTGCATGCAAATACAGCTCCCTCTCAAGGGTCAATTGCATGACTTTCTCACACTTCCTAATGGTAGGAAGCTCTGTAGAAATTCTATCTACATCAATTATATAGAGATTCTTAACTTGAATCCCAACCTTCTTGGCTTGCCCTGTTGCTTTGTGTTGCAGGAAAATTTTTCCTTCACTAAAGACAATAGCATAGCCTCTATTCTCTAACATTGCGACCGAGACTAATTTTTTCTTCAAACCTGGTACATGCATCACATCTTTTAATTGAAAGAGTTTACCTAATTCCCTCTGAAAGGTAATGGTACCAATTCCAGTCGCACTGTATCGTCCATCGTCACCCAACTCAATATGCATCTGGAGATATTTCTCCTCCAAGTCACTAAAAAGTTTCTTATCTCCTGTAATGGGAAAGGAAGCACCACTATCCAAGTACCACCCCAATCCCAACGCACTTGACACCATGCATGTGTTCAATGAGAAGTCAAGCTCGAATTGCGAGGCAAGGGCCTCACCAGTTGCATATCCAACAACCATCTTGTTCTTCTTTTGTGGATAATTTGTGGCAATATGTCCATACTCGTGACCGTGAAAACACTTCACTTTGGACATGTTGTGCTCCTTGCCATCTTAACAGGCCTCAAATTTAGAATGGAATTTCTTCCCCTTCCCCTTCTTCGCCTTGTGAGCCAAAGAAAAATCCTCTTCGTCGTCATGCTTAGATGAAGAGCCATCTCTGGTGTTCCGCCTGAACTCCTCCTGCACCAGGTCTGACCACAGTCGTTCCCAATCTAGCAATTTTTTTTGTAGGAATTTACAGGGTAAGTTCCTTAGATCAAAAACAAAAGGTCACTGCTCACAAATAGATCACAAATTAGTACACCAATATTATCACGTGGTTAAAACCATCGAAGAGGGAAACAGTCCATGGCCTGAGCCAACGCAGCCACTTCATGCAATTTATTCATATAAAAAGAAAATTTACATGTGTTTCTCTCATAAACGGTTACCAGACAAATGACCCTCCATGCTCTTTAAATAGAGACCATGGACCAATCAGGTGTTAAGCCACGGATCAAGTGTCATTAATACCGAGGAGAGAGTGAACTGTCAGATCACTACAAATCGTGATCGTCGGATTATAAGTTACAAATGTACATAGTAAAGAAACACACTTTATCTAACTCTACACTAGACTAAGTTATTCTTAACTATTTCCTATGTGTCGGAATATCCTAACATTTTCCCATCTGTTGATAGAGTATTCATAACTGTGCCAACTCTTAGGAAGTCCCAAGAGAGCTAAACTCACCAAATCATCATCAACAACATTATTCCTACACCCCCCTGCTCATCCCGACATTGGACAAACTTTGTTAAGTATACCAAAATAGTGTTGTTGTTTTCCATCTTGATCTTCCTGAGTTTATCTTTGAGCGCCAATTTCCTGTGGTCGCTATGATCCAGATTTTATGTAGGAACGCAATGGAATACAGAAATAACCATCAACATAGAGATGCAACGGAAATAATGCTTCATTTCATTAATATCAAATAACAGAAATATGCTTACAGACATAAGGGAAATAAAATAGCTAGGGTGCTGGTAGCGAATCTCTAAGAAGAGATGTGGCCACTACAGACCTCTGAAATGTGTTACAATGAGGCTCGAGGGCCTATTTATTATTGATAAAATAATGGAGAACACTAAACGTCCAAAAACCTAGCCCTAGGAGATGAAGAGCCAAAACTATGGGCCCTGTTTGGGTAAATTGGTGTTTCAACTTCCCGGGGTCGTAACTTTGGCATACTATATCCGTTTGATGCACATGATACATTGTTAGAAAGATCTATCCAAGGAATACAACTACTGCTTCAAATATCAATTCCAAAATAGAAACATTTTAGCCGAAGGCGCGATGCCCAAAAAACGTCGTTTAGGGCCTCAAAATGGCTTCGGAAGTTCAGAACCCAAAAAACTGCTAAAAATAGTAACTTGTGCTGCAACTTAAAAACTGAAAGAAATGATGGTGGGGGTTCAAATGGAATAGGTGGGTGGGCACCAATATCCACCTGGATCATTAAGGCCCCAAAACATCTCTGGGAGTGCAGGACGCGAAAACCTGCTAAAAATAGTAAGTTGTGTTGAATGTGAAAAGCTGCAAGAATGGATGGTGCGGGTCCAAATGGAATAGGTGAGTGGCCACCAATATCCACCTGGATCATTCCTCCCTCCTTAGGAATAAATGGTCCCCATTGCGTTGAGATCCTCTAGGAGATGAGGCAAATTGTTGAACTGGTTATTAGATTTGTCGAAGATGTCATGGACTTGCGAGTGGACATGCTAGATGTGTTTAGTAAATTTTGTTTCTTTATCAGCCTTAGAGAGTACATGCATGGATTCTGTCTGTGTAGTCGCATGAGGTATGGAAACATCAGGCAGCGGTGCATCGGGGGTCAGATCAAAGGAGTGCTTGTCTTGACGGTGTAGAGGAACCTCTGTGAGTGAGGAGAATATTTCCTCGTATTCCTCCCTGACTTTTTCCATCTGCTACAGCCGTGTAGGGGAGCCCTGTTTCGAGGTTGTGGCCACAATATTATTCTTTCCCTGTGAGTGAGTTGTAAGGAAAATAAATTTCCTGGTTTGGGAAACAATCTTACTGCGTTGTTTTGCAGTAGTCAAAGAGATGACAGGAGGTGGTACTACCTCCGGTATCCTGTACAAGTTATTTCCCAAAGTAATAACAACAACATGAGGCCTAGACTCATACATAACATGTCGCCTCCACAAGTATGGTTGGCCCAATAATACATCAACTACATCAAGAGGAGCAACATCACACAATACCTCATCTGTGAATGGCTTGATATTGTACGAAAGGCGACACTGCTGGTGGATGTGGAAATCTCTCCTTGGGTGAAGCCACCTGATGGTATACGGCTGCGGGTATTCTATGGTTGGTAGGCCGAGCCGCTTCATGACCTCTGCTGAAATGAGGTTCTTTTGGCTTCCGCTATCGACAAGAAATTGCAGCAGAGAACCTTTCACCCACATCTGCGAATGGAAGAGGTGCTCCCCCTCCTCTGGATCCTCCCTCTGGATCTTGGTGGTGGCAACAATGGCATTGGGAGCCGCATCAATGATCTGCTTCCCTTTGTCATTACCTTTGTCTTGTTCTGACTTAGGATTAGAAAATGCATCTTCTTTGGGTGCTTTTAGTTCGGCCACCAATGATTGTTTGGCCCAACACTCGTTTGTGCTGTGAGTGGGGATGTTACGAAATTCACACTTCCCTGTGTCCTTATTTGGATTTTTGGTGTTGTTCTGAGTCACACTGCTTTGGCCTTGCCCCTTGTTCTTTGGTTCTGGGGCACCTTTCGGATTTGCAGATCCAAAGTCTTGCTTCTTCTGCTTAAATTTCTGCTCGATCTTGGCGGCATAGCGGTATGCTGTGCCAAGCGATGTAATGTCAAAGAACTCCATTTCATCCTGAATGTGTTTGTGCAGACAACCGCAGTACTTGAGCACTAAATGTATCTTTGAATATTTAATACCCAACTTTGTACGCAAGGTATGGAACAGATTCATCATTTCATGCACATCTTGATCCCTTTGTTGCCGCAACATGGTCCATTGGATGTATTTGTCCTCATAGCTCCCCACGGGGTAATATTGTTCCTTGATTCTGTCTCGAAACAAATTCCAAGTGGGTGTGGCTGAGAAAGGAGAGGGTTCCTCTTCGTCCTCTTGCTCACAGTAGGTTTCCCACCAGTATTTGACATGGGGGGAAGCTTTGAGGACTGCAAAAATAATATTTGCTCGGTCAAAGAAATCATGGACCGAGAAATACCCTTCCAAAAAATTCAACCATCTATCTACGGTTTCTGCATCTATTTGGCCTTCAAATACAAGAATTTCAAAGTTTACCTGTACCTTGAAGGGAGTGGCGCCTCCAGAGTGGCTGTTGGATGCAGATGTGCCATAGGTGGGCAGTCGTTGAAGGATCTGAGCAAAGTTATCCATCATCGCATTCCTTTGTTTCTCAAGGGCATCCTCGAGAAATATTTTGATAGGATCTCCTGCTCCCTCGTCTTTCTTTTCTTCCACCATGGGAGGTCGTCTGGGTTTGCGAGGATGATCTTGCAAGGGTTCAACCAGATCGAGCCCTAACTCCTTATACCCTGACTGCGTGGGGGACATGCAAAGGAAAACAAAGAAAGAGCAGACTGCTCTGATACCACTGATCTGGATTTTATGCAGGAATGCAACGGAATACAAAAATAACCATCAACACAGAGATGCAGCGGAAATAATGCTTCATTTCATTAATATCAAATAACAGAAATATGCTTACAGACATAAGGGAAACAAAATAGCTAGGGTACTGGTAGCGAATCTCTGAGAAGAGATGTGGCGGCTAAAGACCTTTGAACTGTGTTAAAACGAGGCTCGAGGGCCTATTTATTATTGATAAAATAATGGAGAACTCTAAACGTCCAAAAACGTAACCCTAGGAGATAAAGAGCCAAAACTATGGGCCTCGTTTGGGTAAATTGGTGTTTCAACTTCCCGGGGTCGTAACTTTGGCATACTATCTCCGTTTGACACACATGATACATTGTTAGAAATATATATCCAAGGACTACAATTTCTGCCACAAATATTGATTCCAAAACGAAATCATATTTTTCGGAGGTGCGATGCCCAAAAAACGTCGTTTGGGGCCTCAAAATGGCTCTGGAAGTTCATGACCCGAAAAACTGCTAAAAATAGTAACTTGTGTTGCAACTTAAAAACTGAAAGGATTGATGGTGGGGGTTCAAATGGAATAGGTGGGTGGCCACCAATATCCACCTGGATCATTAAGGCCCCAAAACGGCTTCGGGAGTGCAGGTCCTGAAAAGCTGCTAAAAATAGTAAGTTGTGCTGAATGTGAAAAGCTGCAAGAATTGATGGTGCAGGTCAAAATGGAATAGGTGGGTGGCCACCGATATCCACTTGGATCATTCCTCCCTCCTTAGGAAGCAATGGTCCCCATTGTGTTGAGATCCTCCAGGAGATGAGGCAAATTATGTTGAACTGGTTATTAGATTTGTTGAAGATGTCATGGACCTACGGGTGGACATGCTGGATGCATTTAGTAAATTTTGTTTCTTTATCAACCTTAGATAGTACATGCATGGATACTGTCTGTGTAGTCACATGAGGTATGGCAACATCAGACAGCAGTGCGTCGAGGGTCAAATCAATGGAGTGCTTGTCCTGACGGTGTAGAGAAACCTTTGTGAGTGAGGAGAAGATTTCCTCGTATTCCTCCCTGACTTTGTCCATCTGCTGCAGCCGTGTAGGGGAGCCCTATTTCGAGGTTTTGGCCACAATATTCTTCTTTCCCTGTGAGCGAGTTGTAAGGAAAATAAATTTCCTGGTTTGGGAAACAATCTTACTGCGTTGTTTTTCACTAGTCAAAGAGATGATAGGAGGCGGTACTACCTCCGGTATCCTGTACAAGTTATTTCCCAAAGTAATAACAACAGCATGAGGCCTAAACTCATACACATCATGTCGCCTCCACAAGTATGGTTGGCCCAATAATACATCAGCTACATCAAGAGGAGCAACATTACATAATACCTAATCCGTGAATGGCTTGATATTGTACGGAAGGCGGCACTGCTGGCGGATGCAGAGATCTCTCCCTGGGTGGAGCCACCTGATGGTATACGACTGTGGGTGTTCTATGGTCGGTAGGCTGAGATGCTTCATGAACTCTGCTGAAATGAGGTTCTTTTGGCTTTCGCTATCGACAATAAATTGCAGCGGAAAACTATTCACCCACATCTGCGAATGGAAGAGGTGCTCCCCCTCCTCTGGATCCTCTGGATCCTCCCTCTGGACCTTGGTGGTGGCAACAATGGCACTAGGATCCGCATCAATGATCTGCTTCCCTTTTTCATTACCTTTGTCTGGTTCTGACTCAGGATCAGAAAATGCATCTGATTTGGGTGCCTTTAGTTCGACCACCAATGATTGTTTGGCCCGACACTCATTTGTGCTGTGAGTGGGGTTGTTATGAAATTCACACCACTTCCTTATGTCCTTATTTGGATTTGTGGTTTTTTTCTGAGTCTCACTGCTTTGGCCTTACTCCTTGTTCTTTGGTTTTGGGGCACCTTTCGGATTTGCAGATCTAAAGTCTCTCTTCTTCTACTTAAAGTTCTTCTCGATCTTGGCGGCATAGCGGTATGCCGTGCCAAGCGATGTAATGTCGAGGAACTCCATTTCCTCCTAAATGTGTTTGTGCAGACATCCACGGTACTTGAGAACCAAATGTCTCTCTGAATCTTTAATACCCAGCTTTGTGTGCAGGGTATGGAACAAATTCGTCAGTTCGTGCACATCTTGATCCCTTTGTTGCCGCAGCATGGTCCATTGGATGTATTTATACTCATAGCTCCCCACGGGGTAATATTGTTCCTTGATGCCATCTCGGAACAAATTCCAACTGGGTGTGGCCGAGAATGAAGAGGGTCCCCCTTCGTCCTCTTGCTCACAGTAGGTTTCCCACCAATCTTTGACATGGGGGGCAGCTTTGAGGAGTGCAAAAATAATATTTTCTGAGTCAGAGAAATCATGGCCCGAGAAATACCCTTCCAGAAAATTCAACCATCTATCTACATCGTCTGCATCTGTTTGGCCTTCAAATACAGGAATGTCAAAGTTTACCTATACCTTGAAGGGAGTGGCGCCTCCAGAGTGGCTGTTGGATGCAGATGCATCGTAGGTGGGCAGTGGTTGAAGGATCTGATAAAAGTTATCCATCATCGCGCTCCTTTGTTTCTCAAGGGCCTTCTCGAGCAATATTTTGATAGGATATCCTGCTCCCTCGTATTTCTTTTCTTCCGCCATGGGATGTCGTAGGGATTTTCGAGGCTGATCTTGCAAGGGTTCAACCAGATCGAACCCTAACTCCTTATACCATGACTGAGTGGGGGACATGCAAAGAAAAACAAAGAAAGAGAAGACCGCTCTGATACCACTGATCCGAATTTTATGCAGGAACGCAACGGAATACAGAAATAACCATCAACATAGATATGCAGCAGAAATAATGCTTCATTTCATTAATATCAAATAACAGAAATATGCTTACAAACATAAGGGAAATAAAATAGCTAGGGTTCTGGTAGCGAATCTCTGAGAAGAGATGTGGCGGCTACAGACCTCTCAACTGTGTTACAATGAGGCTCAAGGGCCTATTTATTATTTAGAAAACAATGGAGAACTCTAAACGTCCAAAAACCTAACCCTAGGAGATGAAGAGCCAAAACTATGGGCCCCATTTGGGTAAATTGGTGTTTCAACTTCCTCGGGTCGTAACTTTGGCATACTATCTCCATTTGACACACATGATACATTGTTAGAAGGATCTATCCAAGGACTACAACTGCTCTCGCAAATATTGATTCCAGAACAAAATCATTTTCGTCGGAGGACGCGATGCCCAAAAAATGTTGTTTAGGGCCTCAAAATGGCTCCGGACGTTCAGGACCCGAAAAACTGCTAAAAATAGTAACTTGTGGTGCAACTTAAAAACTGAAAGAACTAATGGTGGGGGTTCAAATGGAATAGGTGGGTGGCCACCAATATCCACCTGGATCATTAAGGCCCCAAAAAGGCTCCGGGAGTGCAGGACCTGAAAACCTGCTAAAAATAGTAAGTTGTGCTGAATGTGAAAAGTTGCAAGAATTGATGGTGTGGGTCCAAATGGAATAGGTGGGTGAAAACCGATATCCACTTGGATCATGTTGTTGCTTTGGAATAGATTCATCAAAGCCTTCCATATAGCATATGGTGTGGATTTCCCATGGAGGCTTGAGACAATGTGGTCGCGTACTCCCTCCAACAGGATCCTCCTAGCCTTTGCAACTTTCTTTCGCCATGCATCAACATTTGCAGCATCTACAACATTTGGCTTAGGAACATCTTTTTCAATGAAATCCTTCAAGCCATTGTCTTCAGGCACTGCCTCCATCCTATCTTTCCAATCAATGTAGTTCAAGCTGCCCTCAAGTGCATACTCTAACATCAACCATTGAAAGCCATTTCGAACTTGAATCAGTTGTAGCGCCAAGAAAGTCTTTCTGCAAATTCAAATTTTTTTCCACCAACAAACTCAGCTCCTGCTTCAAAATTGCAATCTCCTGTGCTCTAATACCATGTATAAATCATACAACATGCATGTATATCTTGGATTCTCCTGATCTAACAATTATATGCCATTGTTAAATACAAAATTTTTTCGGAATTTAAAACACAATCGCCAATAGAAATATCATGAAGAAATATCAATCACACATAACACAGCTAATTTTACCGGGAAAGCATAAATCTAAAAACCCCACTATCTTCTATTATGTATTATATCATGGATCATAAAATAATTACATACAAAGCTCCAATCCAAGAGCTCTCAGTACATGAGCTAATTGTCTCACACTATCATACAAAAATTAGCAAATCCCTTAACCAACTATCTCCAGACAGTCTGCCTCCACTGTGCAATCGCTGATGGTAAAGAACCTTTGAATGAATGATCCTTGTCTGACTTGACTACGCAATCCTCATAGGCACATCCAATGTGTGTGTGGTTGCATGTTTGCAACCGATAATGTCACAACTGATAGTCAATCTGTCCCTTTCACCTACATCTCAACTGGGTCTCCACTGGATCTGACATGCATGTAGTTAATAGTAGTAAATCTTCAGTTTCATGTGAGGACATTGATTGTGAATTAATTAATAATTAATTCACTTGATCTCTCACTAGTGTATCTTCAGCTACAACTAGCACAACTGAGTTTAACTCACTTAACTGAGTTAAACTACTTTACAACTTTCATAACTGCACTTCCAACTCTGTTATAACTTCGAATCACTTAGTTACAACTAAGTCCACTTGCATGTCCCACCAACCAACCACTCAACTTGAAATTCCTATAGCTAACTGATTTTCTACTTCACTTATCTATTTCCAAGTGCTCATTGAGAATAGATTATTGTTTATTGTACAACTACTATTAAGGGATAATAATAACCGACATGCATCTATAAATAGACATGCAATCTATAAATAGATCTTTCACATACATCTATAAATAGAACTTGCACATACATCTATAAATAGACCTCATATATAAATAGAATTTTCTCATGCATCTCTAAATAGACATCCAGCTAAAAATAGCCTGTGTGGGCCCCACCTAGTGTAGGTGCTTAGTTTTCACTAGGATCAAGGATGTTGTTTCCGGATGCCAATTTCACTGTTTCTTGTTGCAAACTTCAACAATATTGTACACTAGGTGTAGGTGTATGTGTTGTATGTCGGTTTAGGCATATGTATTGTGTTGTATCGTACACTGGGTGTAGATATATACATTGTACATTGGTGTAGGTGTAGGTGAATGTGATATGTTGTACATCGAGTGTAGGTGTTTGTGTTATGTTGTGTGTCGAATGTGGGTGTATGCATTGTGTCGTATTGTACGCGTTGTGTGGATGTATGTGTTGTGATGTACACTATGTGTATGTGTATGTGAATAAAGAGAAGAAAGAGCACTAGGTGCTTTTCGAGTGTGGCAACCGATCCAGTGTGTGTACATAAAGAGCAAAGGCAGAATTATGGGCAGATGAAGGATAAGTATCATTGTTTTATTTCAGTCTTCTTATGCTTGTGATCTACATTCTAACTTATGATAATTACATGTGATTTATGACTATGGTTTATGAGTATTCCACGTGATTCAATATTTTAATTTATGATGGTTGTGCTTTGAGCTAATTGAATGTGATATGTTTATACATGATGATTTGATCAAACAACTGGTTTGACTTGTTGTGACAGGAAGTGAACAAAATTGCAAGTGTAATTTGTTGACAAGCCACCAATGAGGTATGATTTGATTTTATTTCAATTTTTTTATATTATAATAGAAATTATGTGCTTGGTACATGAAATAATGTAATGCCCAGTCTGGGAAGGTTGAAACTGACTTCAAGAATTAGCAATAAAAAAAAAGGAATTGGAACATGCAACATTATGTTGGTACAGAATTTTAGGAGCAGGGCCATTATGGGACACTGGTACCCAATAGTGTTCATTGATTTCCATGAGCATGCTATGACTGGTATGATGGTTTTGAGTTAGGTATATGCCCTGGTTGTTTGACCTTCCAATGCGAGGAAGTGTTGCCAAGGGATGGACTACCTAGGTTGGGGGTGCCAACGGAAGTTGGAAGGTGTGTGACTTCACAGAAGGGGGTGACTAGATTGCCCGAGGGACTGTGTAGCAGAGAAGGGAAGGATGACATGGATTTATTTTGGTCATTAGCATTGCAAAATAGAATCAAATATGCATTGGGATTTTCCCCTGGAAGAATGAGTCAGTAACTGTTCACTGAGAGGAAAAGTGGCGCAGGATTGTAGCGTTGGAAATTGGATGCATCTTTGACTTTGACGGTGGATTCTGGATTTCCTAGAAAGGAGTTGAATCTCGATACTACTTTGAGGGTGGATGTGTGAGCCTCTGGATTCCCTTGTTGTTGATACAGGCATTGTATCCTTTTATTTTCTGGTTGAGCAACTGTGTATATGTGTGCATGTGTATAATATTGTAAATATTGTATCAAGTTGGTTTATAAATCTACATATACAGTATGGTTAATTTATTGTTGAAGCAAATATTCTTAAGTATATGTGCTTTTTATTGTAAATACCGTAATGAGCTATGTTATAAGCTCTAGTACGTGGTATGATAGTCATGATGGTTTTTTCTTTTGAGAAGGTTATTCATTGTAACTACTGCAACGAGTTGTGCTATAAAGCTCCATAGGCAGTATGTTTTGTTTCTAGCAGTTTTTGGTTTATAGGTGTCATTGAACACCAAGGACGGTGTTCCCCCAAGGGGGAGGGTTCTGTAACAACCCTAGTAAAAATACTTGTAAATTATATATAAGACCATGGTTGATGGACACATATTCCAAGTTATGTAACCAACTCCAAAAATAGAAGAAAAGAGATATCAACGCCTTAGAAATAAGCCACTTCGAGGGGGCAACCTCCAATACATTAAATAAATGAAAAATTCTTGGATGATATAATTTACAAAACCTCCTTTCTATATATAGGAGTCCATGTGGCCATAATGTAATCCTAGTGGGCCACAATGTAATCCTAGCCGACCTAACAATAATAATTTAAGGGCACAATAATAACAAAATGGGGGTTACATGGGTACAATAATAACAATAAGGGGGTTACACTAATAACAATAAGGGACTATACTAGTAATATAGGGACCTAACATGCCCCTCTCCTTCAAAAAAGTGTTATCCTCAACGCTTGAGTAGCTCTGGGTGCTTCTGTATAAACTTCTCATCCTCCCATGTAGAATCTTCAGTGGGTAAGTTCTTCCACTTGATGAGATACTCTGAAATTGATAGATTCCGTAGCTGTTGAGTTCTTGTTTCTGTGACCGCTTCAGGTTCCAATGTGATTTTTTCTTCCTCATCAAGTTCTGGAAATATTGTTTGAACTGGAAGATTTTCACCTATAACCTTCTTTAAGCATGAAACATGGAAAACTGGATGCACTCGCGAAGAAGCAGGAAGCTCCAATTTGTATGCCATAGTACCAATCTTTTGCAACACCTTGTAAGGACCATAGTACTTTTGCGATAATTTATTATCCTTCTTAGCTTGCTTGAGGGACATTTGTTTGTATGGTTGTAGCCGTAAAAATACCCAATCTCCTACATCAAAACTTCTCTCGCCGCGATGTTGATCTGCCTGTTGTTTCATTCGATTTTGTGCCAAATTCAGGTTATCCTTTAAGAGTTGGAGAACTTCTTGCTGATGCTCGATGTGATCTTCCACTGCTTGAACCTTCGAATTTTTCCTTAAAGATGATGTGATCGATGGTGGATGATATCCATAAAGTGCCATAAATGGGGTCATTTTTGCTGCAGTATGGAAGGAAGTGTTATACCACCATTCAACGAGAGGTAACCACTTGACCCATTGTGTTTGTTTATCAGATACAAAACAATGAAGATATCCTTCCAAAATTTTATTTACTATCTCAGTTTGACCATCAGATTGAGGACGATAAGATGAGCTATGACCTAATTGAGTACCCAAACAAGAAAATAATTCCGTCCAAAAATTTCCAGTAAAAATGGGATCTCTGTCGCTCACAATAACCCTTGGGATTCCATGTAGCTTTTGAATTCTGTCCATAAATGTAGTAGCAACTGTACTTGCTTTAAATGTATAAGATAATGCACAAAAGTGTGCATACTTGGTAAGTCTATCAACTACCACCATGATGACACTCTTTCCTTCGGACTTAGGTAAACCTGTGATAAAATCCATTGAAATCTCCTCCCAACGTTGACTTGGAATGGATAAAGGTTGTAGAAGTCCCGGGGTATTAATCGTCTCAACTTTATTCTGCTGGCAAACCAAACATTCCGCCACAAACTTTTGAATATAAGATTTAAGGCCATCCCAAAAAAATTCTTTCTTCACCCTGTGGTAAGTTTTTAAAAATCCTGAGTGTCCTCCTAAAGGAAAAGTGTGCAATTCCAGAAGAATCTTTTGTTTTAGTTGGGAATTATTACAAAGATATAAGCGATCTTTGTACCATAAGGAATCATTTTTCCAACTAAATGTATCAGATGTACTAGGATCTTTCTGCAACTTTTGAATGAGTGTCCATACATCTTTGTCCTTCTTCCATTCATCTCTTGCTTCGGTTATCCAATCTGGTTGGATAATAGAAATGGCACAAAGCAATGCTTCCACCTCTTCATTATTTCTCGAGAGTGCATCTGCAACAACATTAAGCTTTCCTTTTTTGTAGATTATTTCAAAGTCATAACCCAACATCTTTGTGACCCATTTTTGCTGCTCTTCTGAAGATTGTCTTTGTTCCAAAAAGTGTTTAAGACTATCATGATCAGTTTTTACCTTGAAGTGTCTTCCCATTAGGTAAGTTCTCCATTTCTTTAGTGCATGCAGTATTGCTAACATTTCCTTCTCATAAATAGGTTTCTGTAAATACTTTCCTTTGATTGGACGACTTTCAAAAGATATGGGTCTTCCTTCTTGCATTAAAACAACACCAATTCCATTTCCTGAGGCATCACATTCCACAATAAAGGTTTTTGTGAAGTCTGGCGTAGCTAAGACCAATGCTAGGCACATTGACTCTTTAAGATGTTCAAAGGCCTTGGTTTCTTCAAGAGTCCATGAAAATGCATCTTTTTTCAATAATGTTGTTAGAGGTGCTGCTATTCTCCCATAATTCTTAAAAAACTTGCGATAATACCCTGTTAACCTGAGATATCCTCGCAAGTGCTTTATGGTTGTGGGGACTTTCCATTCCTTAATGGCTTTAATTTTGTTAGGGTCTACTTTAACGCCCTCATGATATACAATATGACCCATATATTCCACCTCTTGTACTCCAAAGAAACATTTGGATTTTTTTGCATATAATTGTTTCTCCTGCAATAGTTTGAGCACCCTGTCAACATGTTCAACATGATCTTTCGAAGACTTGCTATAGATTAGTATATCATCAAAAAATACCAGCACAAATTTTGTAAGGAAGGGTTTGAAAATGGAATTCATCAACCCTTGAAATGTAGAAGGTGCATTGGTAAGGCCAAAAGGCATGACCAAAAATTCATAATGACCCTCATGAGTTCGAAATGCTGTTTTTGGGATATCTTCAGTCTTCATTCTAATTTGATGATATCCCGAACGAAGATCCAACTTGGTAAAATAAATTGCTCCATGTAATTCATCCAATAATTCATCAATCACAGAAATGGGAAATTTATCTTTAATGGTGAGCTTATTGAGCTCCCTATAATCCGGACACATTCGCCATGATCCATCCTTCTTGTGTACCAATACTACAGAAGCAGAGAAAGAACTTTGACTAGGTTGAATTATACCCGCCTCTAACATTTCTGCAATCATACGTTCAATTTCGCTCTTTTGGAAGTAAGGATATCTATAAGGCCTGATGTTTGGAGGAACACTTCCTGGAATCAAATGAATAGCATGACCATGATCATGAATAGGTGGGAGTCCTTTGGGAGTTTCAAACACCTTGGAATGATTGTCCAAGACTTGTTGGAGATCTGCAGAAATAGATGATTTTGATGTTGTAACTTCTAGTGAGCATAATTGTGCAATTACGCCTCGTTGTTCTTTCTTTAGAAGCTTTGTCATGACATTAGAGCTTATTATCCTTCTTGGCTTCCCTTCAATACCCCGTAATTCGACTTCCTTTCCTTCTGAAAAAATTTCAAGAAAAGTTCTTGAAAAATAAAAGCTACTGTCCCCAAAGATTGTAACCATTGTACTCCTAGTACAACATCAGCACCTCCCATAGGAATGGAAAGCATTGGACTAGTCAATACATATTCCCCCATGGTTAGCTTGATATTATGGCATTTTCCAGAACAATTTATAGTTCCTCCATTTGCAACCATCACTTGACATTATGGTGCTGGGTATAGGAAACAATTTAATTCCTTGGCTACCTTACAATGAATAAAATTATGGGTGCTACCTGAATCAATCAACACTATTACCTTTTTCTTCTTGATATGTCCTCTATCTTGAGAGTTTGAGGAGTGGTAATTCTTGCCAGTGCATTACACGATATGGTCGGATTCATTTCTTCCCCTTCTATGGCTGGTTCCTGGTGTATATCCTCTTCTTGTTCATTTTCTTCTTCCTCTTCACAATCTATGTAAAATAATTTCTTCTCAACACACTTATGACCTTTAGTGTATTTTCTATCACAACTGTAGCAAAGCCCTTTTGCTCTTTTTTCTTCCAATTGTTGTGGTGTCAACCTTGTAGGTTGTGGAAATCTAGGAGTAGCAACACTTCCCTCTTTATAGAAGTGAGTGGTATGCTTCCTTGTCGCCATAATTTTACATTCAATTTTTCTTGCCAACCTGAATGCCTTCTCCAATGAATCAGGTTCCAAAACGCGAACTTCATGTTGGATGTTATCCTTTAAAGTACCTATGAAGAGATCAATCTCGTGTTCCTCTGGAATATCAGTTACCTTTATATTCAATTTTTGGAAGTCCTCAATGTGCTCCCCCACTAAACCCTTTTGTTTGAGATTTATCAATTGGCTAAAGAAGGTGTTGCTCTTTGTATCCTCATAATGTGCTATCATTTCCTCCGTAAAAATTGACTAAGTGACAATTTTTTTACGGGAGAAAAGCCATCGATACCATACAAATGTATTTTGTTCTAAATGTAAAGTTGCAATGCGTACCTTTTTTGTGTTTTGCACATTATGGAGATCAAAATATTGCTCCATCTGTAGTATCCATGTTACAGGATCCTTTCCATCAAACTTCCTCATATCCATTTTTGGAATATGGTGGTTCTTCTCGCCAACATTAGAGTTTATGAAATCACGATTAACATTTACTTTGTTCTCATCATGAGTTTCCTCTACTATCTTTTCACCATTAGGAAACATTTCTTGTATCAACTTTGTCAAACCTTTTATGTCTGCTTTTAGATCACTCTTCATGTTTTCCATTTTAGCTTCCATGTCATCCATCTTAGATTCCATGCTAGCTTCCATGCCATCTATCTTAGATTCCATGCCTTTCTTCAAACCATCCATATTATTCTTCACACCATCCATCTTTGCTTCCACGCCTTTCTTCAAAACTTCCATTTCATTTTTTGCTTCTCTTTGCGAGAGCGAAATTTGGTGCACTTTCTCTTGTAATTTTGATAGATCATGTTGCAATTCTTCATCTTCATGAGTCATAGTAGAGCCTTCTAAAGGCTTAATGGGTGTTGAATTATTTTTACGGGGCATTTTTTAGAACCCAATACTAATATCTACTCTACAATATGCCCTTGGAATCAATTCAAATTGATTTGTCAAACAAGACTTATGCAATTCAGAAAAAAAATACACACCGTTTTCTTGCTTTTGAGGAGCTCGATATTGAAATTGGATTATCTTTGTGATTGCGGCTCTTCAATATCTAAAATTAAGCACTGAAGTAGCCCTCTAAATTATCTTTTGAATGCCACAGGTCTGACCTGATTTGGATTCTCCAAGACAAAGTTATGTCCACAGGTCTGACTTTCCACGTGTCACTGTTTTGTCCATCACCTCTAAAATTGATAGCCAAGAAACTACAGTCTGTGCACTTGCGACCACTTTTTACGACACTTCAATCCGATGCTCAGAGAGAGAGTTATTGAACTTTTTCCCCGATCACCTCTTTGAGATGAAATTTAGGAGCCTAAAAAAGCACTATCTTCCACAAATCATATCTCCAAAAATATTGCAAACCAAGCTCTGAAATCGAGTTTCCTCAGGATTTCAGCTTTGCACCCTAAAAATTTCATATTCTGAACCTTTGTATAAAAAATTTATAGCGCAAATGCCACGATGACCTGTTTAGGAGCCTGAAAAAAATACCTAACTTCCACAGATCATATCTTTGAAATTATTGTGAACCAAGCTCTAAAATTTTTAGATGATCCTCCTCAGGATTTCGGCTTCACACCCTAAAAATTTCAGCATTTGAAACTTCGTAGAAAAAAAATTATAGCGAAAATGCCACAATGACCTGTTTGGAGCAGCGAAACCCTAGAATCCAAAGCTCTGATACCAAATGTTGTGTAACCAGCTCCAAAAATAGAAGAAAAGAGATATCAACGCCTTAGAAATAAGCCACTTCGAGGGGGAAACCTCCAATACATTACATAAATGAACAATTTTTTGGATGATACAATTTACAAAACCTCCTTTCTATATATAGGAGTCCATGTGGCCATAATGTAATCCTAGTGGGCCACAATGTAATCCTAGCCAGCGACCTAACAATAATAATTTAAGGGCACAATAATAACAAAATGGGGGTTACAAGGGTACAATAATAACAATAAGGGGGTTACACTAATAACAATAAGGGACTATACTAGTAATATAGGGACCTAACACTAGATTGCCCGAGGGATTGTGTAGCAAAGAAGGGAAGGATGACATGGATTTATTTTGGTCATTAGCATTGCCAAATGGAATCAAATATGCTTTGGGATTTTTCCCTGGAACAATGAGTCAGTAACTATTCACTGAGAGAACAAGTGGCGTAGGATTGTAGCGTTGGACATTGGATGCATCTTTGACTTTGACGGTGGATTCAGAATTTCCTAGAAAGGAGTTGAATCTTGGTACTACTTTTAGTGTGGAGGTGTGAGCCTCTGGATTCCCTTGTTGTTGATACAGGCATTGTATCCTTTTATTTTCTGGTTGAGAAAATGTGTATATGTGTGCATGTGTATAATATTGTAAATATTGTATCGAGTTGGTTTATAAATCTCCACATACAGTATGGTTAATTTCTTGTTGAATCAAATATGCTTAAGTATATGTGCTTTTTATTGTAAATACCGTAATGAGCTATGTTATAAGATCCAGTACGTGGTATGATAGTCATGATGGTTTTTTCTTTTGAGAAGGTTATTCCTTGTAACTACTGCAACGAGTTGTGCTATAAAGCTCCATAGGCAGTATGTTTTGTTTTTAGCAGTGTTTGGTTTATAGGTGTCATTGAACACCGAGGACGGTGTTCCCCCAAGGGGGAGGGTTTTGTAACAACCCTAGTAAAAATACTTGTAAATTATATATAAGACCACAGTTGATGGGCACATATTCCAAGTTGAATGGTGGGAAAAACATCCTAACGGGTGTTCATTTCGGTAATTATGGCTAAAGGAATAGGCAAAGGAAAAGGAAAGGTGTGAGGCATTAATTGGCATTTTATTTATGAAAATGATGGAAAATAAGAGAAAAGGAAGGCAAAAGGTCACAAGTTTCATGTGAGGAGGAAAATAATGGAAAATAAAGAAAATAGAGGTCTCATTAATAAAAAGGCTTCTGAGGATCAGTTGGTAATATTTTGTCAGTTCTATGGTGGAGCTCTCATTATTCTCCCTCTCTCTCATACTCTTGGATACTTAGATTTTTCTTGGAGCACTCTTTGAGAGTGTGGATATTTAGTGATTTGGATCAAGAAGGAAAAGGAAGAGCAGGAAAGCACAAGAGTACATCAGGATCAACATCTACAGCAAGTTATAAGTGCAGGTACCGAGTTGTATGGATTTTTTCCTCACTATTTTTGGCATGCATGGTGTATGCATGTGGATTTTCCTAGCCTTGCAATTTCCTGGATAGACATGGTGTTATGGGTTGATTTCCATTTACTTTTTTATGGTTGGTTCTCATGATTCCTTTAGTTGTTGGGTTGAGTTATTATTTCCTGGAGCCTTGGTTCAACAAATGCTCTAGAGCCTAGCGGACAACTATTGGGTTGAGTTACTATTCCTAGAGACTTGGTTGGAAAAACGCTCTGAAGCTTGGGAACAACTGGGGTTGAGTTACTAGTCTTGGAGCCTTGGTTGGAACAAACACTCTAGATCCATGGAACAGCTTGGGTGGAGACCAATCCGTCATGGTTAGTGATGTTCGACCGTAAGGTGGAATTACTGGTTTTGGAGGTGAGATGGTTTGGTCTTTGAAGCCCAGTTTTGGTGTTGATTGATGTGTTTGATAAAGTCCCACACTCATGCCTGGAATATGGCACAGGGGTGATTGGCTGAAGTGAGATTTGGCTCAGCCAATCTATGGTCGGGTGGAATGTGGAAGTCTCATCTCTGGTTGGACTTTACACACATTAACAAGAATCACATTCCTTTGGTATTTGGTATGCAAATGTATTGGTTATTAAGTGTATTTCATTGATGTTATATCCATGGTATTTATGTTGTTATTATGTTGTTTATAAGCTCGTATTTTATCAATGATGATGTATAGCTCTATCTGTGTTTTTTATTGTAAATGAATGTAAAATGTATCAATGGTCAAATAGATTGTATTGCAGCTAATGATGTAAGGGAGCAATGCTTCTTAGTGATTCTCAGATAAGTATTAGACCCCCATGTTTAATGCTGCTATTTACATCTGTAGATGCAATGTTTGTGACATGTTTGACGAAATTCCTCTTATGGTTGGGCGGGGTCAGATGAGTTCCTAATGATGTGATTACTTCCATGTATTTTTTTTAATGTTATTTATTATCTCCTGAAGTTATAGGAATTTTTTGGCAATGGCCTAGGCTCAAGGGCTAAAAATGTGGCACAAATCCCAGAGCTGCATGCACAAAATTAACTGTTTTGGGCCCTAGCTACTACCTTGCCAAGGCAAGCCTATGGCTAAGGGTATATAGCCACTCCCTTTCCCTTATATGCCTGCAGCTAAGGCTCAAGAGGGTCAAAATTCAGTCCGCCTTCAAGTTTTAGGGGTTTGGGAGGGTGGTTTACCTCCTAGAGATGTTGTTGATGTTGTTGAAGGTGCGTTTGTCATGTTTCCACCAGTTCCACTTCCTTAAGGCATCTAGGAGGTTGAATCTCATATTAGTAGCCTCTCGTCACATGTTTACCCCCATTGGCTGGTTAATTGGGTAGATGTGGGAAGAGGGTGTTACAATGTGTAAGTTTGTTTGTTTGTCTGTTCCCCTTTAAAATTAAAATACAAGTTAAAAATTATGTTCTAAATAGAAAGAAAAATAATGTTGGTTATAATAGAAAAAAATGAATATGTTGTAAAATAATTAGAAGTACAAAAACTGTGTGAGTAATATGTTTAAGTCTTATAATTTGGTTATTGATAAAATATTATAATGCAAGTTATTATTGACATATACTTAAAAATATGTTAATAATAAAAAATTATTTTAATTTGTGTCATAAAATGTCTTGATGTACATGTTATGTAAAATATTTTAATGTCAGTTGTGTATACATTATATATCATTTAAAAACAATTATGTATATATCATGAAAAAATTAAGTTTTTATGGCTAAAACGTTTATTTGGTCCTATATATACTCTAGCATTCAAAAATACAATTTAAACAATGAAAAATAACACATTGTGTTTTACACTCTAAAGAAGTTTGCATGTGAAGAAATTTGATCCCTCTCGGCTCATGTTAGATACATACTTAAGATGGATCTATGCTGGTTCTAAACATAGGTACCTTCAAGACTAGAGACACGAAGTAATTCAAATAAATAGACTTACATTGGGAAATCAAAACCATTGTGAGAAAGATTCTAGTGGAACAAAGTGAGGGATATCAAGCCATCCTACTCCAATTGGGTGCTCTACAATTCCAAATTAAATATGTTGACCGAAAAGTTTCAATCATGGCTAAGAAGATAGTGGATTCCAAGATTTCAAAATGCAAGGGAAATTATGTTTAGTTTTCTCACACTAATGACAACTCCCCTCCTATTTAAGTTACTTCATGCTTTGTTCCCTCAATTTTTTGTCTTGATTTCTTAGATTTAGAAGCACTTCCTATAACATCTCCAGGGATAGTCTATTAAGGCATTGCTATCATTGTTCTGATATTATTTGTTATGACTTATGGACTAATAATTCCTCTCAAACACTTTGGAAAAACATAATCCTTTTTTTTCTTTAGTTACTAGTATGGTTTCCTTAATAATAGACCAACAACACAATCTATGTCCTGCTTTTGATTTCTTTAATTAATACAAAAAACTTTACCAACATACAATATGTGTGTGTGTACCTTTTATAATGAACAATATCAAATTTAAACATGACAATCCTTTCTAGTACTGTTGTAGGGAGGGTCCACACCTTTTATAACAACTTTAAGTATTAATAAAATGTATTCAAGATTAAGGGGTGATAGGAGTGGAGGGGCAGTATATAAACCCAATGCAAAATTGGTAACCAAATATCACAAATATTAAAACACACACAAAGTATCCACTCTGATAAGTAGGAATCCAAAGTACATAGTGTTTCCACATGCTTAATACTGCAAGCCTCCATATAACATGGTGCCTCCACCTTTCCTTCTCTTTTCTTTCCTGCACCTCATACTCCTCAGTGTGCTCCCGTTTTTGTACCAACGTTTCTCCCTCTAGCATCTTCCTTTTGCAAACTCTCTTCTCATTCTAGTATGCACATCCCTGACATACACCTCCACAACTTGTATATGTGCCTCTTCTTGCCACACCACACCTCTACCTTCCTCTTCTTGTATGCCTCCCTTGTATGTTGACTTCCACACCACATGCCCAAGGGATAAGGACTGTATGAAACTTTTTTCCTCTACTGTAGACTGCCCATCCTTACCTTAAATTCTTGGACTAGCGAGCCATAACTTCATTAGGGAGATTGTTGACAAAATAAAGCAAATGGCTTGGGTTTAAAAGCATCTCCTCCTCAAACTATGAATCTGTGTCCTCTCCTCAGTCTAGCAATCATTTACATTTTACATCAATTTACATAAACAATCCATATAATGATATTTATATGAGGTTGACAGAAAAGGTATTTACAGTCACTTTTCTTATATTGGAAATAAACATGAATGGTTTGTATATATGAATTTATTTAAATATTTGTAGAGTTTCCACATTATATAATTTTGATATAGTATTTAATCTTCATTCATATATAAAGGTAACTATATGTTTAAGTGTACATGTACATAAATTGAATCTATATTTTACATATTTACCTAGTATTTTGGTTGCATCATCTTCCCCCATTTTAAGATATGTTAGTTATTATTATTCATACAATATTGAGTAACAATATTCGCATGACGTGGAAGTATTGACTAAAGTTACTTTTTCATAGTGTCTTTTATCAATTTTTATGATGCTTTTTAAAATAATATTTTAATTGGAATTCAAAATATATAATCTCATCATAAAGGTTGTAATCTTAGCTATTTAGAAATATGACTTAGAAATTTTTGAAGTCTCCAAGTCAATTCAAAATATAAAAATTATAACATAACAATAAATTACTCATAACTCGTTTTTCTTTAGTCTATGCAAGGGTGTGCCATTTTAAGTCAAACTTATACAACACCTCATTCACATAGATTGTTTATCTTATTATTTTCTACCTAGTAGGGAATATAATAGAAAATGAGGCATCATGTGTATAAGCTCAAATATTTTGGCTACTCTAATGAGGGAAAGTTCTACTTGATCTATTTATTGTTTCAAAATTGGAACAATTTGGATTGTCTTAAAATGGACTAAAACCAATATGAGAAAAGGTTCATATTCAAAGTTCTCATCAATTAGAAGAAACAATGATTTCCAACAAAGCTTATCCAATTTAGGAGAAAATTTCTACCTACAAGTCGAATTCATCCATTTAATATCCCATATACATTGGCATGTAATTCTATTAATCCATAACTGAATACTTATTCTTTGAAATATATGTTTTCATAACTCACAACCTAAGCTCATCATCATAATGTAGAACATATTATAGAAAACACATATTATATCCATTTAGGCAATGCCAAGTTATTGAGCTAAAATTGTTGAATTAGGTGGCTCATAATGTCCTCCTCCACTACGTCTATCATCCACATTTATATTGTTCTTGCACTCATTTATAGGATTGTATTTATGTAAACACAAAAGGATTTTGAGGAGTTCTAATTCATGATCTCAACATAGATCTTACCTCATCTTCCAGCACAGGCTAGTTGCTCAAACTCCCCCTTCAGGGCACCAATTTGTTTCAAGTTCATCATGTGTTAAGAGAGTCTTGAAAGATCACTCCCAACTTCCTCTTAGGGTTTCACAACTTGACCCTCTAAGATCCATTCTCTCCTTGAAGACATAGTTGGGCATTGTATTGACTAATACTTCTATACAATTGTCAATGGTTCAATAAGGGCATTCTCTTTTCCTCCTCTACTCCCACCTACACCCTCAATATTTGATAAATTGATATCAATGTAGCGGCTTCCTCCTCCCCTGCGTATTATGCATCTATTTTAGTTGGTGTGTAGTCTCTATCATGTTATATCTCAACATTAGATCTTTGTTATTGTTCCTATAAAATGGCCTAGCTTCTTTAGCTTCCCTCATTTTATGATTTACCTTTAATCTTTTAGGTGTTGAGATTCAACAAAATGATGAGCTTAGTGAAAAGAGTCGCCTTCACTAAGTGGGCCCGCAGGCTATTTTTGGCGCAAAGTCTATTTTTAGACATGTCGATAATATTCTATGAGTTGCAGGATGTTATTTTTGGATGGTTGGTCAAGTTGGAAAAATAGATGGACTTCTATTATTAGACATATTGGGCGGAATCTATTTTTAGATTGCTAGTCTAAAAATAGATATGTCGAATATTATTAGCTCTTAATAATATTTGGACTCTAAACATTATCTTATTCTCTTGGAGCACTTCAGTTAAGTGCACAGATGTGGCACAGCAGCTGACAAAACGAATTATTCTATTCTTGAGGGTTTACTGGAGCTAATGCATGAGGACTTCTGTTAGAACTCATGTGACAGAGTTTGGTGGAGTTATAGAAGTAGTTGGTGGAGTTGTATTTAGTTTAACTCAGTTAGACTCAGTTGAGCTAGTTGTATTTAGTCTAACTGATTGATACACTAGTGAGAGTGGTGTGAATTAATTAGTTAATTGATTCACTAAATAATAAATCATTAATCAACTGAAGAATACATCATTTAACTACAGTGCGTGGCAGTTTCAGTGGAGACCAGTGGAGAGATAGGTGAAAGAGCAAGTGTGACTATCAGTTGTGACTATAGTGATGCATTGATTGCATCCAACACTCAGTGGAGATGCCAATGAGGATTGCGCAGTGCAAGCTTGGTGGATTCGATTTCATTTAGAGCCATTATTCAGCAGAGATTGCGCAGTAGAGGCAGGCTAGCAGGTGGCAGAGATCGGTGCATGGATTTGCAAGATCAGGCCTGATTAGTGTGTAGCGATTGTATTGTACTGAGAGCTTGATATGATCAGATTTGTATGAGGATTGTTACATGATCTCTATGACATATATTATATACAGATAGTTGGGGTTTTTAGCTTCAAGCTTTCCCGTTAAATCACTGTGTTAATGTGTGTGAATTTTTATTGTTTCATGTGTGCATTGCAATTGATTTAATTTCGAATCCGCATGTGATGATCAATGGTGGAATAGATTCTGTATTGTGCATGAAGTTAAAATAGTGTGTGATCAGGAGAATCTTGGATATATAACACATAAGTTATATAATTTCTACATGGTATTGGAGCATTTGGTCATTGGAGAAGATTGCTATTATTGAAGCAGTTGAGTTTTGTGCTGGTGGAATTTGAATTTGCTATAGTGTTTTCTTGGTGTCTAAGTTGAGCATTCATTGAAATGTCTTTCAATGGATTGCGATTGGAGTATGCCCTTGATGGCAGCTCGAATTATATTGCATTGAAGGACAGGATGGAGGCAGTGCTGGATGATAATGGGTTGTAGAAGTTCATAGATGCTGATATTCCAAAGCCTGGTTCTAGCGATGCAGCCACACTTGACGCATGGCAAAAGGAGATAGCGAAGTGTCGAAGAATTCTGTTGGAAGGTGTGAAGGATCACATAGTGTCCAGCCTTCATGGTAAAGCTACTCCATTCTTAATGTGGAAAGCTTTAACAGACTTGTTCCAATGCAGAAGTGACCAGAGGAAGTTGGCGCTTAAAGACAAGCTCAGGAAAATAAAAATGGAGAAAGGCGACAGTATACCAAAATACCTCACGAAGTTTGTGCACTGCAAGGATGAGCTGGGAAGTGTGGGGGTTACTGTTGATGAATAAGACTTGGTGAGCTTGGCTCTCCTTGGGCTTCTGAATAGTTGGCATAGCTACGAGGACTTTGTCAATGGTCGGGAGAAACTGCCAGGATGAGAGCGAATTTGGTCAGATCTTGTGCAGGAGGAGATAAGGAGGGGTACCAGGGATGGATCTTCATCGAAGAATGAAGATGAAGAAAATTTCACTTTGGCTGCCAAACCAAGGAAAGGGAAGGGAAAGAAAAATCCTTCTCAATCCAGTGCGAAAGGCAAGAAGCAGGACTTGTCCAAGGTGAAGTGCTTTCACTGTCACCAACACGCACATTATGCCACTAATTGTCCACAAAAGAAGAAAAAATAAGCAGGCTGTTGGATCTGTAGCTGGAAAGGCCTTAGCCTCGCAGTTTGAGATGGATTTTTTGTTGATCACATGCTTGGTTTCAAGTGTGATGGGATTAGTGTGGTTTCTTGACAGTGGTGCGTCTTTCCATATGACCGGAGACAAAGATTTGTTTAGTGATCTGAATGAAAAGGATCTTGGAGTGCACATCGAGATGGGTGATGATGGTAGATACAGTGCGACTGGTATCGGGATCATTACCTTTGAGAGGGAGTCTGGAAAACCTTTCATCTTGAAGGATGACATTCATGTTCCAGGATTGAAGAAGAATCTGATCTCTGTGGCGATGTTGGAAGACAAGGGTTATGATGTTGTTTTTAGTGAGGGAAAGGCCTTCCTGCGGAATAAGACAACAGGTCAAACCAGGAGGATAGGGGTTCGAGTTAAGAACCTTTATCAATTGCAGGTAGATGGCTGTGCAGCAATGGTAGGCAAAGCAGAAGCAGTGGTGAGCCGAGATGAGGGCGAATTGTGGCACAGGAGATTGGGCCATCTTCACCGTGGCGCTTTGAAAATTTTGCAGCAGATTTCTACCGAGCTTCCCAAGGGTACACTTGCACAATCAAATTAGTGCAAGGGATGTACTTTGGGAAAATTTGTGAAGACCACTTTTCATGAGAAGGATATCCGCGCCACGACGATCCTTGAGAGAATTCACACAGACGTGTGTGGACCTTTTTCAGTAGCTTCGACAGCAAATCACAGGTATTATGTGATATTTGTTGATGACTTTTCTCGTAAGTGCTGGATCTTCTTCATGCAGAAGAAGAGAGAGACATACTCAAAGTTCTGTGAGTTCAAGGCGCTGGTTGAGAAAGAGTCGGGGAAGCAGGTGAAAGCTCTAAGGAGCGATAGTGGTGGTGAATACATCTCTGGCAAATTAAAATACTTTTTCAGCGCAGAAGGAATTCGAAGAGAACTCATAGTGCCTCATAACCCACAACAGAATGGGGTCGCGAAGAGAAAGAAAAGAATGATCGTGGGTGCTGCACGGGTGATGTTGCATGATCAGGGCCTTCACATACACTTGTGGGCTGAAGCATGCAACACTGCGGTTTATGTGCAAAACCATTGTCCTCATAAAGTACTTGGCATGAGTACACCCGAAGAGGCGTTTTCTGGTAAGAAGCCTGATATTTCTCATTTGAAGATTTTTGGCTCACCTGTTTACATTCATGTGACAAAGGATGCCAGGAAGAAGCTGGAGCCGACCACAGAGGTTGGGATATTTGTGGAGTACACAAAAACACCCCACAACAATTGTGTGTATTTTCCAGACAGTCAGATGACTGTTGTGCGATGAGATATCAAATTTAATGAGGAGAAAACAATGAAGTTGTCGCTTGAGAGGGAGCTACATTTGCATGCAGATGAGGAGCTACTTGTTCCTAAAGATGAGCCTCAAGATGTGGATTAGCCACAAGAGGAGGTTCATGGAGTGGAAGAAACCACTCATGCAGCACCAAACATCAGAGGGAAAAAGCGCACTACAGAAGCTGAGCGACTGAATCTTGATGCAGTGCAGAATGTAGGAGTTCCTATATCACAACGCAGATAGAGACAGTCACCTGAACGATTTACTGGATACATGGCTCTAATGAGCAAGTGTATTGTGACAGAACAATCTTCTTTCGAGGAAGCTGTGGAGGATCCCGCATGGGTAGATGCTATGGTGGAAGAGTATGATTCGATTGTCAGAAATAATGCATGGGAGATTGTCCCAAGGCCGGAAGGGAAATCAGTGGTAGGTTCAAGATGGATCTACAAAGTGAAGCAAGCTGCTGATGGGAGCGTCGAGAAGTACAAGGCAAGATTTGTTGCCTGGGGCTTCTCACAGATTGAAGGGATCTACTATGAAGAAACCTTTTCACCTATCGCGAGGTATTCTTCCATACGGACCATCCTTGCTCTCTCAGTGCAGATGGGTTGGCACATTCATCAGATGGATGTGAAGAATGTGTTCCTCAACGGAGTCATTGAGGAGGAGGTGTACATAGAGCAGCCTGAAGGATTTTAAATCTTTAGCAATGAGTCACATGTGTGCAGGCTCAAAAGAGCACTATATGGGCTGAAACAAGCACCTCGTGCTTGGTACACATGGATAGACAGTTATTTCACCGGACTTGGTTTCGCCAAGAGTGAGGCGGATCCGAACCTATACCAAATTGTGGTGGAGGGTAAGTTGCTGATAATTGTACTTTATGTAGATGATTTGATACTAACAGGTGATGAACTGTTGATACACTCATGCAAGGCAGATCTTGCAAAGGAGTTTGAGATGAAGGACTTGGGCCTCCTTGATTATTTCCTAGGATTGGAAATTTGGTAGCGGAAGGGTGAAATGTTTGTGTCTCAAGGCAAGTATGCCCGGGAGATACTGGAGAAGTTTCACATGCAAGGATGCAAGCCTATCGACACTTCTCTTCCTAGTGGTTGGAGGAAAGAGGATGCTACATCGGCAAAGGTAGTGGATGCCACTGTTTATCGACAATTGGTTGGTTCGCTCATGTATCTAGTCAATACACGACCGGACATATGTTATGCTGTTAACCAGCTTTCACAAGCTATGGTTAAGCCTACCAAGCTCTTTTGGAAGGCATGGAAGCATGTCCTGAGGTATCTCAGGGGCACATCGAGATATGGATTGTGGTACAGATAGTCGGATGAGTTGAAGCTACATGGCTTCACAGATGCAGATTGGGTAGGGAGCCCAACGGACAGAAAGAGCACATCTGGAGGGGTTTTCAGTATCAGATCTACATCAGTTTCTTGGTACAATAGGAAACATAGATCCGTGGCACTCAGTTCAGCGGAGGTCGAGTACATGGCAGCAAGTTTGGCTGCATGCGAGGCTATATGGATGAGGAAGATCCTAGTTGGATTGTTCGGTTCACACTTAGATCCTACTGTGATATATTGTGATAATCAAAGTTACATTAAACTCTCGGTTAATCCAGTATTTCATGATAGATCTAAACATATTGAAATATGGTATCATCATATCAGAGATTGTGTGCAGCTGAAGAACATGTTGCTTTCTTACATTCCTACGGAGGATCAAGATGGAGATATTCTGACAAAGGCGCTCACCAGGAGAAAATTTGAATACTATAGAGACAGGATCAGGGTGGCAGATAATCCCTATCTTGTTGAGAGGGAGTGTTGAGATTCAACAAGATGATGAGCTTAGTGAAAAGAGTCGCCTTCACTAAGTGGGCCCGCAGGCTATTTTTGGTGCAAAGTCTATTTTTAGACTATGTCTATTTTTAGACATGTCGATCATATTCTATGAGTTGCAGGATGCTATTTGTGGATGGTTGGTCAAGTTGGAAAAATAGATGGAATTTTATTTTAGACATATTGGGAGGAATCTATTTTTAGATTACCAGTCTAAAAATAGATATGTCGAATATTATTAGCTCTTAATAATATTTGGACTCTAAACATTATCTTATTCTCTTGGAGCACTTCAATTAAGTGCACAGATGTGGCACAACAGCTGACAGAAGGAATTACGCTATTCCTGAGGGTTTACTGGAGCTAATGCATCAGGACTTCAACTAGAACTCATGTGACAGAGTTTGTGGAGTTATAGAAGTAGTTGGTGGAGTTGTATTTAGTTTAACTCAGTTAGACTCAGTTGAGCTAGTTGTATGTAGTCTAACTGATTGATACACTAGTGAGAGTGGTGTGAATTAATTAGTTAATTAATTCACTAAATAATAACTCATTAATCAACTGAAGAATACATCAGTTAACTACAGTGCATGGCAGTTTTAGTGGAGACCAGTGGAGAGATAGGTGAAAGAGCAAGTGTGACTATCAGTTGTGACTATAGTGATGCATTGATTGCATCCAACACTCAGTGGAGATGCTAATGAGGATTGCGCAGTGCAAGCTTGGTGGATTCAAGGTCATTCAGAGCCATTCTTCAGCAGAGATTGTGCAGTAGAGGCAGGCTAGCAGGTGGCAGAGATCAGTGCATGGATTTGCAAGATCGGGCCTGATTAGTGTGTAGCGATTGTATTGTACTAAGAGCTTGATATGATCAGATTTGTATGAGGATTGTTACATGATCTCTATGACATATATTATATACAGATAGTTGGTGTTTTTAGCTTCAGGATTTCCCATTAAATCACTGTGTTAATGTGTGAGAATTTTTATTGTTTCATGTGTGCATTGCAATTGATTTAATTTCCGCATGTGATGATCAATGGTGGAATAGATTCTGTATTATGCATGAAGTTAAAATAGTGTGTGACCAGGAGAATCTTGGATATATAACACATAAGTTATATAATTTCTACATTATGAAATACTTTGGAATTCCTTTGGTGTGTCACTGCTGGATTGTAATTTTTATACCCATTAACCTATTTTGTAGTTTTAGCGTTGTATGGGTTGAAACAAGCACCTCCTGCTTGGTACACATGGATAGACAGTTATTTCACCGGACTTGGTTTTGCCAAGAGTGAGGCAGATCTGAACCTATACTAGATTGTGGTGGAGGGTAAGTTGCTGATCATTATACTTTATGTAGGTGATTTGATACTAACAGGTGATGAACTATTGATACACTCATGCAAGGCAAATCTTGCAAAGGAGTTTGAGATGAAGGACTTGGGCCTCCTTCATTATTTCCTGGGATTGGAAATTTGGTAGCGGAAGGGTGGAATGTTTGTGTCTCAAGGCAAGTATGCCCGGGAGATACTAGAGAAGTTTCACATGCAAGGCTGCAAGCCTATCGACACTCCTCTTCCTGGTGGTTGGAGGAAAGAGGATGCTACATCGGCAGAGGCAATGGATGCCACTGTTTATTTCCAATTGGTTGGTTCGCTCATGTATCTATTCAATACACGACCAGACATATGCTATGTTGTTAACCAGCTTTCACAAGCAATGGTTAAGCCTACCAAGCTCTTTTGGCAGGCAAGCATGTCCTGAGGTATCTCAGGGGCACATTAGGATATAGATTGTGGTACAGACAATCGAATGAGTTGAAGCTACATGGCTTCACAGATGCAGATAGGGCAGGGAGCCCAACAGTCAAAAAGAGCACATCTGGAGGGATTTTTAGTATCGGATCTATAGCAGTTTCTTGGTACAGGAAACAAAGATCCATGGCACTCAGTTCAGCGGAGGCCGAGTACATGGCAGCAAGTTTGGCTGCATGCGAGGCTATATGGATGAGGAAGATCCCGGTTGGATTGTTCGGTTCACACTTAGATCCTACTGTGATATATTGTGATAATCAGAGTTGCATTAAACTCTCGGTTAATCCAGTATTTCATGATAGATATAAACATATTGACATCCGGTATCATCATATCAGAGATTGTGTGCAGCGGAAGATCATGTTGCTTTCTTACATTCCTATGGAGGATCAAGATGCAGATATTCTGACGAAGGCGCTCACCAGAAGAAAATTTTAATACCATAAAGACAGGATTAGGGTGGCAGATAATCCCTATCTTGTTGAGAGGGAGTGTTGAGATTCAACAAGATGATGAGCTTAGTGAAAAGAGTCGCCTTCACTAAGTGGGCCCGCAGGCTATTTTTGGCGCAAAATCTATTTTTAGACTATGTCTATTTTTAGACATGTCGATCATATTCTATGAGTTGCAGGATGCTATTTGTGGATGGCTGGTCAAGTTGGAAAAATAGATGGACTCCTATTTTTAGACATATTGGGCGGAATCTATTTTTAGATTACCAGTCTAAAAATAGATATGTTGAATATTATTATCTCTTAATAATATTTGGACTCTAAACATTATCTTATTCTCTTGGAGCACTTCAGTTAAGTGCACAGATGTGGCACAACAGCTGACAGAAGGAATTACGCTATTCCTGAGGGTTTACTGGAGCTAATGCATGAGGACTTCAATTAGAACTCATGTGATAGAGTTTGGTGGAGTTATAGAAGTAGTTGGTGGAGTTGTATTTAATTTAACTCAGTTAGACTCAGTTGAGCTAGTTGTATTTAGTCTAACTGATTAATACACTAGTGAGAGTGGTGTGAATTAATTAGTTAATTAATTAACTAAATAATAACTCATTAATCAACTGAAGATTACATCCGTTAACTACAGAGCATGGCAGTTTCAGTGGAGACCAGTGGAGAGATAGGTGAAAGAGCAAGTGTGACTATCAGTTGTGACTATAGTGATGCATTGATTGCATCCAACACTCAGTGGAGATGCCAATGATTATTGCGCAGGGAAATCTTGGTGGATTCGAGTTCATTTAGAGCCATTCTTCAGCAGAAATTGTGTAGTAGAGGCAGGCTAGCAGGTGGCAGAGATCGGTGCATGGATTTTCAAGTTCGGGCCTGATTAGTGTGTAGCGATTGTATTGTACTAAGAGCTTGATATGATCAGATTTGTATGAGGATTGTTACATGATCTCTATGACATATATTATATACAGATAGTTGGGGTTTTTAGCTTCAGGCTTTCCCGTTAAATCATTGTGTTAATGTGTGTGAATTTTTATTGTTTCATTTGTGCATTGCAATTGATTTAATTTCCGCATGTGATGATCAATGGTGGAATAGATTCTGTATTGTGCATGAAGTTAAAATAGTGTGTGATCAGGAGAATCTTAAATATATAACACATAAGTTATATAATTTCTACATTAGGAAATACTTTGGAATTCCTTTGGTGTGTCACTGCTGGATTGTAATTTTCATACCCATTAACCTATTTTGTAGTTTCAGCGCTGTATGGGCTGAAACAAGCACCTCGTGCTTGGTACACATGGATAGACAGTTATTTCACTGGACTTGGTTTTGCCAAGAGTGAGGTGGATCTGAACCTGTACCAAATTGTGGTGGAGGGTAAGTTGCTGATCATTATACTAACAGGTGATGAACTGTTGATACACTCATGCAAGGCAGATCTTGCAAAGGAGTTTGAGATGAAGGACTTGGGCCTCCTTCATTATTTCCTAGGATTGGAAATTTGGTAGCGGAAGGGTGGACTATTTGTGTCTCAAGGCAAGTATGTCCAGGAGATACTAGAGAAGTTTCACATGCAAGGCTGCAAGCCTATCGACACTCCTCTTCTTGGTGGTTGCAGGAAAGAGGATGCTACATCGGCATAGGTAGTGGATGCCACTGTTTATCGTCAGTTGGTTGGTTCGCTCATGTATCTAGTCAATACACGACCAGACATATGCTATGTTGTTAACCAGCTTTCATAAGCTATGGTTAAGCCTACCAAGCTCTTTTGGAAGGCAGTCAAGCATGTCCTGAGGTATCTCAGGGGCACATCAGGATATAGATTGTGGTACAGACAGTCGAATGAGTTGAAGCTACATGGCTTCACAGATGCAGATCGGGCAGGGAGCCCAACAGACAGAAAGAGCACATCTGGAGGGATTTTCAGTAACGGATCTACAACAGTTTCTTGGTATAGCAGGAAACCGAGATCCATGGCACTTAGTTCAGCGGAGGCCGAGTACATGGCAGCAAGTTTGGCTGCATGCAAGGCTATATGGATGAGGAAGATCTTGGTTGGATTGTTCGGTTCACACTTAGATCCTACTGTGATATATTTTGATAATCAGAGTTGCATTAAACTCTCGGTTAATCTAATATTTCATGATAGATCTAAACATATTGACATCCGGTATCATCATATCAGAGATTGTGTGCAACGGAAGATCATGTTGCTTTCTTACATTCCTACGTAGGATCAGGATGCAGATATTCTGACGAAGGCGCTCACCAGGAGCAAATTCGAATACCATAGAGACAAGATCAGGGTGGCAGATAATCCCTATCTTGTTGAGAGGGGGTGTTGAGATGCAAAAATATGATGAGCTTAGTGAAAAGAGTTGCCTTCACTAAGCGGGCCCGCAGGCTATGTTTGGCGCAAAGTCTATTTTTAGACATGTCGATCATATTCTATGAGTTTCAGGATGCTATTTGTGGATGGTTGGTCAAGTTGGAAAAATAGATGGACTTCTATTTTTAATCACATTGGGCGGAATCTATTTTTAGATTTCCAGTCTAAAAATAGATATGTTGAATATTATTAGCTCTTAATAATATTTGAACTCTAAACATTATCTTATTCTCTTGGAGCACTTCAGTTAAGTGCACAGATGTGGCACAGTAGCTAACATAAGTAATTACGCTATTCCTGAGGGTTTACGGGAGCTAATGCATGAGGACTTCAATTAGAACTCATGTGACAGAGTTTGGTGGAGTTATAGAAGTAATTGGTGGAGTTGTATTTAGTTTAACTCAGTTAGACTCAGTTGAGCTAGTTGTATTTAGTCTAACTTATTGATACACTAGTGAGAGTGGTGTGAATTAATTCACTAAATAATAACTCATTAATCAACTGAAGAATACATCATTTAACTACAGTGCCTGGCAGTTTCAGTGGAGACCAGTGGAGAGATAGGTGAAAGAGCACGTGTGACTATCAGTTGTGACTATAGTGATGCATTGATTGCATCCAACACTCAGTGGAGATGCCAATGAGGATTGTGCAGTGCAAGCTTGGTGGATTCGAGTTCATTCAGAGCCATTCTTCAGCAGAGATTGCGTAGTAGAGGCAGGCTAGCAGGTGGAAGAGATCGATGCATGGATTTGCAAGATCGGGCCTGATTAGTGTGTAGCGATTGTATTGCACTGAGAGCTTGATATGATCAGCTTTGTATGAGGATTGTTACACGATCTCTATGACATATATTATATACAGATAGTTAGGGTTTTTAGCTTCAGGGTTTCCCGTTAAATCACTGTGTTAATGTGTGTGAATTTTTATTGTTTCATGTGTGCATTGCAATTGATTTAATTTCCACATGTGATAATCAATGGTGGAATAGATTCTGTATTGTGCATGAAGTTAAAATAGTGTGTGATCAGGAGAATCTTGGATATATAACATATAAGTTATATAATTTCTACATTAGGAAATACTTTGGAATTCCTTTGGTGTGTCACTGTTGGATTGTAATTTTTATACCCATTAACCTATTTTGTAGTTGTTGATGCACATTAATAGAAATATCTTTATCTACATAATCAGTAACAGTAGCTTCAAATACATATAGGTATGTTCATGAGGCTTTATACAATAAAACTCAAAGAGCTATATGTTCGCTAGGTTCCATTGATCCAATTAAAAAGATGATCTACCTTGTAGGTCACCCAATTGTGGATGAATAATGCATCTATTTCTCAAAATTATTTGGTGGAATCAATAGAATGGATTTTATTATTCTTGATTTCATTGTACCTATAACAATAACTTGCTTCAATATAATAGGTTAGAACATCATCCCCTGTGATTCCTATATTTGATGTCCTAAACTTTTGCAAATTTTTTCATCGAATAACCTTCCTTTACCCTTAAATGTGGTTTTTCTAATTGGCATTGAGGTAGCTCTAGTTAAACAAGTAATATTTGACACTTCTTGGTAGCCTAGCAAAGAAGTTATATACTATCCATGAGAATTAAAATTCTAGAAGATCATAAAACTTCCATACAACCATTAGCCCTTGAAAAGAAAAAAAAATAATCCAAAATCCTAACTAAGTACTTGCACTCTTAGAATTGATGAAAAGGAATAGAACATATAAAAAAAATCGTCTCACAAGATAAAATAGAATACATCACACTGTTAGTGGGATAAACTGCTTTTGGGTTACATCTTTCTAGAAGACCCTAAAACTTTCATACAACCATTACCTCTTGTGAAAGAAGAAAATATCTAAAAATCTTAATTCTTGATTGTGCTCTTAGAATTGGTGAAGAAATAGAAATGTACTACAAGACAAGAAATAGAAATGTTAGTGGGTTAAAATGCTTTTGAGTTTGATCTCTAACTAGTGCTAACTCTAAATCTACTGTCACTCTTCATCTATAGTGTGGAAATTAATTATGAACTTGACTAAAATGGAACTCTCAATCTTTCCTTTGCTAGGTTAAGGAAAAACACCCAAATAAGGCAAAAGTGCAGCTTCAACATTATGAAAATGAAATTACTACTCTTACACCCATAACAAATATTGAACATTTATGCATATAATTTCTATAACTCCCACATTAAAAAATGAATGTCAATACATACATAGATAACTCACCTTCACATTAATTGTAAGAAAGATTCCCACAACCATAACCTCCAAGAGCTCAGATTATGTAGCATATCACAATAGTTGTACAAACTAAATAGTAAATAAACTACAATGGAAGCACATACCACATAACTAATCAGTAGCAAAACGTTTTACAGGAACTTAGCCCCTAGGGAATTACTAACCATTACTCTTCTAACTAGTTGATACAATTGAAACAACAAAAAGATATATCACTAATTTAAACAAAAAATGCTCTAAAATAAGATTAAAACACAACTTAATATACATATACATAACTCTATTATCAACCATCTATAAGAATAATCTGACAACCCAAGTACATTAAAAAGAGATATAAGTTTAAAATCCAAAAAACACAAAAATATTTATCATGTTTACATTTTTTTAGGAGTTGTCTACAGACTCAACAAAATAGCTGGGATGACAGTTTTTTATTGGAATCCGGAAAAAAAAATTCAAAAATTCAAGTAGTTGGAGTGTTTGAATTGCATTTTTGATAGTGGAAATAGATTCAGCACCATCCAAAACCTTAAGAACACTCAAAATACTAAAGTTTAATGACTGTAACTCAGATTTTTCATAACCTTACCTAAATTTCTGAATTATTCTGTGAAATTTTTTAGATTACAACATTCTTTTATCTAAAGATCATCCTGTTCAATCAAATTCACTAAATTAATGATATATTTGAGTGAATAACGTATATATTATTTACTCAAACAATATAGACTATATAAAGCTTTTAGTATTGGTCTACTTTTCATAGACTCCTCACTTGCTCACCTCAGAAACATTGACATCTGTAAGAACAGAAAAAACATTTCAAATGTCTCACATGTGATTCCCCATTCATAACTACTGTCGTGTCGGACTGGCCAATGACTTGGAATGCAACATCTTCCCTTCAAAGAGTTCAATTTGTGTTGATATGGAATTAAGACCAAATCAATAATAATTCTAATGCTAGTGTTTCCTCTTCTTTTTGACTTTTTTATACATTGTGGCATATGAAGAGAGCGAATAAGGAAAATTAGCAAGCTCTTCAAGAACCATAACTCCAGCCATTTTTAACAGTGGAATAAATTTTAAAATATTTGAAAAGAGTTTTTTCCTTATTATTAATAAAGATAATTGCCGAGCTTGGCATTACCAGCCTGGTTGCTCTCCCCACTTTTTTTTTTCAGCAAAGAAAAAAGCGTTGTTTTAATATTAGTGTGTAAAACAGTCCATCATACAATACATAGACCTCTGGATGGAAACTACCCTATGCACAGAAGAATAGGGAAAACCATGACAGAGTGAAGGAATAAGCATGATCCCTCTACAAGAAACCGCGAAGAGTCGAAAAGATATCCAAAAGTCATCAGTATTACCATAAGGCCCAAGACTACAGACAATCAAAGGATATTAACCAGTGCACGATCGACCAGAATGGTCCAAATACGAAGACGCAGGCCATCAGGCCATCCAGGTCAGACTGAAATGGGGAGCCCTATGATGGCCCATAGAGAAAAACAAAATTGGCAGTCAATGCCATAGTTAATGCCATATAACCAGCTACCAATCACAGGAGCCAATCAGGAAAAACGATCCGTGATCAATGTGAAAGAAAACACAACATGGAGAAGATGAAGGGGTAATACATGAGAAACCAAAAGCAGAGCCCAAGGGAATGCATCCATCTTGCAGAGCACCAATAAACTGTTGGATTTAAACAGCGAAAACAATAAATAATTTACCCAGAGAAATAAACATAAAAGGCCAGCAACAAATCATTAACATAAACACAAATGTTTAACCGGGAAAAACCCCAAACTCCGGGGAAAACCCATCCTAATGAAATTTCATTAGCATTGGCCAAAACCCTGGCCAATCCGGCCAAGTGAGCCTTCACCGCTCACCTCCAAGCCTCCATTACAATGAAGTCTTCCCAGCCTTTTATAGGCTCCATTACATGCAATACCATGGGCTGAAAACTATGGGGGCACAAAACCATGTGCCCCAAAACCACCACTGTTTACCCTAGTTCACATTGACTCTACCTCGAGTCATGTTTACCTAACAATTCCCCCCTTAAACTTGACTTGGGGCTTCTTGACTAAATCCAGCCAAACCTGCTAAGTGAGACAACCCCGCTCACTCTAGCTCTTCCCCCCTCAAATTTTTACCTAGGGTAATTGTTAATTTGGCATCCCCCTATCACCTAGGTCTAACCCAGACTTTACCAGTGATTACCCAGGGGTACGCATGCCATACCAGGTCTTACAGCAGTATGCCCATTTACATGTAATAAATTAACTCCATTATAATAATTTTTTTTTGTTTCATTGTTGCTGTTCTTTGTATGACCATTCTCTACATTCATACATGATGTTCTTCAAAGAATTTGATTGACACATTCTGTCAAACACTTTGCATGTAACTGATCCCATAGATTCTTACTCTATGGATTCACAGTTCAAGACCAACAATATAATTCCATAGGCTACATTTCCTCCTACGCAAATAGCACCATGAGACCAGCATAATCACAACAGCGCCAACATAATTACAAGAGCAATGATCTTTACCGCCTCTTTTCTTCCAGTTGCAAATCTCATCAAACCACTTGCCCACCGCAATCAGCCGGGATAGAACGGACATTATCCTGAACAAATTCGCCTTGCTGCGGCGCATGCTCCACATATGAGAATCCACATCTATCATATACTCCACCACCTCTTTCCGTAGCGGAGGCTCGGCCTCTTCAATCCCTTCAACCGCGTCAGATTGGCCAAAACCAGTCTTATATTTCAATCGCAGACTCATGGCTCTCTAGGATCTTCATGGGAATCACAACGCATCCCAAGATCCAATCTCAGATGTGAGACAGTGCATTTCAAATGTAAAATAAAATAAAATTAACCGACCTTTGCAGATCCGCAAAGTGGATCTAAGCCCTTCACAAGAATTAATCTCTGCCATGAGATTTTTCTTTCAGACGACTAAAATCGTGGAGCAAAATTCCAAGCTCACTTTTCACTAACCATCCATGGATCTGCCTGCCTGTTTCCAGGGCTGCAAGGCATGAACACACCATGAGAACACTGGCAAACGTAGAGTGATTCGGCTTCACTCTTGCACATAGCATCTGTTCAAAAAATAAATAAATAAAAAACGCAAGACAGTCTTCTCCACTCTCCACGTCCACGCTGAGCAAAACCTGCTTGCCCAGGTCTGGATCACCCACCGGCAGCTCTACGGAACGATCTGCCCTCATGTTGGCCTGCAAGAGATTGGCCACCACCGCAGGAATGATACACCTGCGCTTCCAACAAACGTTTCGTATTATGGAATTGAATCGCGGGCAAACACATGCCAAACTGGCCAAGTGACGGGGGTCCTCTTCAAGCTTTGAGAATATATTTATCAGAATGCCCTCTGAAACATTGTTGAATGAACACGGCTTCTCTTCTTAATCGTTTTTCTCTGCTGATCAAAGACCTCAGCAGTATTCTCGCTTCCATCCTCCTTCGTGAACGGATTCGCTTCACGTTCACGCCCCCCAACCACCAGATCTGCTATTATTAACGATGGTGTTATTTCTCTCCGTACTTAGCTTAAGTCCAAGAAATATCCAGATCTGAATCTAACAGCAGATCTACAATTTATCATGGCGTCAATCGTCTTTCAGTGATTGCAATCACATCCCCACTCTTCTTCATCTTCTGCGCATTTGCATGGACGCACTATATTTGATTCTTTATCAATGGTAGATACACACCAGATCTGCCTTCTTCACATGCAAATCAAGCTCTTCAAACATCAGCTCTGGCCCTCGAAGAATAATCATCGGATTGAAGGGCATTCTCTCACGCCCATACCTGCTACTCCTATTTCGCAATCCAATTGCAAGAAGGCATCCTGCAATAAAAAAAAGATAACAGAGACAATGAAATGCCGTAGGTCGGATGCCGATCATTCGACATCATATCGTCCATCATTTTCTGACTGTAAATAAATTTAATCAGATCCAGCATATTCACACACAGATCTAATGCCTTCTCTCATAGATCCGTCCTTTTATGTATATCTATCTATCTAGGAGAAAATTTCACGCAGTGGCAACCAACTCAAAAAATCACTAAACTTGGCAGCTCATTCAGGATTTCAGATCTTCATTGCTCCAATACCAATTGTTGGAGTTAAACAGCGAAAACAATAAATAATTTACCCAGAGAAATAAACATAAAAGGCCAGCAACAAATCATTAACATAAACACAAATGTTTAACCGGGAAAAACCCCAAACTCCGGGTAAAGAACACTGGTCAGCAGTGAAATGGGTGCTTCGGTACTTGAGAGGCACAAGTAGTTATTGTATCACTTACAATAAAAGTAGTGAATTTGTCTGCGGGTATGTTGATTCTGATTTTGCAGGTGATTTGGATAAGAGAAGGTCAACTTCAGGGTATGTCTTTACTCTTGCAGGTGGAGCTATTAGCTGGATGTCGAAGCTACAAAACATTGTTGCTTTATCCACTACTGAAGCAGAATACATTGTTGCTTCGCATGCTTGCAAAGAGGCGGTTTGGTTGAAAGGTTTGCTTGGTGAGTTTGGTAGGTTACAGGACAACATCAGGTTACTGTGTGATAGTCAAAGTGCAATACATTTGGCTAAGAATCTGGCCTATCATAGTAAATCAAAGCATATTCCAATTAAGTACCATTTTGTAAGACAGGTTATCACTGAAAGGGGAGTCTCTCTTGAAAAGGTGCATACAAAGGAAAACTGTGCAGACATGTTCACGAAACCAGTTTTGTTGGAGAAGCTGCGTTGGTGTTTGGCTTCTCTTGGCTTGCAGAAGAGATAAAATAATAAATAACAGGGCATCAGGCTAATTGTTGTCAAGGTGGAGATTGTTGAGATTTTCTGTTTTGAATAAAATAGTCAAAAAATCTCAGTAGGTGACAAAAATTAGGAATTTGTTGCTAGATTAGCTCCAGTTTGTTGGGAGGGAGTTAATGCATCCTAAATTTGATGTGAGGGGATTTATGAGGCAGTTAGATTCTCCTTGCTATAAAATAGGTATCCATACGTTTGTTTTAGAGGGTGTGAGGATTGATTGAGTTATGTAATCTCCTGTTTGATTAATAAAGAATTGCCGATGCCTATGTTGTGTGGACGTAGCCCAGATTGGTTGGGTGAACCACGTAAATCACTGTGTCATTTGTGTATGGTTTTCTGCTGTGTGTTAATTGTTTAATGTTTTCCGCTGTGATAACTCCAACATAAACATTCCCAGGAAAAGAACATGAGCGATGATGAAACAGGACATACACAAGAGAAAGTAGGCATGTCCAGTCTCGTAACGAAAGTCCCCGAAGGAAAGGGGACAGAGAAAACACAGTCGACACAGGTAAAGACCATCTCCTGGCGAAGATGCAGAGTCCAGGCAAAATATCAAAATGAAGAAATCTATAGATCAAACCTGAAGGAGCCCCTTTCTCTGTTGTCCAAGAAGTGGGTGACAGTAATGTGGCCGAAATTATGCTCCAACCCCAGCTTTGAGAGCCTATCCGCCCTCCAGTTTAATTCTCTGTATATGTGATGGAGGGTGGCTCTCTGAAATTGGGAAAGAACATAGAGAGTTCGGTCAATCCAACCATTGAAGCTTGATACCCTGAGATTTGATCTGCCCGACAAGCCGTCAATGACGAGTAGAGAGTCCCCGTAGATGCCAATGGAAGGAAGCCCCAGGTGATGAGCCACAAGGAGTCCACTCCACAAAGCCATGACCTCCCCACTTGATGAACATACTCCTGTAATGAATTTGGCATATCAAAACCAATGACCTATTTTTTAAAAGATCAAGTCTTTTCCAAGAACACCAACAGAGAGGAGTTGTTTGTAGTGCTATTTAAACTGGTTATAAAATTTTTATTTGTGTTATTTAAACTGGTTGTTTCATTGTATATATGAATTCAGCATCCTGAAAATTTAAGGCACTTTGATTTTGTAAAAATCACTTAATAAATTTATAATTTCAATAAATTCCTCTCGAATTCTAGACAAATTAAACCAGAAAAATATACCCAAAAAACTTCCAAAAATCACACTAAAAACAATTACCTACACAGAAACGCAACCTCCTCGACCTTGGTTCCTCCCCATGTATTGATGCCACTTCATATTTAGTCATGCATTTTATAGCATCTTATAAAAGATCAACGATTCAACACGCAATCGAGAATTCACAAACACAATAGCAGGTGGCCTAAAATGATGGCTGCTTTTCAAAATGTCAAAGAACTTTTACTTCTTATTCTTGGATTCAACCCAGATCACTGTCTGCTTGGCTGCTCCATTAGGAATGCTCGATTTGCCCGCAGGTATAAAAAGATAATTTTTAAGTATTCGTGATGAGAGACTTTTCTATGTCACGTGGAATCGTTGCTAAGAATATCATGATTTGGGGATTTGATAAGGCCTGAATTATCTGCTTAACTTGGTCACGGAATCCTTGCTGCAACATACAATGCACTTCATCCAGAACCAGTAAACATACATCATCTAACTCAATATCATGCTTTGAAAGAAGATCGACGAGCCTTCCTGGTGTGGCAATAATTAGCTCAATTCCCTATTTAATCCTGTCAATAATTAGCTCAATACCATTTTTAATCCTGTAAACCTGATGGGGCCATTGAGCCTCTTTTGTTTTCCAAAAAAACGTACTTTTGATTTTTACATGAAATCAAAAAGCAATGTGTCTCCACCTATGATGAGAGCTGTTTTGAAAGGCAATCCTTTCCCAAGGAATTTGGCTTGCTCTTCTACCTGTGCACATAGTTCCCTAGTGGGAGCCAAGACCGTAATCAATGGTTTCGATCGTTCAGAAAGCTGTTGCAATATACGAGTAAAGTGGCAAACATTATTCAAGTACTACATACGTTTTTAAATATATGGGATATGGGATCAGAAAAAAACAAGGAAAAAGGGTTCAAGGTTAAAGATAAATAGCCCAACTTCGTCATAAGGCCTCTTCTCCCAAGCATAAAGTCTCTCCAGGGTTGAGCAATGGCTACCTCGTGTTTAAGGCTCATCAGTGTCGAGGAATTCAAAAGTATCTTTGTAGACGAGGTGATTTCGAAGACTAACTCCAAGACAAGGCATTGAAAAGTTAAAACTTTAGCAAAGCAGTGATTGAAAACCATATAAAAGTTCTTTATCTAAAAAAAGAGCATATTGTAGATTCAAAATCACAAGAAATATATGTATAGATGCATGCATCATGGAAGTTTCAAAGCCATCTCATATTAGGCTTCACGAGAAAACGTGAACAAAGATTTAGGTTGTAAATTTAGGCACAATCCTCATCCATGAAGAAGTTAAGAAAAACAGAGAAAACCTCGTATTTCCAAGGCATCTACAGTTCAACCTAATTTGTCATAAGTTAAATAAAAAGCGGGTACACAAACGTTTGCTTTTAGCAGATTATAAGAGTTGAGACCAAACATCTCATTTGCACTGTAAGGGAGCCTGAAAACTTTGAATCAAAACCTCTTCACAATATAGAGACCAAGGGAACCAGGATAGAAAGAAATTATACTAACGTCCATGGATGACCAGCGCACAATCGAATGGAAAATTACAGAGTAAGTTACATATTAATAAGTGGAAATTAGAGTGATATCTTACTCTTAGACTTGCCAAAATTATACTCTAAATAGTCCTGGCTTGTATCTAAAAACTTTGAAACCTATTTACCTCCTTCAAAGGCCTTGAGAATGTATTCATCCAGCTCCTGGACCATCTCCCCAGGATTTTTATGTTTCCTGGAAATTACCATTACTAAATCTGAATTTCACATTCAGTGATTGCATGGACAAGGGTCGCAGAACTTGAAGGGTTTTGAAACCCTCAATATCAACAAAGATGTTTGCCAGCCACCAAAACTCCTCAAGAAATAGTTGTTCTTATTATCTTATCTACTCCAACAACTCACAAGCAATTTTATTTGTATCCTCTGAACCCAATAGTATTTATGTATTTCAACTGCAAAAAAGTGAACAAAGTGATATATTCTGCATCAACAGTTACACTTTCGTCCAACAACAGAATACTTAAGGTTATATTTTTGAGTAATGGGGACACCCAATGGAAACCTCTTCAGCACGGTAAAACATTCTGCCCAATTCAATAACGTCACCCCAGGTGGACAGCCTAACTATAGAAAACATACAGGCCCATACGACGACTAAGAAAAGGCCCTTTCACAAAGTGGTAGGTGCCCTGCCAGAGAAGGGAAGATTATCATGTTCTTGCGAGAGTAAATGGTCATTTATTGCTTTATTTGTATAGCGAAGAGAAGGCACTTTCATGTCCAGAAAATGGAAGTTGATCATTTCATATGAAAAATGAAAAGGTTGAGCTACATTCATATAAAATTAAAGCTTGAGTTAATAGTAACGAAAAATGGTAGGTTCAGAAATTCCATTTAACTATGATACATGACCAATTGATTCAGGCTAAGCAATTCCGAGATTTAATGGAAGATTCCTAAAAGATATTTGATGCATATCCTAAGGGATTTTTCGTTGTTCCCTTCTCAACAGACTCAACACATATTAAAACCAGGCATCAATCCCACCAAGCTACCTCAAGAGAAATTGCATAAAGATTGAAGAACCACTGAAGACTAACTTCAAGAAGTTATATGTTTATTGAGTTATTAATAAACATTGATGTTAAGTGTTGGTAAACATTTGCCAATACCATTCAACACATAAATGCCAAATCTTAGAGAAAATATATCAATGGCATTCTCAAATGTCCAATAAAGATTTGGATTGTATTATATCATCCTAACCAATTCATTTTTGCTCTCTGTTAAAATCCTCATAAACTCCAACATGGAAAAATTCATAGAGTAACAACATCTAACTCAAAGAAAGTCTCAGACAAAAAAAAATAAAAATCTATCATGAATTATAGAAACAATAAGCATAATGAATTTTTAAAGAAGATACAAAATATCCTTAAAGCATAATTATGTCAAGTATAAGACTAGATATAATATATTTATTTTGAATTTCCCAACTCTAATGGGAAATGATATATATAGATGGTAATATACAAAATGAAATTCCGATATCTTGCATTTTTCCAACAGCTGTCCAACTTCATTTAAGGGAGAGATATGTATAAATAACAAAACAAAACATTCAATTCCTGTACATATATTGGTATCAGTATTTAGCAGTGTTTGGTGGGCTCAAAAGCTGGGCACACCTTAGGCTGGCACAAACAATTGAGTCATTCATGTTAAGATATTTTTTAGTTTTCACTTTCCATTAGCCAGTGAATGGATCAATCAACACATGATATTAGTCACGCCTCCGTTATCAACATCTTGAGCCGCAGGATCAATCAATAATGGTCAGCAATGGCATGGCACACAAGCTGCTGCTTAAGTTACACGAGCACTGGAGTGGAACAGGGCATGCAGCAACACAGGGTCCGCTCCTTTTGGGCTCAAATAATCTTATATGTAAAATGGCAGCTGCAAAAGCATCTACACTATCATATTTCCCTGCTGCTTGGACATCAAGCGGTAGGTGTTTTGGATGTGGGAAACCCTGCAAAGGCCCAAAGAAAGATTCATGTTCTGTATGCTCTCTTGGAATTGACGGTGCGAACTGTGCTCTTCTCTCCCTTTTAAATTGAGATAATGGAAGTGGAGATTATTCCAACCATTCACCCTTAACAACAAGGATAAGCTTTTTTCTTTTTGACATGCCCACCGGAATCTATACATTAGATTCTGTGTAAAACTTGATCCAAGGGTGGCCTGCAGCAGCAGAGGAAAATATTGTCAGAAAGAGTTGTACATTTATAATTGCAGTTAAGAGAAAATAAAGATAGCACAGATACAGAATGTTGAATGCCCAGCAATTCAACAATTTTACTTACTGTAAGTTAGCAACAATCAGCAATGACATGCTTTCAAAATGCTGTACAAAAGCTGCGTTTTTAAGTGAGGCTAGCACTGCAGTGGAACAGGGCATGGAGGAACACACAGTCTGCTCCATTTTGGCTCAGATAATCTTATCTGTGAAATAGCAGCTGCAAGAGCATCTATAATTTCAGATGCCCCTGCTGCTTGGATATGAATCTCTGGTTGTTTTAGACGTGAGAAACACTGCAAAGGCCCGACGAAAGATTCATCTTCTCCATACTCTGTTGGAATTGGATTTGCAAACTGTGCTCTTTTCTCCCTTTTATATGAAGATAATGGAAGTGGGGTTTCTTCTAAGCATTGATCCTTGACAACAAGGAAGCAGCTTTTGTCTTTCGGAATGCTGGCTGGAATCTTTACATTAGATTCCGTGTAAATCTTGATCCAAGGGTGGCCTGCAGCCACAGATGAAAATATGGTGCGTAGATTCATAATTATAATTGCATCTTAAGAGAAAATAAAGATAGCAGATATACAAAATATTAAATGTTCAGCAATGCAACAATTTTACTCACTCAGTACTTCCTGCGGAGAAAGTCTCTTTTCCACATCCCTTGAAAGCATCCTTGATAGCAAATCCCTTGCTAGCCCTGATATGGGCTGCCACACTTCAGAATGAAAATCTAACTGTACTAGTTTTATTGCCTCAAATATGTCTTGAATAGACCCTCCTCGAAATGGTAATATGCCTATCAACAGAGCATGTAGGAGGACACCGGCCCCCCAAACATCGACCTTTTCTGAATATGTCCCTGCCAGAACTTCAGGTGCAACATATGAAGGACTCCCTACCACCCCAGATAAGATTTGACCTGTTTGAATGTGAAAATGCATACTCAGTCAAAGACATAAAGAAAGATACTGAATTATTTAATAATGATGATAATGTCCTTGTGTACATGTTTAGTGAGCAGAACCAAATCACAGACAAATACCTTTTGCAAACCGCGTCGACAAGCCAAAATCAGCTAGCTTCAGTTGCCCGGAACGGGTTCGGAGAACATTCTCAGGTTTTATATCTCGATGGACAACGCCCAACTCATGACAGTATTTAATGACCATTATTAATTCCTTGATCAAGTTTGCTGCCTGATGCTCTGAGTAGCATCCAGTCTGAAACATCTCATCAGTGAGGCGTCCACCAGAGCATAATTCCATCACAAGATGCAAAGACTCTGCATCTTCATACACCGCTCGGAGTGTGACAATATTAGGATGGCCTGACAGATGCTGCATAATCTCAATCTCCTTATACACATTTTCTTCAGTCTTTTTTGGGAGAGTCTTACAGGCCAGCTCTTCCCCAGTAGCTTTGCTCTTGCATATTCTCACTAGACCAAATTTGCCTCGTCCTAATTCGAGGCCCAAATCATAATCTCTCTCAATCTTCCGCTTCCTACCAGTTCGGGTAGAAGCAAGAACACAACCCACCTTCCTCTTGAATCCTCTTTCTGGTGAATTAGATAAGCAACCCGTTGTTGAAGGAGGAGAAGCAACGGAAGCTGATGTAGGATGCAAATCTAAGGAACCCAATTCTTGATTCCTCATCTTTTCCTTTGTCCGCTTCCTCTGCTGTTGGGTAAAAAGATGGGAGGCTAATGACGTGGAAGACTCCCAATCATTACGTAGACGAGCATGGTTTACTGCTGCTACTCTCTTCCGCTTCCTTGTTAATGAATCCATTTGAACTATGGACTCTGCAAAAAAAAGAGTTTAACTAAAGCATCTGGGGCTGCTCAACCAGAGAAGAAGCAAGGAATATATATGCCAAAGAGGAGTTTAGACTGATTGACTCCAATTAATTGCTGGGGAACAGTACAAACTGCACACACAAACAAATAGGTTATAAATCAGAATACATGAGTTCATGTAAATCAGATTTATTATTTTATAGGAGCATTCTGTTCACATTCAACTTCAACTGCTGTCATTCTTACAATGTTATTGAAGAAAAGTTACGGCTAATTTTAGCCCATGATTTCGTTCAAAATACATAACATTTAATGTTTATTTCCCAAAAAAAAAAATGCAAATATTAAATTACGAGTGGAAATCCATTTTAATTTTCAGATAGACCAAGTTTAAAGGATCCAATATCTTTTATTGTAAAAGAGATTTATATCTTAAAATATTTAATTACACTGGATATTTAATAAATGTATATAAGCTTAATTGTTAATTATAATTATAATTTTATTTTGACTTAATCTAAATGATATTTCTAATAAGTTAAAGATAATTTTATAATTTTATTTATTTTATTTTTACTTCTAATTTTATTTTGATGAAATTAAAATACTTAACAAAACATTAAAAGAAATTACAATATACCTTTCCTACTAAACTGATAAACACATGTAAACTCAACAAAGTTTTAAAGAATTTTCAAAACCTATTTAAATAGTAAAAAATCCTTCGGAAAATTTAAATAAAACTAATCTAATTTTAGGTATCTTCGGCGACTGCAAATATATTTGAATCCTCGTTTTCCCAACAAAAACATAAGAAAAGAAGTACCCAAAATCTAATAAAATAAAGAAGTACCCAAATCTCATAAATTAACGAATCATTTTTATACCAATGTAAATTTCTGCTCAAACGCGTGAACTGAATTTGAGTGAAGAAATCTGAATTTCTCCACGCTCCAAAATATGAGTGAAGAAATGTGAAATTCTCGTCCAGCGAGTGCGTAACAAAGGAATTTGAAATCCTCGATGTTTCAAGAGATTTATTGCACTCGCAAAGAATACTCGTTCCTTTCGGCTCTGAACAGCGCCTGCCAGAAACCAGCGCACAGTTGATCATTTTAAACCCCATGTTAATTTTGCAAAAACCACTTGTAAATATTAAAATATCATCCCTCTAGGTACAGTTTTCTGAGTAGATGTATTTGAGTTTAATTATTAATTAAAATTTTGATTATTAATTAATTTGAAAGACATTTATTTATAAAATTTTAATTTTAATTTTATTTTGATCAGTCACAATGTAAATAGACCATTTGTTAGTTTTTTTTTTACCTAATGACTTTGTGAGTTTTTTTTTGAACTAATCAAAATATTCAACCAGATATCACACTGAATTATAAAAGAGTACCAGTAAACCCAATAAAACTTTAAAGATTTTTCAAAACCCCATTTCAACTTTGACTGAACATATGAAAAACCCTTATGAAAATTCAGATAAAACGAGTCTAATTTTCAGTATCATCTTTTCAAATCTCATTCCTCACCGTATGTCTTCGGCTACTTCAAATATATTTCAATTCCTCTTTTCAAATCCCATTCATCATTCCCATAAGAAATGAAGTACCAAAAAATCTCATAAATTAAAGAACCACATACATACCACTGTAAATTTCTGCTCAAACGCTTAACTGAATTTGAGTAAAGAAATCTGAATTTCTTCACCTCCAAAATATGAGTGAAGAAATGTGAAATTCTCGTCCAGCGAGTGCGTGCAGATGGGTCGCAGAACACCAAAGGAATTTGAATCCTCGATGTTTACAGAGATTTATTGCGACCGCCAGCACTCGCAAAGAATACTGGTTCCTTTCGACGCTGGAAACCGTACAGAAAGTGAGATATTTGAAAGAGGGCGAAAATATGGAACGAAGGAAAGCCGCAACGTTATGTTTTTTATTGGGACTCCGTTGGGTGTTTATATATTGTGTGTGTATCTCTCACATCGTTTCTTGGATTGGCATGCAAAGTTTTAATAGATTTGTGGGCGACTCACATTCGATTCATTTCCTGTGAGGGTGTGCAATTCCTGCGAAACTGTCCATCCAACGTGCCTCTCCGGCGCCAGCTCAGCATTTGGTCGATCGCTGCCAACTCAGTATTTGTTCACTCAATTTCTTTATTTATCGATGTCCGTACACTTTTCCACCCTGTCAAGTTTAATTGTAATTAAATTTTAAAATGATAAATTTTAATTTTTTAGGTGATATTTTTAGTGAAGTTTAAACGACCGATCTCTTTGTCGGAACCACAAATGAAGTGAAATGTTTGGAATTATAAATTATCATAAATTATCTTCCTGTTGAAACCATAGGAAACCATGTTTTAGTCAAATATATTGGTTTAGTTATATGTTAATTTATTGGTGTTTGGCTTTTTATGAAGTACCTATAAATTTTATTTTCAAGAAACATGAAGAGATAGTAATTGTCCATTCAAGAGGAGCATTAAAATTAGAAGAGCATTAAAATTAAAGGCAATTGTATTTGAAAATTTTGAGTGAGTACTATGTTGATTGGAATCATGTATCAATTAGATCTTCAAATTCTTGTATTTGTTAAATTTACAAGTTAGATTATAAATAAAATGATAACTATGTATTGTCTCAATTTTGAAAAAAACGATGTATTAAAAGAAAGTAGGGTTGTAGTAAATGAATCCCAAAAATAATATGTCGTGTTTTATTTTTTTTCAATTTTTAAATAATCAAATTAAAAAAATCATATAAAAATAATGAGTATAGTTTTTAATTAATTAGTGTAATAATAATTTATTTCTAATTATTATTAAAATTATTATTTCTAAGTCAGAAGGCTTCGCAGAAGCTGCTAGCGCTTCTCCGTGGCATTTCCTTCTGGATCGAGGTCTGTTGCCAGACGTACAATGGTTAATGAAACAGCTTTCAGCATGGATCTTACCTTCGGATGCGTCTTTGGTTCCTTTCAACGGTGTATTGAGGTTAGGATTTCTGTAGACAAGCGGGTTTTGCGGTTTTCTGTTAAGAGGGTTGTTTGTCGGTCACAATGGGCTTCGAAAGCGTCTCTGTTGAGTTAGAACCCTCCCCGGAGGACCTTCTTACTTGCTGGGGTTTGGAAATCTCGGAGAAAAACCTCGAACAGTTCTTTGCTAAGCCGATTTCGCTTGATTTGGCTGCTGAAGCAGCGTTGGGAGGATTTTCGCAAGGAGTTAGTCCTGTTGGTGGAAATTTTGTCGGCGGGCACTGTTTCAATAACCCGCATTTTCAGAGCAATAGTCGGCCTCAGACCTCTGAAGATCTTTTCCAAGCAGTGATCAACCTCGATCGTTCCCTGTCGTGCTCAGCCCCTCAAGGTAATTTTGTTCCTTTTGCTGCTACTGGTGGTTTAGAAGACGTAGTGGGTTGTAGAGGGCTTCAGTTTCTGCAGGGTTCCTTTCTGCATAGGGTTGACAACCCTACAAGCCTTGCTTTGCTGGATAGACCCCCTCAGGAGGGCTCAGGGGGGCTGCTATTGCCAGGAGTGGAGAATGGTTGTGTAAAAGTTGTTTCTAAAGGGGCGACGGAGGATCTAGTGCTTGTAAATCAGGATGAAGGAGGGTTGTCTGGTCTGGTAAAGAATGGGGTTCCAAGTCGTGGAGATCAGTCCAGGGTTTCCTCAAATGAGGCTGTCGACCTTCCCGCAAAATCTTCTGCCTCTGAAAATCAAGGTCTTGCGTTGCGCCGTGAATATGCTTCAGGGGTTGGCATCCCTCAGAGCTTAACTAAGGATTTTGCACCTCCGAAAACTATTGAAGAACTGAGGCGGTTTTTACTCGAGTCCCTAAGAGCTGAGGCACCTCAAATCAATCAGGTAACAGAGGAGGAGGGTTTCAAGAAAGCTGTGGGAACGAAGCGGAAGAAAGCCAAATCCATTAAATCGAAGGAAGCTCGCCCAAAATGTTTATTAGGTGTGGATATTGGCATTGAGAAGGTCATGGAATTATCTGAGATCATGATTGTTGGCAGAGTAAGGGGTAGGAAATACTCGGCAGATTACATTGCTGATTGGGCTCAATCTTCGTGGAAAGAGACCCCAGGTATCCCTATTGATATATCTATTCTTGCGAGAGGATGGTTCAGCATTACGTTTGAAAGGAAAGATCAAGTGGACTGGGTCCTTAAGAGGAATTGGTTCTTTGGGAAGAGACCCATTCTCTTTCGAAGATGGACACCACTCTTTGACGCTTAGAAGGAGAAAATGGCTGAATCGTCGGTTTGGGTGAAGCTCCTCGGCCTTCCTTTGCAGTTCTGGACTGATTCGGTTTTTGTTTCTATTGGAAACACCCTGGGTACTTTTCTTGAAGCTGACAAGTCTTTCTTACATACAAGGGACAAGAGTGTAGCTCGTATACTGGTGAGCTTAAACCCAAGATAAGGTCTCGCAGATGTGATGACGCTTCACTATAAGGATATGGAGTTTCTGCAGATGTTAGATTACGAGCACCTTCCCTTCCGGTGCAACAGGTGCCATAAGACTGGTCATTTGGCAAGAGAATGCCCTCTTGGTCACCAGCGCAGACGTAGACAGAGGAAGCAGCACAGGAAGGAGAAAGTCACAGTTTATGATTAGGATGTGGGTCCTAAGGTAGCAGAGACAGGCCCTCTGGTACAGGAGTTTCTTTCTTCCCCGGTGGTGATCGTGGACCAGGCCCCGGAGGATGCTGCTGGCCCTTCTTCCCTTCCCGTAGAGGACCTGGCAGACTCCCTGGTACCCCTTCAAGTTGCTGAACTCGTAGGGGCGTCTCAGGTGGGTATGTCCTCCTCCTCTCCTCTCTTGCATCAGTCTTCTGCTTGTATTCCTTTTTTTGATAGTAATGAGCCTGGTCCCTCCAGGCAGCTTTTGAATGATTTATCTGCTTTAAACCTCTCCTTGTCATCTCTGGATAGTATCATTTTATCAGTGCCTGAACCCTCTGGCCCCCCTCCCTCTTCAGTTATTGATGCCCCTCTGATCCCCTGCCCTCGGCCTTCTGTTTCTGATCCTCTCCCTTATAACCTCAGAGCTCGGGCCAACAAGGGAGGATCTGGCTTGGCTGTGGGAGGTCTTGCCTCAAACCCTGTTGCTATTGGGGCCAGGAAGATGAGAGGCCAGAAATCAAACCTCTCCAAAGCCCAATCGAAAGCTGTTGTGGATATTGCTGATGGTAAACAGATGTCTCTTACTGGGGTGCTTAGAGCAGAGCGTCCACCCCCAGAAGATGTGCCATGATTCTTCTTTCCTTCAATTGCAGAGGCTTAGCTAGCCAGCCTAAAAAGCTAAATTTCAAAGAACTAGTGCGTTCTCAGAATCCAGACATTATTTTGCTCCAAGAAACTCTGAGCAAAGGGGATGAGGTTGTTAGTTTCACTTCTAAACTGCTACCTGACTGGTCCTTTTATGCCCTCGATGCTGTTGGGAGATCCGGGGGTGTTGTCTCAGGTTTTAATCCTAAGAAATTAAATTATGTCTCTTCTTGGGGCTCCTGGAGTATGCTGGCTTTGGAAATTTTCTCCAGTGAGCTAAATCTTTCCTTTCTTTCCTTAAATATTTACGGGCCTTGTGTGGAAAGAGAGCGATTCTGGTCATCTGTCTTTCGTTCCTCCTGGATTGTTCACCCAAATTTAATCATTGGAGGAGACCTGAATTTCTCTCTGGGGGAAGCGAATTCTTGGGGTGTCTCGGCCAGAGCAGACCCCTTAACTGATTTCTTCAGGAATCACTTAGCTCTTTCTCATCTGGTGGATATGCCTCTTCTGAAGCTGAAACCTACTTGGAGAAATAGAAGGATCGGTCAAGACTGGGTGGGAAAGAAGATAGACCGTTTTTTGTTAAGCGAGGTTTTGATGGATAAACTCATGAACTATCGTCATTGGGTTGGTGAGGGTGGTGTCTCGGACCATTTTCCCATCCTTCTCGAAATTAAAGGTGTTGGCAATAAACCTGGGATGCCCTTCCATTTTAATCCTGCCTGGCTCAAGGATGATTCGTATAATGATATTTTTTTAGCAACTTGGGAGAAAGACTCCTTCAACCCTGACTCTTCTAGGAGTGCCTTTCGTTGGAAGAATCTGAAAAAAATGAAAGCAGCTTCAAAAAATTGGGCTGCTCAAAAAAAGGAGAAGGAAGAGGAGGAGCTTAAAAGGGTTAACTCTGAACTTGCTCAGCTGGAAGATTCGGAAGGGGGGGGATATGCCTCTCTGGAATCGAGAAATAAAATCAAGGAATTGGAGGCCTCCCGGAGAAACATTCTTCAGCTCAGAGAAGAAAGTTGGCGCTTGAAAAGCAAAGCGGTTTGGCTTCAAGCAAGCGATGAGAACACCAAATTCTTCCAAAACTTTGCCAAAGGTAGGAAGCTGGCAAACACTATTTTGGAAATTCCCAAAGGTAATGGTGAAAAGGCTTCCTTGTTTGAGGATCTGGCTACCTTGGGTATTGGTTACTTTAAAGATCTCTTTAAAGCCCCGGATGTAGCGTCTATAGCAGAAGTCATAAGTGTGGCTCAGCTGTTTCCCAGGTTTATTGAGGAGGAAGAGAATGATGCCATCATGGCCCCTATCTCTAAACAGGAAGTCGAGGACATTCTCAATGGAATGCAAAGGGACAAAAGCCCAGGCCCGGATGGCTGGACTGTTGAGTTCTTCCTGCATTTTTTTGATGTGCTTGGTGATGAACTTGTAGCTATTGTTGATGAATCCATAGTTTTGGGAACTATCTTTCCTCCCTTCAATTCCACTTTTCTCACCTTGATTCCTAAATCTGACCAGCCAAGTTCCTTTGCTGATTTCCGGCCAATCTCTCTCTGCACTTGTGTTTACAAAATCATTGCGAAAGTCATTGCTTCCAGGATTAAACCTTTCCTCTCCAGCCACATCTCTCCGGAACAATTTGGTTTTTTAAGTGGTAGACAGATTCATGAAGTTGTTGGTATTGCTCAAGAATCCCTTCACAGTCTGAAGAGAAGTGGTAGGAAAGGGGCAATTGTCAAAATCGATTTGTCTAAAGCTTATGATAGATTCAGTTGGTTATATTTGAGGCTTTTACTCACTCATATTGGCTTCAGATTTGATTTTGTTAGATGGATCATGTGTTGTGTTTCCTCCTCAGCTATTTCTTTGCTGATTAATGGTGCTGCAACCTCCTTTTTTAATCCTGAACGTGGCCTCAGGCAGGGCTGTCCTCTCTCCCCCCTGCTTTTTCTTGTGGCAGCTGAAGGTTTAAGCCTGATGATTCATAGAGACAAAAGACTGGGAAAAATCAAAGGTATTGAAGTGGCTCAAAACCTCTGGATTACTCATCTACTTTTTGTGGATGACATTCTGTTGTTTGTTAATGGAAGCATTGAGGATTGTCGTGCCTTAAAGAATCTGCTGGATCATTTTCTTAAAGCAACCGGACTCCAAATTAATGATCAAAATCGACTCTCACTCCCTCTGGCCTCTCTGTTGATGAGATAGGCCGAGTGAGAAGACACTTGAATTTTGAAGTCCGATCTCTGCAAGATAACTTTAAATACCTTGGATTTTATCTCAAACCTGATAATTACAGAATTCGGGACTGGAAATGGTTACTAACTAAAGTGGAAAAAAGGCTAAACCATTGGAGCTTTAGGTGGCTGTCGAGGGCAGGTCGCCTGGTTTTGATCAAGTCAGTCCTGATGGCAATTCCAGTTTATTGGGCTAGCCTCTCATGGGTTCCCAATGGCATTTTTTCCTCCATTGATAAATTATGCAGAAATTTTCTTTGGACAGGGGCAAAACAGGACAAGGTCAGCCCATGGGTTGCATGGGATAAAATAACTAAACCGAAGGAATGGGGAGGCTGGGGAATTAAAAATCTGCCTTCTTTTGCCAAATCCTTGGCTGCCAAACTTGCATGGCGTTTGATCTCTACAGATTCTCTCTGGGCATTGGTCATCAAAAGGAAATATATAGATCAGGGTTCTGTTCTGGATTGGTTCGTTCTCTAGTTAAATCTTCTAAAAATGCCTCCATTGTCTGGAAAGCAGTTGTGGCATCAGTTCAGACAATTGAAAGAGGTTTGGCCTGGCATGTTGGAGATGGCACTCAAGTTCGTTTGGGTTGTGATCCTTGGGTTGGATGCTCAGATAATTTCTCTCTTTCTCCGGCCCTGGTCGATTATATTAACGAAAGAGGGTATTTCTCTTTGAATCAGGTGGCAGATCCTAGAACAACCACCCTTGTGAAATAGGGTTGGCTCTCAGGTTTTGAATTGCAGCTAGAAGATAGGTGGATGGAAGAATGGAATCGTTATGTTTCAGCTTTAACCTTCTCTTCTGTTCGAATCTCAGATTATTCTGATGAACTGCGTTGGGTACATGCGCAGTCATGCCTCTTTTCTCCTAAATCGGGTTATAAATGGTTAATGGCTCAAGAAGGGTGGGGTGATCCAAGCTGGTGGCACAAATCAATTTGGTAGCTGAAATGCCCAGCTAAGACCAGACTCTTTTTCTGGTGCATCCTCCATAATAAGGTGCCAACTTGGGATTTCCTTCAAAAGAGAGGGAAACATGGGCCGAGCTAGTGTTCCCTCTGCAAATCTGCTGATGAAAATATTCAACACCTTTTTCTTTTTTGCCCTTTCAACACCAGCCTTTGGGCAGAAACCTTAAGTCTGATTAATATCCCCTTGTTATGGCACGGTGACGATTTTTCTCAGGCATGGAATCATTGGTGGCAGGAGGCTCCAAATGACAAAGTCAGATCTGTTCCTCTTCTTATAGCTTGGGGAACTTGGATTGCCCGCAATAAGGTGATTTTCAATGAGCAATCTTTCCCAATAGCCAGGCTAGCAGCAGAAGGAGCTGCCATCTTTGACAGCATCCCAACTCCTTCTGGCTCAAACTCTTCTCGAAATATACAGCCTGAAGATATAAATGAATCTATTCCGTGGGATTTTTTTGATGGGGCTTCTGGTGTAAATGGTCTTTGCGGTGCTGGACTTATCATTCATCTTTCTCCTGATAATTCTCTCCATGCCTCTGTGGGCCATGGGCAGGGGTCCAATAACTTTGCTGAACTCAAAGCTCTCCATTTTCTTCTTTGTTGGTTGATTTCCAAACATATGAGACAGATTAAATTTTTTGGTGATTCTAGGAATGTTTTGAGTTGGTTCGATGGGACTCAGCAGTGCAGGAATTATATTTTATTACCTTTGCTTAAGGAGATCCGTCGTCTTAAATGTTTTTTCTCTGAGATATCTGTTTGTCACATTTACAGGGAAAGGAACCAGGAAGCAGATCGATTATCTAAAGAAGGTGCTCAGCTTGATTTGGGGTCTTGGACAGTAACTGAGATATTGAATGGGGCTGTTCATGTTAGGGAGCAGCCATACTTTGTTTAAATTTCTGCTAATTTAATTCTGCCTTGTATATATTTGCTCTATAAAAAACTCTAAAACTGCTACTTTATTGAGTCCAGAACTGTTTTCCTTTTGTAAGGAGGTTCTGGGCTCCATTTTTGTCTTTACTGATGTACTTCTGGGGGCTGGGATAGTTCCTACTGCCAGCCCTTACATTGAGCTATGGGCTTGCTCAGTGCATTTGTATCCTTCTCACAGGGAATTCACTCAATGAACCTTTGTCATATCGCCTGCGTTCATGGCATACTAAACAATACCCCTAATTTTACTATATATTGGAAAATACCTCTAAAAATCACATTATTTAACCCCCTACCAATATGAACCCAATACACCTCCCCAATTTAAAAACCCCTACTATCACTAGATATTGTAGGTATTCATTTTTTCATTAACATTCTTTATACCCCTTTATATTTTTTCATTAACTTTGAACTCCATTTTTTATACTCGCCAATATAAAAACCCTTTACCCCCTATATATCCCCCAATATATTAAGTCAAATTTTCATCAATATATATCCCCCAATGTGAACCCACGTGGTATAGTATTGCTCCCCTAGTGAAGCCCCTGTGATCCTTCTGCTCTCATCTCTGTTTCGGTTTTCCGGGAGATGATGAGCTAAAGGAGATGCACTGATGTTATGATTGACTCCTTTTTTGGTCTCTTCTGGCTGCTAAGCATCTTTACAAGTGTTTAAGCATCTTTGTCTCCACTTCCTTTCAAAAGAAAGGAATGGCTATGTTACTGAAATGCTATGCCTATGCATATGTTCTGAAACTATCTATATAATAGAAAGTTCGATTTTTTTTTCTTTTTTTTCTTTTTTTTTTTTTTTTCTTTTCTGTGGAAAAAAAGAAGAAGTATTATTTCCAAGAGAAATTTGTGGAGTGATTCATTAAAGGATTTGTAAAGATGGAAAATCTCTGACCTCTTTTCATGTATAAATATATGTCTTTATTAATGAAATTTGTTAGACTTTAGTATTATTATAGTTGAATATTTTACTCTATTATTATGCAGGTGTTTCTCTTCATTTGGTATAATATTGGATGGTAGGAAATTGTTTTTTGATTGAATTTTATGAAAAAATTGCTATTGTTCTTAAATCGTTGGTGATGCAAAGATGATATAGCTTAGTGGACACATGGTGTTTCTCCATATGATGAAGAGACGAGGAAGGGTTCTCAAGTAACTTCCCCTTTAAATAACACGACTTCCCCTTAAAGAACGCCTTGACCATATAGATAGAGATCTCACATTCTTATTTATATTAATAAAATAAAGATAATAACCATTAAATTTTAAATACAAAGATTTCACATTCTTATTCGGGATTAAAATTAAGAAGAAATTCATTTCAATAAAATTCATGATAAATTATTAGAAATGTTATGCTAACAAATAATGTAATTAAAAAAAAAGAATTTAAAAAGTATTTATAAAAAATTAAATATTGTTTTTTTTTTTGTAAATATGGGAAGATTACATTTTCATCATATCCAATATATCACCTCAATTAAACCAGTGAATTCACATCAAAAATAACCTTAACATAACATTGTCTATCCAAGACCTCATTGACTAAATATTAGTTCTTTGAAAAAAGATAAATATTATAATTTTAATATTTTAAGAAATATTTTCACCGTAATCTCTCATGACAATCCACCACCTTCATCCCTCTTGTAACTTAAGGAAAACTTAGCCAACAACAAACTCATTTACAACATGTCGCAATCATAAAAATGATAACACTTGATTTGGCAAGCCATCTCATTATTCAAATCTCATAATTCATACGTAGGAAACAGTGAAATTCCAAAGTCGAGTTTATATACACCACAAGGGATTTTCTTAGGGTTTCCATTATACTATAGAAGGCGGGAAAAAAATCATGGGAACAGAAATAACAGCTCTAGAAATCCGAGGACCCTATTTCCTTTTCGGATTACAGGCCGATCGCTTTATGCAATCTGATTTACAAAATCAATTCTAAAATCATTGCTAATCGTATAAAAGTGTCCCTTGAGAAGCACATATCAAAGGAACAGTATGGTTTTCTTAAGGGTCATTCTATACACGATGCAATTGTTGTTGCTCAAGAGGTCCTACACTCAATGCATGCTGACAAGAAGGAGGCTTTGGTTATGAAGATCGACCTCCATAAGGCATATGATTCGATTGACTGGTCTTATATTCGTTTGGCTCTTCTCAGGTCTGGTCTGCCGATATCTATAATAAGATGGATTATGTCGTGCATTTCCACTGCTAAATATGTAGTTATTGTCAATGGTCTTCCTTCTCCATTTTTCAAAGTTGAGCGGAGATTGAGAGAGGGTTGTGCTCTATCCCCTATGATCTTCATAATGGTTATGGATGGGTTCAGCAAAATGATGCATTGGGCGGAGCAGAGTGGGTATATAACAGGGTTCTCATTTTCTACTACTATAACATCCACTCATTCTCTATTTGTGGATGACATGCTGCTGTTTGGCTCTTTAAACAGGAATCATTGGTTTTATACCCATTATTTGCTAATCAAATTTGGTTCTACTACAGGTTTATGTATTAACAAACACAAATCCATTCTCATTTATGAATATGGAGACAAGGAGGAAATTTCCTTCATTGCTAGATTCCTAGGAGTCAACTACAAGGTGGCAACATAGGGGATCAAATATCTCGAATATTTCATCAAACCTTTCAATTACAGGAGTTGGGATTGGATTTGGCTGATTGATAGATATAGAGACAGAATCCGCAAGTGGACTCATCAATGGTTATCCATTGGTGGTCATCTAATCATGGTTCAGGCAGTGTTGTCACAGTTATTTGTTTATTAGGCTCACCTTTTTTTCTTACCGCTGCATACTATTGATGAGAGTAATAGGATCACTGCCCAATTTCTATGGGGTAGTTCCCATTCAGAGCACAAATACCATTTATGCAAGATGAAGCTTTTGTGTTGTCCCAAAAAGCACGATGGATGGGGTTTATTGGACCTGAGATCCTTCAACAAGGCATTGCTAATCAAGTCCCTCTGGAGGGCTATCAATGGCTCCAATATTTGGTGTGACATTATTCGTTGAAAATATATTAGTGGAGACCCATTACATCAACTATTCAATCATGAGTTCAATGTGCCTAGGTCTATATCAGCTATATTATGGAGTTTTGGTAAAATATTGGCTCATGTGGCTGATAGACTTACATGGATGTTCCGAGATGGCAGTCGAATTCCTATTGGCACAATCAGGATATTGGGCCTTCCGAGCCACCAGGGCATCCATCCAGATCTCTTAAATCGTTTGGCACACAGACGCATCTTCTTTATATCTCAAGCTATATCATATTGGTCTTTTGGTGCACTAGTATTTAAATCAGCTGAAAAGATCGGGCTGGAGGGTCACGCTGCTATGCTATGGGGCCAATATATCAAGCTATTAAGTGGCGCTAGGTTGTTATATGATAGGGGCAGTGACTATATTACCTGGGATGGTCCCATCAAGGGAGAGTCTGTGATTGTAAAGGAGATTTACCAACATATAAATTTCACTAGCTATTTCGACCAATGTTCCACATCCTATTCTCAATATTGAGGCCATGGAATTCCGACCAAAATATCAGTTTTCGGGTGGCTGGTCTGGAAGAGTCGTGTATTGACGTGGGACAACCTCATCAACAGGGGCCATTGTGGCCCTAGTAGATGCCCGATTTGCTGTCAAAAAGAGGAATCTATAACACATATTTTTTTCAGCTGCGCGATGGTGCTAAATCTATGGAAGTTGTTTAGTAAATATCTGCTTAATCCAACATGGCTCCCAACTGATTTCATTTCTTCGGTTGAAGCATGGGATACGATTGAAGGCAGATTCAATTGACTTCCCCTTTTCCTCATATGGGAGGTGTGGCTGGCCCGAAATCGTTTGATATTTGATGGCGTGCCTTTTGATATTTCCTATTCATACACTTAAATACTTAGGTGGATTGAACAGATGCCCATGATGACTGTTAAGGTGATTGATGGATCACACTGAATTAGGCCCCATGAAACATCCATCCCGGCCATTTATTTTGATGGTGCCTATTCGAATGCGATCATGGGATGCAGGGCATGGGTCAAACTCTCTTCGCGGGAAAGAATCCACTATTTCTGGAATGGTGGAAATGGGACCAATAACAAAGCGGATTTCATGGCATTTTGGGGTGCTTGTTTGGCTGCTATCAACCTTAAATTGAAAAATGCCAAATTCTATGGGGATTCCAAGACAGTGGTCGATTGTTTCATGGGCAACATTCAATTGAGCAATCCGGGATTACAGGGTTGGCATCTGAGAGCAAAATATATATGGATTAGGCTGAATTGACCCCCTATAATGCATATATACAGGGAGAACAACTCTCGTGTTGATGGTCTATCAAAAAAAGGAATCAACTAAGTGTTTGGGTGTATTCAGGTTCAACATTTCAAAGATGGTGCTCTTGTATGGGAAAACACCATTCCTATGCCATGACACAGTGTTTTTTACATTATACGCTGTCATTAAGTTTTTTTCCCTCATACAACACTATTCCAAAGATGGTCTGCTCTTTACAATGATTCAAGCGAGGTCGATGGATTCATATGTCACATGGTATTGTTTTTTGTCACTTTCAAGCGAGCCTACAACCTATTATCAAGTGAGTCTGCTACCTCTTATCAAGCGAGCTTGCATATTTTTCAAGCGAGCCAGTTTTCACATCAAGGCTTTTTAGGCGCTCTCGCATCTGATGATGTATGATTGACTGTAATAGACACTTTTGTTTTACCAGCTGATGTTTTGTATGTTACAGGATGCAAACGTGAGCCTCCCACCACGTGTCTATGTCAAAGAATAAAGTGAAATTTAACTATATTATGTGTCATTCCCCTATTTGTAAAATATTTAAAATGGTATTATAATATTTCAATTTAAAGACAATGTTACAATAATTTTTTATAATTTTTTGATGAGAAAAAAAACAACAATTTTTATTACCAAGTGACATTTGGTATCACCATTTATCAAAAATTTAGTGAAGTGACATTTAGTATTACTTAGGTAGTATTAGTTCACGTGTCTAGCTATAATTGGTGTTGTCGACAGTTTTGTCACCCCTAGAGACAGTCTAGAGTTGCCATAGACCAGTGCCTAGGACATCTTAATATAGCAAGGAGCTCATTATATAGCTTGGGTTGTCAGTCCAAAAGCTCGCTTACTATCTCTTGTAAAACAAGGAAATTAGTTTAAGTGGGACCAATCTCTCTCAGAAGCTGATACAAAGATAAGAATAGTGTAGGAACATCATGCAAAACTCCAATACAAAGGCATCAGACAGTTAAGAGACAGCTTACTGCAAAGAGGGCCAGTTCAGATAATATACCACAGAAATCAGAATGTGGGGAAGCAGTACGGTGAAACATGGGAAACCACTGGTGCTGTGGCCGTACCGGGTCTGCCTGTCCATATGGGCTTATCCAACTAAGAATCCATATATGACAATGGTGTTTTAAAAGCACCCTCCTCAAGTAACCAATATAGCAGAAAATATGGATGAAATGAACATGGAACAATATATCATGACTAGGCCTATTTAAAGCGCTTGACCAACCCCAGTATGGGCATCAAATAGGATGAATCCTTACTCAAGATTAGTGAGCCACTCGCATTCTAGAACATGATACAAGAAGATAATAAGCATGAAATGAGATATTGTATTAACACATAAGAGAAAATTACATACTGTGAGATACTAGAGACCAGAATCCTCATTACATTTATAACTCCTCCTCACTGAGACCCTACGGGCTCTGAGCCTTCATACAGAAGTATTACAAAATGTATACAAAAGCCTTTTCACTGCACAGTTTGCTGATAGAAATCTGGAACCTTTCTAATGTCTTATTTCTGGGTTTTTATAGAGAAGATAGAAAAATCTAGAGAAGGAGGTAGATGGAGCACATTTAATGACTTAATTTGAACAAAATGGCGGAAAACATTCGTGACCACTCTATGAATGACTAAATATAAATGACTGTACTTTACAATCTGTCTCTAGAAATAAATGCTGGAGGATGAAAAAATCCTTATAAACAAGACACAAATAATAAAATATACAATTGCTCTATGTACTTGACTGGAGGAGGAAAATATGCTGCGATAAAACCTCGGGGTTGCTTGTAAGAATAAATGAACTGGGTAGAAGATCTCTCCAAAGAAACGGCATAAGAGAAAATCTTCATGAACCTTCTATACTTTCCTGAGAAGAAAATCAAATGAAATATAATCTGTAGGATATGATTTTCAATGCATTGTACCCTCGGCTTGATTGGGGAAATCTCTGGTCCGATACCCTTGTCTTTTAACACCAGATACGAGCTCATGATCTTCAATGATGTTGTTGAAATCTTTAATTATTTGTTGTTGTTCTTTGCTGGAACATTTATATCACCATACTCCAACCGACATCTTTAAATTGTCCTTGGAGAGCCCGAAAGATTTTAAATCCTGCTCCTGCGATGGGCGTCTTATCATGGCGGCTTTTAGGAACCTTTTTTTATAATGACAAATTCATTTGGATTGCCTTCTGAGATGCTCTGTCGCTGCATCCAAAACTGTGGATCAAAACATCTTTCCGCTGGTCGAAACCCTGCAAAATCCACCAACGCATTAGAAAAACAAGACTCTGAGGTAAGGGGCGTGGAGGTGGAGATGGTGATGACGTCGCAAATATGGACAGATGACAAGAACACGCAGGGAGGTGAAGGGAAAACAGTGGAGGCTTTTGATAACTAGAGGGAATGCAGGTTTTCCACGTGAAATGTTCGAACGGGGTGGCGGAATAAAACGATGAATACGAATGAACACACACATATATATATTCGGCAAGGGAGAATGTGACGGACACACAGGAATATGACACATGGGTGTATGAAGGACAAATGGCGAACTGACGTGGCTACGGAGTCAATAGACGGAGGAGACTGAATTCTGGGCCGTCGGATCTTGGAACTAAATCAATGGCTCGGAGGCGATGGGAGCAGCGCGGTGGTGGGCCACGGAACACAGCGGACACATGTTAACGGGTGAGCAACTCTGGAAGATATCCGTCGTTGGATGGAGATCAGCAGATCCAACGGCGCGGGTGGATTCCACTGCCCGGCCATCGTCCAGCTTTTAATGCGCGAAAAAGTGGTTTTTCGGGCCCGTACAAAAGACACGCGGCGCGTTTTCAATGGAATCGCTGGCGTTTGGTTGAAAACCGCCGAATTGGTGGAGGCGGTGCGGAATGGAACCAACAGTTTTCTGCGCGCGGGGGCCACCACGGATGGTTTAATAGCGGGCTATCGATTTGTTTTGATCTGACGGTTATAATTGCGCCCGCAATACGTTTATTGTTAAGCCCCCTTCCCTCCTGGCGTATGGTTTGGCACTCGGGACATATGGAAACCAAAATGAAAGGGGCTAAGGCTTAGGACTGGGCCCGATAAACTTTAAATTATGGGTTTTAAACTTTGTAGGGTGGATTTTCCAGGCGGAGATGGTAATATCAAACAGGGGCATGAGGATTTTAGGCCACGGCAGAGGTCTGAAAGAAATTTGGAAAAGGTGGCAGACCGAAAATTTGTATGCAAGGCGTAAATATGTACAACATCGGCTCCATCTGGGGACGGAATGTTCGTCCTCAGACATGTTGAGAACACGCAGGCCGCTGATCATTTCAGTGTGTGTATTCAGTTTTTACATTTCTCTGTGCCTCTTCTGATAATTTTCCAGCATCCTTTCTTTATAAAAATAAAAGCTAAAACAACTTATATACAATATAATACAACAAGCATTCCCAGCGTGGATCAAAATTGAAAGTATGGCTTGAGAAATTGGCCATTCACAGGGGCATCCAGCAGATCACCCTATAAGTTTTCTAACATGAAAGTACTATTTCTTCCTTGATTCACGATTTTGAATGGACCAAACCACAGTGGATCAAACTTAGCATGCTTGCCCTTCTCTGCTCTACGAACATCCCACCTGAGAACCAGGTCTCCAACTTGAAATTTCCTATCTTTCGCATGCTGATCAAATACATTCTTCATTTTCTCCTAATATTCTATCAATCTCTGATCCACCTGGTTCTGTGTCTCCTCCAATTCTATCAGCTGATTAATCCTTCTGACCATGTCATCTAGTTCTTCCTTATTTTCCTGCATAAAACGTGCTACGGGCAACGCCAATTGCACAGGAAACACAGCTGCTCGCCCATACACCAACTCATAGGGAGATTTCCCTGTTGCTCTATTGATGGTTATCCTATTCGCCCATAGGGCAAACTTTAGTTGGGAGTCCCAATTCTTCTGATTTTCACTTATTGTTTTCTTCAAGGCCCTCACCAAGGTTTTATTAGAGGACTCTGCTAAACCATTTCCCTGTGGATAGTAAGCTGTGGAGTGAGTCAATATGATGTTATAACGTTGGCAGAAATTTACAAACCTGGCAGATTTGAAAGCCTGTGCATTTTCAGTTACAATTCTAGCAGGACAGCCAAACCTAGATATGATATTTTCCTCCATAAACTTCATTATCACGGCATCTGTAGCATTTCTGGTAGGTATGGCTTCCACCCATTTTGTGAAATAGTCTGTGGTTGTTAGTATCCATTTATATTGGCCACTTGATGGGGGGTGTATTTCTCCTATGAAATCTAATCCCCATTTTTGAAATGGTTCATTCACATGAATAGGAATCAAGGGCAAAGCTGCTAGTTTCTGTCTTTCTGCAAATCTTTGGCACTTGTCACATGCTCTGACCCAAGCAAAAGCATCTGTATACAATTTTGGCCAGTAAAAACCAGCGTTCAGGATTTTATGAACTGTAGCCCTCCAGCTGTAATGTCCTCCATAGATTCCCTCATGAAATTCTGTCATTATATTCTCCACTTCATTTTCTGTGAGGCATAACAGTAAAATACCTGAAGGGTCTCTCCAATATAGATGTCCATTGGAAATTATGTATTTCTGGGATTTCATTCTTACAGCTCTGTATTTTATCTTATCACAATTTGGAGGGCAGCTAAGTGTTAAAAGATATTCAACTATTTCTTTATACCAAGGGCTAGTTAGGTATTTCATATGTACCTTTTGAGTGGCCATCTCTAGTCTTTGCTGCTCTTCTCCTTTCTCAGATTCTTCATTTGCTATCATGGATAAATTAATGCCCAAGGCTTGATGATTTGATTCAGATAACATTTTAGCAAGTCCCTGTCCTTTAATTAGCTTAGTAGGCCTTATGTCCAAATCATACTCCTGTATTTTTGCAATCCATATTCCTCTTTTACCTTCACTATCCCCCTGAACTAGGATGTCTTTGACAGCTGCTGTGGGAACATATGCAGTAATATGAGATTGCAAAACATACACTCTAAAATCTTTAAGGGACTTTACCAGGGCATATGCCTGCTTTTCCAATATATTATATTTTAATTCAGCATCATAAAGCACTTAACTGAAGAAAGCTATAGGCTGCTCATATCCTTCTTCATTTTTCTGCAATAATACTCCAGCTATTGTATGAGGTGAAGCAAATGAAAAAATCATAAATGGCTTGTTGTAATCTGGTCCAGCTAGCACAGGAGCTTCAGCAAATCCCTGTTTTATCCTGGTGAATGCATCTCTAGATTCCTGGGACCATTTTACTTCATTATCCTTTTTCAACATATCAGTTATATGCCTAACTATCTCAGCATAGTTAGGAATAAACCTTCTCAAAAAATTAATTCGACCTAAAAACACCTGCACTTCTCTCTTATTCCTGGGTAAATGAATGCTATTTATTACTTCAACTCTCTTAGGGTCTATTTTCACACCATCTTTAGTTACAATGTGCCCTAAGAGTTTTCCCTCCTCTAATGCAAATAAAGATTTTTGAGGATTGAGAGAAAGGCCATACCTTCTGCATTTTTCAAAAGTTCTTCTTAAATGCTCAATATGCTCATCATCATTCTTTGAAAACACTGTGATATCATCGAGATACACCACCAAAAACTTGTCCTGCTCTCCAACAAAGGCTATATCCATTGCCCTCTGAAAAGTAGCTCCTGCATTAATTAATCCAAATGGCATCCTGGCATACATAAATGTTCCCCATGGTGTAGTGAATGCAGTTTTCTTTTGATCCTCCGAGAGAACGAATACCTGATTATAGCCAGAAAAACCATCCATCATTGACATTCTGGATGCTCCCACCACTTTCTGCAGGATGTGGTCCATCTTAGGCAGTGGATAATTGTCTTTTAATGATGCTTTGTTTAGATTTCTGAAATCCACACACAACCTTATTTCTCCATTTTTCTTACGAACAGGAACAAGGTTTGCTACCCATTCTGAGTATCTCAATGGCACAATTATTTTGGCCTTCAGTAACTTCTTGATTTCTTTTTCAATAGAGGGAAGCAGCAGAGGATTTATCTGTCTGAGCTTCTGCTTATAAGGCTTTGCATCTTCCCTCAAAGGACTTTTATGCTGCATTATATTAACATCAAAAGTTTTAAGGTCCTGATAGGACCATGCAAATACATCTTTATAAGATTGAAACAACTTCAAATATTTTTCTTTATATCCTTCTGGGACCCTTTTAGATAATTTTACAAGTTTGGGATCAGCATAGGTACCCAGATTTAAATCTTCCACTTGATCTTCTTCTACCAATTTATTCGGCTGCAATGGAATATCATCTTTGTTAAATAATCTTTCTAGAGGCACCAGCCCTCTAGGTATAACATTTCCTTTCAGCTGCAGCACTTTATTACCTGCTATCTTCTCTTTCCATCCGTTTTCTGCAATATTTTCAGTTTCTTCTTCCTCATTATCATCAATCTCCATATTAGAGAATTCTCCCACTGTCTCCATGAATCTCTTCATCTGTTCATCATCTTCAAATACCTGCCAGTGCTTGATATTATCTGGGATAGATGGCCTATAGCGTACCTCCACTTCATATCTTAAAACTGGATTATGAGGAGGACGAAATGTACTGGCAGCTACAGCAAGAGAATCTGCTATTCTGTTCTGCTCCCGGGGCATGAACTGTATGTTAAATGCCAAGAAGAAATTTTCTACCATGTCCCATACTTCATTTCTATATGCTCTTAGCCGAGGATGTTTGGTTTGACATTGATTTCTGATCTGCCTTACCACCAGCTCAGAGTCTCCCATGACTTTTACACTTTGGATGCCCATGCTTCTAGCTGTTTGCAGTCCCAATAGAAGAGCTTAATATTCAGCTACATTATTGGTAGCCTCATATTCCAATTTAAAGGACAGTGGCACCCATTTTCCTGCAGGAGAGATCAATATTACCCCAGCTCCATTGCCTTCCCTTGAATTTGCCCCATCAAAATGTAAAGTCCAAATTCCTGATTCCTGATCCTCTTTAGGCTGCTCAGTTTGGATTTGACCAAAAAGGGGCTCATGAGCATAATTTTGATTTTCTTCCAGCATCAAGCATGAGAAGTCTCCCTCTTTTTTATAAACTGGGGAATTCTCTGAGCAGTCAGCCTTAGTTACCATTTTAACGAATCTAGTCTCCCTGTATAACCTCCTCTCCTGGCCTCCAAAGACCGGGACTGTAGCATATGTCAAATCCAATTTGATTGACCCACCGATTTTTGTACCCCAGGACCTTGACAGCAGCATGCCAAAGCGGGCTGGGATATCGGCAACCACAATGTCCATGACGACACTCTTTGCTGGGATTTGGGCCAGATTGACCACTAAATCTTTAATCATTCCCAAGCATTTAACTCTTTTGGAATCAAATGAATATAATAGGTCTTTGTATGGTCTAGTAATTTGCAGTCCTAGTTGTTCCATGACAGAAAAAGGCATAAGATTATGGGAAGCCCCAGAATCTAACATGCAATTGTGTAACAGCAAGTCATGAATAACTAGGGATACATAAAAAGGAGGAGTAGAAGGATCTATCTCCTCGACATGTGGGCCAAAGACTACCATGGGCCGTTCTTCTTGAAGGTTTAAACTATCAGGCATGATTGGTATTTCAGGAGGGAGCATGAAGGAAGTAACTTGAGACTGATACACAGGCTGTTTTAATAATTCGGTCAGGGGGACAGGGATCTTAATTTTCTCAAGTTATTTTTGCAGATTAAAAGCAGGTGAGGGCTTTTCTATTACTACTTCTTTCGACTCTTTGTTTTCAACTGAAGATTTAATTTCTTTTGACACTGGCTCAGCATTAGGAGGACTGACTGTTTTAGAAGAAGAAGGAATCTGATCATTGGGCTGCAAGGGAGCATTTAGAGGATTCTTACCTTTTTCTATGTTTCTCTTTATTGCTAACTCCTTCTGAGCAGATGCTTCTTTCTGAGGTGGCTCCTCTTCTTGATCTAAAATTTCTGGTCCTTTTCCTTGAGGATCTGAGATCATATTTTACATTGAATTGTGCTTGCATGAAATCAGCAAATTGCTTACAATAATGGTCAATCTCTGCTTCTTCTTCTTCGTCTTGCAATGGGCACTCTATATCATCATTATTTGAAAAAGCCAGATTTGAATTTTCTAATCCATAAGCAGCATCTTCAATGGAATCATCTACTGGACCTTCCAGGTACAATGGATGTGGTACCTGATCTTTTTGTTCCTTTGTTTCTCTCGGCAATATCTGCAAAGGTGGTCTTTTATACTGGGGATTGTATCCTCTGTTTGGAGTATTGTAATAATTCTTGGGAGCTACATTTTTAGCTTCTAGTTCAAACTTGACCATCTTCTTTATCATTTTGCCTATTTCATCCATTTTATCTGAATCCTTTTCCTGATTAGAGGAGGAAACTTCTTCTTTACCTCTCCTCCTAGTATCTTGTTCAATTTTACCCTTCAATTTCCCAGTGGAGGCAAAGTTCGCTTCCAACTCCAAAGCATCTGACTGAGCAACATCTAAAGTGGCAGATTTCCTTTCTCTCAGTGAGAAACCAAAGTCAAAATCAAAGGCTGCTATAAAAACTATCTTGGCAGCTGTTTCATGAGGCTTCATTTCAGGAGGCAGGCTCAAATATAGCTTGTTAAATCTTTTAATAAACTCTGACACTCCTTCATTCTGTTTCTTCTTTAAAGTATTAAATTCAGTAAGACACTGACCATAATCTTTCTTTTCTCCCCACTTTCTGAGGAAAGTATTCTCCATCTCTTCCTAGGTAGTCACAGAACGATTTCCCAATGTCTTAAACCATTTTTTGGCTTCACCCTCTAAAGATTGAACAAATAATCTTAATACCACATCCAGATGTTCAACATTTAAATTTTCTGTGAAAGAGCATAAAGTCTCAAGATGTTTCTGAGCACCAACTTCATTTTCACCATTAAATCTCGGCAGAATCTTCAAATAGTCCTGTGGCGTATCATTTAGCACTTGGGGTAAGGCCAGTGGAGCATATTTATTCAATAGAAAAGCAGGAACATTAGCCATTGGAGGAGGTGGGGGTTGTGCAACAGTCTGAGTTACAGATGAAGGTAGGGGAGTAGGAGGAAGTGGAGTATGAATAACAATGGGAATATATTGTATGGAAGACTGAGGAGTAGGTGGGAATAATTCACGGTTAACAGCAGCTACTTCGGTAACTTCTTTAATTTCCTCGGCCTCGGGAGTAGGATGGAAATCTTCTTCAATCCAGGCACTTCCCCTACGTGGAGTTTCTGAGTAAATCTCGGGATTTTCTGTTCTGATTTCTTGAGAAGAAGAGGGCGGATAATCTTCAACGGAATATTCAGGGTTTTCAGCACAGACTGATTTCCTCTCCTTCCAAACTCTTTTATGAATTATCTTCTCTGGGTCAGACACGTAAGGTGTTTTTGACTGGGATGTATCTGACCTCAAATGTGGCTTACGAGGAGCCAGGACTACCAATAAACTTATCTAATGAAGAACAGTGGAGTCGCCAAGGTGAGAGATACACAACTCTTCAACTCTCTGTGCTCACCTGATTAGAGAGTGAAAACAATTTGTCGAGGCCCAGGGAAACTGATATTCTCAAATTCGATCCCCGGCAATGGCGCCAGAAAGATGTTGTCGACAGTTTTGTCACCCCTAGAGACAGTCTAGAGTTGCCATAGACCAGTGCCTAGGACATCTTAATATAGCAAGGAGCTCATTATATAGCTTGGGTTGTTAGTCCAAAAGCTCGCTTACTATCTCTTGTAAAACAAGGAAATTAGTTTAAGTGGGACCAATCTCTCTTAGAAGCTGATACAAAGATAAGAATAGTGTAGGAACATCATGCAAAACTCCAATACAAAGGCATCAGACAGTTAAGAGACAACTTATTGCCAAGAGAGCCAGTTCAGATAATATACCACAGAAATCAGATATCAGGAAGTGAGTGCAGTGCAGAAACATGGAGAAGATACTAGTTAACATGAGACTGATACCCAGATACACAACATAATCACATATGGGCTTATCCAACTAAGAATCCATATATGACAATGGCGTTTTAAAAGCACCCTCCTCAAGTAACCAATATAGCAGAAAATATGGATGAAATGAACATGGAACAGTATATCATGACTAGGCCTATTTAAAGCGCTTGACCAACCCCAGTATGGGCATCAACTAGGATGAATCCTTACTCAAGATTAGTGAGCCACTCGCATTCTAGAACATGATACAAGAAGATAATAAGCATGAAATGAGATATTGTATTAACACATAAGAGAAAATTACATACTGTGAGATACTAGAGACCAGAATCCTCATTACAGTTATAACTCCTCCTCACTGAGACCCTACGGGCTCTGAACCTTCATACATAAGTGTTACAAAATGTATACAAAAGCCTTTTCACTGCATAGTTTACTGATAGAAATCTGGAACCCCTCTAATGTCTTATTTCTGGGTTTTTATAGAAAAGATAGAGAATTCTTGAGAAGGAGGTAGATGGAGCACATTTAATGACTTAATTTGAACAAAATGGCGGAAAACATTCGCGCCCACTCTATGAATGACTAAATATAAATGATTGTACTTTACAATCTGTCTCTAGAAATAAATGCTAGAGGATGAAAAACTCCTTATAAACAAGACACAAATAATAAAATATACAATTGCTCTATGTACTTGACTGGAGGAGGAAAATCTGCTGCGATAAAACCTCGGGGTTGCTTGTAAGAATAAATGAACTGGGTAGAAGATCTCTCCAGAGAAACGGCATAAGAGAAAATCTTCATGAACCTTCTGTACTTTCCTGAGAAGAAAATCAGATGAAATATAATCTGTAGGATATGATTTTCAATGCATTGTACCCTCGGCTTGATTGGGGAAATCTCTGGTCTGATACCCTTGTCTTTTAACACCAGATACGAGCTCATGATCTTCAATGAGGTTGTTGAAATCTTTAATTATTTGTTGTTGTTCTTTGCTGGAACATTTATATCACCATACTCCAACTGGCATCTTTAAATTGTCCTTGGAGAGCCCGAAAGATTTTAAATCCTGCTCCTGCGATGGGCATCTTATCATGGCGGCTTTTAGGACCCTCTTTTTATAATGACAGCTTCATTTGGATTTCCTTTTGAGATGCTCTGTCGCTGCATCTAAAAATATGGATCAAAACATCTTTCCGCTGGTCGAAACCCTGCAAAATCCACCAACGCATTAGAAAAACAAGACTCTGAGGTAAGGGGCGTGGAGGTGGAGATGGTGATGACGTCGCAGATATGGACAGATGACAAGAACACGCAGGGAGGTGAAGGGAAAACAGTGGAGGCTTTTGATAACCAGAGGGAACGCAGGTTTTCCATGTGAAATGGTTCGAACGGGGTGGTGGAATAAAACGATGAATACGAATGAACGCACACATATATATATTCGGCAGGGGAGAATGTGACAGACACACAGGAATACGACACATGGGTGTACGAAGGACAGATGGCGAACTGGCGTGGTTGCGGAGTCAAAATACGGAGGAGACTGAATTCTGGGCCGTCGGATCTTGGAACTAAATCAACGGCTCGGAGGCGATGGGAGCAGTGCGGTGGTGGGCCACGGAACACAACGGACACATGTTAACGAGTGAGCAACTCTGGAAGATATCCGCCGTTGGATGGAGATCAACAGATCCAACGGCGCGGGTGGATTCCGCTGCCCGGCCATCATCTAGCTTTTAATGCGCGAAAAAGTGGTTTTTCGGGCCCGTACAAAAGACACGCGGCGCGTTTTCAATGAAATCGCTGGCATTTGGTTGAAAACCGCCGACTTGGTGGAGGCGGTGCGGAATGGAATCAGCGGTTTTCTGCGTGCTGGGGCCACCACAGATGGTTTAATAGCGGGCTGTCGATTTGTTTTGATCTGACGATTATAATTGCGCCCGCAATACGTTTATTGTTAAGCCCCCTTCCCTCCTGGCGTATGGTTTGGCACTCGGGACATATGGAAACCAAAATGAAAGGGGCTAAGGCTTAGGACTGGGCCCGACAAAATTTAAATTATGGGTTTTAAACTTCACAGGGCGGATTTTCCGGGCGGAGATGGTAATATCAAACAGGGGCATGAGGATTTTAGGCCACGGCGGAGGTCTGAAAGAAATTTGGAAAAGGTGGCAGACCGAAAATTTGTATGCAAGGGGTAAACATGTACAACAATTGGTACATGTACAACACTTTTTCTAGTAGATGATGTCATCCTGCCTATGTGTGCTCACTTCAATCTCCAAGGGATGAAGACCACTTTCCTAGAGCATTTAACACAACGCACAAGTCTGCAAATATCTTGTTTTTACCAGTTTTAAGTCTCTCTAACACCCGCCAAATAAAATAATAGTGAATTGTACTACATACCACCTATGTATGTACAACCCTATGACAATACTTCCATGGCACGCTATCTCTTCATCTAATGGAAACTCGCTAGAAGCAACCAAAAATAGGTGAAGCCATTGTTTATTTATTGCTTTCATTATAATCTACAACATCGTCGAGCATGATATAAGCATCTTCGAAGCTTTCTATCCCAAATACATCATTGATTACTTCAAAAGAAATTCAAAATAGGATTGGATTTCACTTGGAGGAATAGTTTAACGCATAACACTTATGTAGTATGCTTCCAGTTGTCCAAAGAATTTATATAGAGATTATCAAACCCGAGCTTCATTGCTAAATTTAAGTATGTAGCATGCACAAAAAAAAATCTCTAGTTCTATTGTTTATTGTATTTTTTTACGGAGTAAATAGCCTCGCGAAATGGAGTTTTCTAGTTGCGAAGGCTATCATCTCTCAGCTCTGCGAGTGCAAGGTCTATATGGGTTGACTCTTACTCCCAAGGAGGAAATTGTGAATTTATGATCAGACCTATCTCCTATAAGGTTAAGGTAAATATTTTCAATATTCTACTAGTTTTGTCATAAAAAAAGGTACGTATGTTGAAGAATTTATATGTGGGATTAAATAGATAAATGACATCCTTGTTTTCTTCTACTCTTGTTTGCATGATTGTATTTTTTAAAGTCCTTAAGCCAATCCAATCTACTCAACTTCTTTTCGTGTGACCAACAACAAAATGAGGGAAGATGATGTGCCTGAAGAACCCCATATGAAGACTCATGTAAAAGGGGAATGTGTTACCATGTTTTCCCAACAAGCCACAGTCTTGAAACCTAAGCTCCGATAGTACTTGTCTCACCTACTATACCAAGGTAAATTTTTTTGTTAGTAAATATATTCAATGACCACAATTGAAAAAACTTATTGTAAACAATTTAAATAAATTAATTTTGAAAGTAACTGTAACACTCATACCACACATCCCACATATCCACACACAATCTAAGTATTGGATGGTGATTAATACTTAAGTGGAATGAATTGTATAACTTATGTGGCAGGTTTTCTCTTATCATTCCTTAGTTCTTATGAATCCTTGCCTCTTGGTTACTATATGAGACTGATGCTCAAATACATCGACCTTTGGAAGACTTGTTTATTTCACACTCGTTGATAATAATTATTACACTATACCTATGTTATATGTTTATTAATGGGAGTTGAGAACCTTCTCCCAGCTGTCACCTGGGTGATATTCCATTCAATGGGATTGAAGGGTTAGGTGGCTCTCATTGCTTCGTTGATTTGGCTAGGGTTCAATCTAACGGTGGTGAATTTAGTGGAGGAGTTAGGGTAACAATTTTTCCCTACCATCCAACTCCATCTCGGTCATTTGCAACGAGGTATCCGTGAGAAAAACTCTGCAGCCCCTGTGAACCCTCCTCCAGTTTGCTATGGAAGGTTAACACTGCAAGTATGGTCTTTTGTTCCACTGTTTGTAACCGAACTTTGTTGAAACCTTTCCTCTATCTTAGTTAACTTGGTGTTTTTGTTTTTATGTCTTTTTCTTGATCTAGGGTTTCCACTATTTTTCTATAAAATATGATTGATGGTATGTGAGTTTGTTAATCACTGAGTCCTTACGGTATTTCCTTTGCGGCTACCTTATGCTTGAATTTTTACCTTCCTCCTTCATTTATAGAAGTGGATTTTCACTAATTTCCTATCCACAGGTTGCGACATGCCTCCACTCATTGCACACAATGGATTTTAGGTAAAATTATAATATTGTAGCAGCTCTGTTCTTTCTCAACTTATACTATATAGTTGGGGTTTCCTCTTAAAATTCATTCTTAACCTAGGATTGTTGAATTTTATAGTTACCATCTATTGGTCCCACCGAGGAATTTATTTCTCATATGAGCTTTCCTTTCATTCTTACCATGTATGTGTTTTCATTTCATGGGACTTTTCAAAGGTTAGTTTCGGTCTCACAACAATATGTTCTTCGACTTAGCCCCTAGGTCGATAATGGCTAGGTTAATTGCCATATTTTGTGATGAAAATTTAGATTCGGAAATGAAGGTTCGACATTGATCCAGGTGGATATTGGTGGCCACCCGCCTATTCCACTTGGGCCCCCACCATTGTCTCTTTCAGTTTTTCAGTTTTGGCATAACTTACTATTTTTAGCAGTTTTTCAGGTCCTGAACTTTCGGAGCCGTTTTGAGGCCCTAAACGACGTTTTTTGGGTATTAAATTATGCCTTGACGCATTTTGTTAAGCTTACATTTTGATCATCGTCCCGAAATTTGTATTCCTCCGATAGAGCTTTCTAATGATGTGTCATGTGCGTCAAACGGAGATAGTATGCCAAAGTTACGTCCCTGGGAAGTTGAAACACCAATTTACCCAAACGGGGCCCATAGTTTTGGCGCTTCATCTCCTAGGGTTAGGTTTTTGGGATGTTGATCTCCATTGTTTCTCAATAATAAATAGGCCCTCGAGCCTCATTGTAACTCAGTTCAGAGGCCTGTAGCCGCCACATCTCTTCTCAGAGATAGCTACCAGTGCCCTAGCTAGTTTTATTTCCATTATGTCTGTAAGCAAATTTCAGTTCTTTGATATTAATGAAATGAAGTGTTATTTCCGCTGCATCTCTGTATTTATGGTTATGTGTTTATTCTGTTGCGTTCCTGCATAAATCCGGATCAGTGGTATCAGAGCGGTCTGCCTTTTCTCGATCCTTCTTTGCATGTCCCCAACGAGGTCGGGGTATAAGGAGCTAGGGCTTGATCTGGTGGAACCTTTGCAAGATCAGCCTCGCAAACCTCGACGGACGCCCATGGGGGACGAAAAGAAAGATGAGGGAGCAGGAGATCCTATCGAAATATTGCTCGAGGAGGCCCTCGAAAAACAAAGGAACGCGATGATGGATAGCTTTGCTCAGATCCTTCAACGGCTGCCCACCGGCGGCGCATCTGCATCCAGTAGCCACTCTGGAGTTGCGACTCCCTTTAAGGTACAAGTAAATTTTGACATTCCCATATTTGAGGTTCAAATAGACGCAGATGCCGTAGATAGATGGTTGAATCTATTACAAGGATATTTCTCTGTTCATGACTTTTCAGACCGGGAGAAGATTATTTTTGCACTCCTCAAAGCTACCCCCCATGTTAAGGACTGGTGGGAAACCTACTGTGAGAACAAGGACCAGACAGAACCCTCTCTGTTCTCGGCGGTACCAACTTGGAATTCTTTCCGAGACGCCGTCAAGGAACAGTACTATCCCGTGGGGAGCTATGAGGACAAGTACATACAATGGACCATGCTGCGACGACAAAGGGATCAAGATGTGCATGAGCTGACGAATCTGTTACATACACTGCGCACAAAGTTGGGTATCAAAGATTCAGAGAAACATTTGGTGCTAAATTATTGCAGTTGTCTGCACAGATACATTCAGGAGGAAATGGAGTTCCTCGACATCTCCTAACCCAGTATGGCATACATTATGCGCGGGTGAGCGGGTCAAACGAGAAGAAGCGAGACTTTGGATCTGCGAATCAAAAGCAAGGGAAAGGTGCTTCCAAACCGCAGAACAAAGGACCGAGCCAAGGCATGGCGGCTAAAGACAACTCATCGAAGCCACAAGAAAAGAACAGCACCATAAAGCCAAAGAAGGACACGGGAAAGTGGTGTGAGTTCCATAAGAGCTCCACTCACAACACAAGTGAGTGTCGGGCCAAGCAGTCGCTAGTGGCCGAGATGAGGGCTTCTGAGTCAGATGCATGCTCCGACTACGAATCAGAACCTGAAAAGGGGAATGAAAAAGGGAAACATATTATTGATGCGGAGCCCAACGCCACTGTTGCCACTACAAAGGTCCAGAAGGAGGAACCGGAAGATCCAGAGGAGGAGGAACGTCTCTTCCACTCCCAGATGTGGGTAAAGGGCTCCCCTGTATGGTTCATTGTCGACAATGGGAGCCAAAAGAACCTCATTTCAGCAGACGCCGTGAAGCGGTTGGGCTTGCCGACCACAGCTCACCCACATCCATACACCATCGGGTGGCTTCACCAAGGACGAGATCTCCGCGTTAGCCAGCAGTGCCGCCTTTCCTATAGCATCAAGCCCTTCACGGATGAGGTATTATGTGACGTTGCTCCTATTGATGTTTCTGATGTATTATTAGGACAACCATACTTGTGGAAGCGTCATGCTGTGTATGAGTCTCGACCTCGTGCTGTTATTGTTACTTTGGGAAATAAGTTGTACGGGATACCAGAGGTACCACCTCCTGCCGCTATCTCTTTGGTTACTGCAAAACAATGTAGTAAGCTCATTTCCCAAACCAGGAAATTCGTTTTCCTGATGATCCGCCCCCAGGGCAAGAAGAAGACTGTGGCCACGACCTCCAGACAGGGCCCCTCTGCACGACGACAACAAATGGATAAGGTCGTGGAGGAGTACGGGGACATCTTCACCTCACCCACGGGGGTTCCTCTGCACTGCCAGGTCAAGCACCCGATTGATCTGACCCCAGGTGCGCCACTACCCAATGGACCGATCTATCGACGCTCTGTTCTGGAAAATGATGAAATCAAGGGGCAGATTCAGGAGCTGTTGCAGAAAGGTCACATCAGACCAAGTTCATCGCCCTGTGGGAGCCCGATCGTGTTGGTACAGAAGAAGGATGGGACGTGGAGACTATGTATTGACTATCGGGCGCTGAACAAGATCACTGTCCGGAATAGGTACCCAATCCCACGGATTGATGACCTTCTGGACCAGCTCCAAGGTGCAAAATATTTCAGTAAGATCGACCTGAAGTCTGGGTATCACCAGGTACCAATTGAACCCTCTGATGTGTGGAAGACTGCCTTCAAAGCTAAGGAAGGCCTTTTTGAATGGCTGGTCATGCCTTTCGGGTTGACGAATGCTTCCGCAACCTTCATGAGGATGATGGACGACATCTTGCGGCCATTCACCAACTCATTCGTAGTGGTGTACTTGGATGACATTCTGATCTTCAGCAAGACTTGGGAAGAGCACCTTCATCACATCAGACAAGTCCTCCAAACACTGCGGCAACACAAGTTGTGTGCCAATTTGGAGAAGTGCACGTTTGGCATGACCCAGGTTCAATATCTGGGATACATTATTGATGAAAGGGGGTGCATGTGGATCCAGCCAAGATCCAAGTCATTCGGGATTGGCCAGCCCCGACTACTATAACAGAGCTTCGCAGCTTTCTGGGTCTTGCTAATTTCTATCGTAGATTCGTGTTGGGATTCTCTCATATCACTTGGCCCTTGAGTCAAGTCACCAAAGGAGGAGCGAGAGCAAAATTCTTTTGGTCGGAACCTCAACAGAAGGCGTTCAAAGAATTGAAAAATCGCCTTTGTTCAGCCCCAGTGCTCACCTTACCAGACTTGCAGCAGCCGTTTGAGATCGAGACAGATGCCTCTGACTATGCTATTGGGGCAGTTCTTACTCAACAGGGACATCCAGTGGCATATCACAGTGAAACATTGTCTGAGACAGTTCGCAAGTATCCCACCTATGACAAAGAAATGTATTCCATTGTGCAAGCATGTCGACAATGGAAGCATTACATTTTGGGGAAGGAAACAATCATCCACACAGACCACCGGCCCCTGCAGTTCATACAGACACAAGGGAAGTTGCAGAATGATCGCCATCAGAAATGGTCCACATATCTGCAACAGTTTCATTTGAACATCAAGTACAAGAAGGGTAGCACCAATAATGTTGCAGACTGCCTCAGCCGACCACCGATCGTGGCGCTCACCACCGTGCTCAACTCTTGTGGGCACGAGACTTCTGATTGGCTGCTTCTCTATGAGAGTGACCCAGAATTCGGCCACACTTACAAGGCACTCTTGAGGGGTACGCAAGTTCCAAATTTTCACCTCCAAGATGCACTTTTATGTCACCTGGGACACCTTTGTGTTCCTTTAAGCGAGCGTGCCAAGATGATATGGGAAGCACACTACAGTCGAGTCGCTGGGCATTTCGGGGTCGAGAAAACAGTAGCAATACTACAAAAGTATTTCTATTGGCCGAAACTTCGAAAGGATGTCGAGAAGCACATCAGGTCCTGCACTGCTTGTGCCATTGCCAAACCAACCATCAAGAAGCAAGGCCTATATACTCCGTTGCCTACCCCTAGTCGAACTTGGGAATCCATCTCCATGGATTGCATGTCGGGCCTGCCTTCTACTAAGAAGGGAAATGACTGTGTTTTCGTGGTCGTTGACAGATTCTCGAAGATGGCCATCATGGCGGCCTGTAAGAAGAATATCACAGCAGAAGCCACTGCTAAACTCTTCTTTGAACGAGTGTGGGTGCACTTTGGGATCCCACGGTCTATCATATCAGATCGAGATAGCAGGTTCCTCAGCACATTTTGGTCCAGCCTCTGGTCAATGTTGGACACAAAGCTCACCAAGTCCACAGCTTTCCATCCCCAAACAGATGGCCAGACAGAGGTAGTCAACAGAATGATTGTACACATTCTACGCATGTACAACTCAAAGCATCCACGCACATGGGACGAGAGCCTCCCCTATGTACAACACAGTTATAACCGGGCTCTCCACAGTTCAATTGGCCATAGCCCCTTTCAGGTGGGCTTGGGATTCCAGCCACTATGTCCCATTGACATAGACATGCCGTTTGCAGCTGCTCAGGCCGATTCAGCTCATGTCCAGTCTGAAGTTGACAAAGCAAGTAGCTTCATCGAGCGCATTCAACACATCCGCCAACAAGTTCATGATATATTGGACAGAGCCAATGCGAAGTACAAACAGCGCCATGATCAACACCGGGTGCCACACCACTTCCAGGTGGGCGACAAAGTATGGCTACATTTGCAGAAGGAGCGCCTCACTGGACCTCACCGCAAGCTTCGCCCACTCCGATACGGGCCGTACACCATCACCAAGGCTGTAGGTAACAATGCCTTCGAGCTTTGTATTCCACCATTCCTTGGTCTGCACCCAGTCTTCAATGTGGATCGCCTTCGTCCTTACTTTCCACCTCTGCTGGACACCTCGGACATTGCAGAACAACTCACACCAACAGAGTTAAACCCAGACTGCATGGAACAGGCCACCACAGATTGTATCATGGACATGCAAATCAAGAACACTCGTCAACAGAAGATCCAACTGTATCGGGTTGTCAAAGCTGGCCAACTCCTGCACCAAGGAAAGTGGTTCACCAGGGACCAAGTTCAGCAGAAATTTCCTCATCTCATGGAGGAACTTAACGCAATGGGGACCATTGCTTCCTAAGGGGGGAGGAATGATCCCGGTGGATATTGGTGGCCACCCGCCTATTCCACTTGGGCCCCCACCATTGTCTCTTTCAGTTTTTCAGTTTTGGCATAACTTACTATTTTTAGCAATTTTTCGAGTCCTGAACTTCCGGAGCCGTTTTGAGGCCCTAAACGACGTTTTTTGGGGACTAAATTTGTTGCGATTTTGATCATCAAAATCATCACAAAAGTTGTAGTCCTCGGATAGAGCTTTCTAATGATGTATCATGTGCGTCAAACGGAGATAGTATGCCAAAGTTACGTCCCTGGGAAGTTGAAACACCAATTTACCCAAACGGGGCCCATAGTTTTGGCGCTTCATCTCCTAGGGTTAGGTTTTTTGGGATGTTGATGGTTCTCCATTGTTTCTCAATAATAAATAGGCCCTCGAGCCTCATTGTAACTCATTTCAGAGGCCTGTAGCCGCCACATCTCTTCTCAGAGATAGCTACCAGTGCCCTAGCTAGTTTTATTTCCATTCTGTCTGTAAGCAAATTTCAGTTCTTTGATATTAATGAAATGAAGTGTTATTTCCGCTGCATCTCTGTATTTATGGTTATGTGTTTATTCTGTTGCGTTCCTGCATAAATCCGGATCAGACATTCTAACTGAGGTTTGAACCCTCATTTGTATATTTGTTTGGCAGTCTTAAATGGCTTTTTATCTCTCTTCTAGGAGCTAGCAATATGTACTAAGTTACGAACACTCATTTTTTATATACCATAAATTAGGTTTGAGTGAGGATTGCAATTTTTTTGAAATATCTATATATATATATATATATATATATCAATGTGTATTTACCTCTTCTGAGGGTTTTAACAACTTGTCTTGTAATTGTTGTTGTTTGGTTTCTAGTCGATATTTGCAGTTAAGATTTTGGGTATCGTTACTATCCATATAATATTCATAGACACATTTGTGGTTACTTTTTTATCTATTTTTATTTAGAATTATTTGATTATATACAAGACCTACCTAGGTCGACGATAGTCTTCTTGTATTCTCTGTATTTCAGAAGGATGTTTGTGACTCTGGACTGGTTCAAGTTAACTGACCCTTGTCGACTGAACATGGCTAAACTGATTGTTGCATGAGTCTTGGTCACATGGTTGGAAATAAATGAATTCCATAGATGAAATATCATTTGACAGCCTAATTTTAATAATAATACTTGTTTTGAAATAGAAGGATATCATGCATGTTACAGTTCGTTGTTTCTCTGAAATTGTTTACTTGTTTTCTTTCCTCGAGTTAGTTTCCTTATTATTTCGTTGTTGTACCTTAATAACCTTTTTAAATAACTACCCATGGTTAATTACCACACTACTCTCCTACATTTTATTTTTACATACTCCACTTCAATATAGAATATGAGCCCTTACAACATATGTTATTTCCATATCGAATATCCCCTTTCTGAATGGAAATTGTCCTGCCTGTGGAACACATGTTCACTAGATATACTGACCAAACCCACTAAACATGTATCAGGTATTGTTGATCCGTATTTTGTCACTATATGTAGAAATTATACAATATTCATGTATACCTTGGATTCTCCCGATCTAACAATGTACTAATGTTAAATACTGAATCGCTTCTACAAATATTTTGCAGAATTAAAAACACAATCTCCAATCACATGAAGTAAAGAAGAATCAAATCACACACAACAAAGATAATTAGGGGAAGCTTGCTACTCAAAACCCCACTATCTTCTATTGTTTATTCAGCATGGATCATGAAACAATTACATACAAAACTCTACTCACAAGAGCCCTCCTGTTGTACTCAGCTAATTTTTTCACATTGTCATGAACAAAATTGACCAACACACACCCAATTCTCAGCCTCTAGACAACCTGTCTGCCTTGTGCAATCCCTGATGAATGCAATCCCTAAAAGATAGGAATTATTGCCTTCCTTAACTGCCCAAGTATCATGGGCACTCCAATGGGTGTTTGGTTGCATGTGTGCAACCCAATAATCCTACAACTGATAGTCAACTTCCCTTTCACCTAGAACTCAACTGGGTCTCCACTGGATCTGACATGCTTGCAACTAATAATAGTAAATCCTTAGCTGCATGTGAGATCAATGATTGTGAATTAATTAATATTTAATTCAATTGATCTCTCACTAGTGTATCTTCAGTTACAACTAGCACAACTGAGCTGAACTCACTTAATTGAGTTAAATTGATTACAACCTGCATTAACTAATGCACCATTGCACTGTGAACTCTGTTACAACTAGAATTACTCTGCATGCCTCACCAACTACCTCTAACTCGAAATCCACTAGCTAACTAATTGTATCACTCTCAGTTATCTATTTCAAGTTATCATTGAGAATATATTACAGTTTATTTTCCATCTTAATTAAAGGATAACCAAAATAGACATGCACCCAAAAATAACACTGTGGGCCCCACCCTAGTGTAGGTGCTTAATGCACTAGGCGTGGGTGCTGAAATTTTCTTGTTGAATCTCAACACTCCCTCTCAATAAGAAATGGATTATCCTTCACCCCAATCCTATCTCTATGGTGTTGGTGTCCGGATATGATCAAGATTCAATCCTTTTTCCACATAAATTATCAACCCAAGGGCGTTAGTTATTTCAAGATTAATGGCAAAGTATATGGAGATACAAGCGCATGGTCTGCTGTGAATCACAGGTTTAATCTATAACACAAATATCATTGTAACAACAATAAATAAACTGCAGAAATAAAAAGCATCCACAACAATAAATGTAACTGTAACAAAAATTAACGAATCACACAAAATACAGTTCTGGAAGAAAAGAAAGAAGAACGCAGCACCTGATCACAAGAGTGGGCCCAACTCTTAGATTAGGGACGCGGAAACTCAAGTGTTACAGGAGAAACAACGAGCTGTTGTGTATTGATTAATAAAAAGAAGATTAATTACAAGATCTGTATCTGTGTAAGGGGCCCCTGATTCGCAGCCCATAGGCTTCTTTACACCATAACCTTGAGATCCCCCAATTTCTCCCAACAACTCCATTGTTACAATGGCAACCGGATTGCCCAGTAAGAGACAGTAAGAAACCCAAAGATAACACTGATACATCCATGGCTGTTACGTTGTAGCAGCAAATAAGGGAGGTGCTGGAAAATGATGGGTTGTGCCCTGTCTTGCGGCCGTAACGCACCTGTTGCAGCCAAATATGAAGAAATATAGGAGTTAATACGTAAAAAGGTAAAACCTCCATGACAAGTACATCATTAATCAAATATCCCATAAAATATAGGAGAAAGGGTTTTACCTCATGCTTTTAAGATGAATAATGGCACAAAGAGATAGAAAGGTAGGGTAAAAATGAGAGAAGAAAGTATACAAATCCGGTGCCCAACATCTCCCCCCGACTGATCTATCTGCATGTCCTCATGCAGCTCGTCGTCTCCTCAGGTCTGGGTTGGATTGACTGTGATCAGCATGAAGCTCTGCAAAGTCATATTCTACATCTATCTTTGTTCCTGGTGGCTTATATCCCTCTGTCAAAACATTATCTTCAAAATATATTTATCTATATAATCAGTATCATTAGCTTCATATACATATATCTTCATGATTCTATATAAAATAAAACTCAAAGGCCTATCTGTTCACCAGGCTCCATTGATCAAATTAAAAAGATGATCTACCTTTTAGGCCACCCAATTATGAATGAATAATGCATCTATTTCTCAAAGTTATTTGGTGGAATCAATAAAATGGATTTCACTGTTCTTGGTTTCATTGTAACTGTAGCATTAACTTTCTTCAATATCATAGGTTAGAACATCATTCCCCTGTAATTCCTAGATTTGGCATCCTAAAATTTTGCAATTTTTTCATCAAATCACCTTCTTTTACCCTTAAATGTGATTTTTCAAATTGGCGTTGAGCTATCTCTAGTTAAACAGATAATATTTGACACTTCTTGGTAGCCTAGCAAAGAAGCTACACACTATCCATGAGAAATTAAAATTCTAGAAGACCATAAAAATTTCATACAACCATTAGCCCTTGCAAAGAAAAAAAATTATGAAATTCTAACTAAGTACTTGCTCTCTTAGAATTGATAAAAAGGAATAAAACATATAAAAAATCGCCTCACAAGATAAAATAGAATACATCTCCACACTATTAACAGGATAAATTGCTTTTAGGTTACAACTTTCTAGAAGACCCTAAAAGTTTCATACAACCATTAGTATTTGTGAATGAAGAAAATATCTAAAAATCTTACTTCTTGATTGCGCTCTTAGAATTGGTGAAGAAATAGAAATGTCCTACAAGACAAGATAGAATACATATCCTCGTTGTCAGTGGGTTAAACTGCTTTTGAGTTTGATCTATAACTAGTGGCAACTCTAAATCTGTTGGCACTCTTCATCTATAGTGGGGAAATTATTTATGAACTTGACTAAAATGGAACTCTCAATCTTTCCTTTGCTAGGTTACGAAAAAGAACTCCACATACCTTTTCTGGGCCTGGAAAAAGATAAAATGAGAAAAAACTACAACTTCAACATTATGAAAAAAAGTTACTTCTCTCACACCCATAATAAATATTGAATAATTATGCACATAATTTCTATTACTCCCACAATAAAAAGTGCATGCCAATACATACATAGATAACTCACCTTCACATCGGTTGTAAGAAATATTCCCACAATCATAACCTCCAAGAACTCACATTATGTATCATATCACAATAGTTGTGCAAACTAAATAATAAATACACTTTGAATGGAATCACATACAACATAACTAATCAGTACAAAACGTTTTACACGAACCTAACCCCTAGGGAATTACTAACCATTGCTCTTCTAACTAATTGATACAATTAAAAGAGCAAAAAGATATATCACTAATTTAAATATAAAATTCTCTAAAATAAGATAAAAAAGCAACTTAATATGCATATACATAACTCTAATATCAACCATCCATAGAAATAATTTGAGAAACCAAGTACAATAAAGGGGGATATAAACTTAAAATCCAAAAAACACAAAGGTTTTACAGTGCTCTTAGTTCTCTAGAATTCTTTTAACTAAAGATCGTCGAGTTCAATAGAGTTCACTAAATTAATGGTATAATTGAGTAAATAACATCTACATTATATACTCAAATAATATAGACAATATAAGGCTTCTAGTATTGGTCTACATTTCATAGACTCCTCACTTTCTCACCTCATAAGCATTGGCATCTGTAGGAGCTAAAAAAACATTTCAAATGTCTCACATGTGATTCTCCATTCATAACTATTGTTGTGTCGGACTGGCCAATGACTTGGAATGTAACATCTTCACTTCAAAGAGTTCAATTTGTGTTGATAGGGAATTCAGACCAAATCAATATTAATTCTAATGCCAGTGTTTCCTCTTCTTTTGACTCTTTGTTTATACATTGTGGCATATGAAGAGAGCGAATAAGAAAAATTAGCAAGCTCTTAAGGAACTGAGCTCCAACCATCTTTAGCAATGGAATAAATTTTAAACTTCTTGAAAATAGATTTGTCGTCATTATTAATAAAGTTAATTGTAGAGCTTGGCATGTCAGGCCTGCAATGAACTTCACCGAAGATGAATCGTTATCCTTTATTGATTAAACAAAAGTATTTATACATACAAAGAAATAAATGGAGACAATTAAATTGTATAACTTTTCCATAGAGGAATAACATAAAAATAACTAAACCTAAATATACAACAAATCCCGAAGGATTAGTTTAAAATTCCACCTTAATTCGAAGGGATATCTGACATGCCAAGTAAAGATCTGAACTTTTCAAACTTTTCACGTCCTAATGCTTTGGTAAATATCTGCAATTAAAGATTTGATACTTGGTGTTGATATATTTGGTTCGATCATGGAACTTAGGATTCCTGGCCAATTGAATTGCAAAAGAGTTTTCAAAAACTAAAGGAGTTGAGGCTTTTTGTGTCTCCTGCAGATTTTCAAGTATTTTTCGAAGCCAAATGATTTCCTTAGTGGCTTGAGCTGCTGCAACATATTCGGCTTCGGTGGTAGAATCAGTTGGAATAGATTTCTTGTGTGATCTCCAACTGATGGATATTGATCCAAGATTCATCAAATAACCATAAGTAGAGACTCCATTTTATTTATCTCCATCAAAATAAGAATTTGAATAACCAGCAAGATGGAAGTCTAAAAATTTGGAATATTTGATGTCGTAAGTTTGAGTTCCTTTTAAATATTTCAAAACTCTTTTTTCTTCTACCCAATGCCCCTCATAAGGATGATGCATAAACCTGGAAATTATTTCAACAACAAAGGTTATATCAAGACGAGTAATAGATAAATAAATCAAACTTCCAACAAGTTGCTTGTACTTTGTTGTATCTTCAAACAATTTTCCTTCTTCTGAAGTGAGTTTCAAATTATTCTCCATTGGTGCAAAAACCCGATTACAATCCATCATACTATATCTAATCAATAACTTACCAACATATTTCTTTTGAGAGATGAAAATATGTTGTGGTTTTTTATCAGCTTCAATTTCAAGATAATAATGAAGTAAACCTAAATCTGTCATATCAAAAAAAAAATTCAATTCCTTCTTAATAGATGATATATGTTCATCATGATTTTCTATTATCATCAAATCATCAACATATACAACTAATCTACCAACTTTCTGAACGAAAATAGTTGCATCGTCTAGGTCAAATTTTTTATAGTTAACTTTAAAATATGTTCACTTAGTTTATCATACCATGGCCGTGGCACTTGTTTCAAGCCATACAAAGACTTCATTAGTTTTCAAACCTTTTGTTCTTTCCCTTTAATGGAAAAACCTTCTGGATGAAACATGTAAACATCTTCTTTCAAATCTCCATTTGAAAAGGAAATTTTGACATCCATATGATGAATTTTCCATTCTTTCAAAGTTGCAATAACAAACAAAGATTAATAGTGCCCCATTTAGATGTAGGAGTAAATGTCTCTATATAGCCAATACGTAAATGTCTTTGTATAGTCAATACCCTCTTTCTATGCATATCCCTTTGCTACAAGTCTTTCCTTGTGATTTTCTAGTGAACCTTCTGCTTTATACTTAGTTTTATTAATCCATTTGCAACCAATAGTTTGATTCCAACAGGAGGATCCACCAGCCTCCATGTGCCATTTTTTATGAGAGCATCATATTCCTTTTGCATTGCATATTTCCACTGATCATAACTAGCAACTTCTTCAAAATAAGTAGGTTCACAATCGATAGAAAAATTAAATTCATAATAAGAATAGTTACTTGAGGAACTTCTAGTCTTAAACTCATCAAATTTCTTTGGAAATTTTCGAATACACGTTGATCTTCACAAAGGTTGTGTAGGAAGTTTCTCATCTTCTTCAGTTTTCTTAGTGCTTTCCATTTATGTCCCTGTCAACTCTACTATCGTTTTTGTCCATGTCATGTCTGTAGAAACTCTTGCATCAACCAATTTCTCATCAGCAATGGAATTATCATCATTGAGAGAAGGAAAATACATAGACTGATCTAATATAGGAATCCACCCTTCACGATGTGGAAGTATATTATCTAATTCATAATAAAACTTTTGAGGCACAAACTTTTATATCTGATTATGTTGTCTATCAACAATGAGGAAATCTTTATCACATTCAAGAAAATTTACATCTCTTGAAAAAATAAACTTCTTGTTCTCTTCATCATACAATCGGCATGCCTTAAATGTCATATAATACCCTAAAAATATACATTTTTTGCCTCGTTCACTCAACTTATTCCTATGTTGTTTGGGAATCAAAGCATAACATTGAGAACCGAAAATTCGGAAAGGTTTAACTACAAAACGGAAATTATACCACATTTCATATGGAGTTCTGTTGTTAATGACAGAGGAAGGGCATCGATTTCTAATGTATGTTGCATAAAGCAGAGCACTTCTTCTCCCCAAAACATAAATTTTACATTCTTAAAAAACATCATTGACCTTACCATATTAAGCAATGTTCCGTTCATTCATTTTGCAACACCGTTTTGTTGTAGATTATATGGTATTGTGGTATGGTGTTTGATGCCATTCTCTTGCAAATATTTTTCAAAAACATGTGAATTATGTTCTCCCCCACTATTAGTTCTTATAGTACCAATATTAATATGAGCTTCATTTGTAATCAAGAGATGGAATTTTTTTAACACATCAAAAACTTGTGATTTTTCTTTAAGAAGATAAAACCAACACATCCTCGAATAATCATCAATACAAGTCAGTATGTATTTATTTCCATTCGCAGTTGGTACAGGGATAGGTCCACATAAATCAGAGTGTATGAGGCTTAATTTCCTTGTAGCTCTAGAATTAGAATTTTGAAAAGACTGTTTGTGATGTTTGCCCAATATACAAGCATTACATGGGGTCAATTTTCTGGGAACTATTGGAAGTCCTTTAATCCCCTGTTGTTTCATAATTCTAATACTTTCATAATTAATATGACTCAAGCGTGCATGCCACAATAGAGAAGATGACAAAGTACTATTTTGGTGAACCAAATAATTATTGTTCAATGCAACAGACGACATACCTTTCAACTTCAACAATTTATCTTCTTCCACCCTAGCCATTACAATTACTGTCATGCCATGAAGAAAAAGAGGTACTAAATATATCTTCCATGTCAAAATTACAATGAGAAAAGACATAATGTGCATTCTTAGAAGAAAGTCCTTTTTTTTGGAATTAAATGATCTTTCTTTTCAAGAATTTTTTCTCTTCTTTCATTAATTTTCTCCCAGGGAATTCTACAATTTGCAACAATATGTCCAATTTTACTACATCTAAAACATTTGACGGTTGCTGGTTTTATTTTTTTATCATTATGATGTCTATCTCTTTGAATATTTATTCCCCCCTGCCTCTATAATTCTTCATACCTCAACCTCTATTACCCTTAGTATTTGTGACATATTCTTCTTGAAGTTTTTGGTCCTTTTGAGCAAAACATAGGGTTTAAGTATTATGAGATGTTTCTTTCTTGCCAAAATCTAAATCTTTAATTGCCCAATAGCTTGCAAAGTTTTCAAGTAATGTGAATAACTAGGGTAAATAGCTTTTATAAAGAGAGTAAGTTGCAAATCAACTTTAACTCAAGTAGATTCAATTTCATGATTGATGGCTTTAATTTTAGAAGCAAGTTTTAGAGGATCATTATCGTTCATTTCCATATTAATGTGAATCATAAAGCTCTTTTAGTTTTGTTATGGCATCATACGTTGTTTTACTCTGAGCAATGTATCTACTTATTGAAGTGGAGATTAATGCATAGACTAGGCCTTTTTATGCTTACTTTGTCATATTTCTAACTGTTTCTCCTCATCAAGCTGATTTGGTGCATTTCGTCCTTCTCCTTCACAGACTCCATCCCATGTCATTAAAAATAAGAGTATTTTTAATTAATCTTCCTAACTATTATTGGAAATTTTCCTTTCCAAACAACCCCAATTAAAGATACCAAGGAGTTCATCTTAACTACCAAAAAAACATTGTTTTGACCACATGCACAAAAATTGTATGTTTCACTCACAACCACAAGCACAAATTTCTTCAAAAAAATTGTTTTAACTTATAAATTCAACAATTCTAAACGCTTATGTCTCAACCACAAGCAAACACAATTTGTGTTTTTTTGTTTTTTCAATGAGATCTCTATTTTAACTTATAGAAATTATTATTATTTTTAAATGTTCTCTGTTAAATCTAAGAATTTTGTGATCCATAATGTAGATAAATGTCTTTCAGATTAATCACCTCATTAAAATCTTTGTGTTTTAACTTACAAATTCAATCAAACACAATTGATTTCACCTTTGCACCGGCCTATCTCCAAAGCTGTCATGCCCGATCACGCCCAGGGGTGCCTCCTCATCTCCATAGCCATCAAACTCCCACACGACTTTTCTCCATAATGAAATTCGAACCCTCTTCTTCAGACTCGACGAACCCTCACACTAACGTTCACTAATGTTGTGGTATGACGCTCCTAGAAACTGCAATTTAGAAAATAGTCTTACGCTGGCAGACGTGTTCTCCAATACGAATGCCGGTTCAAAATGCTAGTATTCTATGCCACAGTCAAACTGCACACAGTCAGACTGCAAGCAAACTTGCCACATGGTTCTGCAACTGCTCGGTTCAAAGCACTCAATTCAAAGTTCAAACAACATTGCCATCGTGCCAGATCGCTGGAAGTCCGAGCCGCTCTACAGTGCGATAATGCCAGGATAGTTGTTTCAAAAAAACCATCGAGCAATCGCATTGGTGCCACATGCCTCTTCTTGCTGTAACAGTCAGATGATCCTCTAATGTTGTGGATGCAGGGGCATTTCAATCCTTCAGGATCAATCACTCTTTAAAAATGGTTCAAACCCCAAATGTTTAAACCGCCAGCAGGTCGATGCCTCTGAGCCAGGCTCTGATACCACTGTCAGGCGTGGAATGAACTTCACTGAAGATGAATCGTTATCATTTATTGATTAAACAAAAGTATTTATACATACAAAAAAACAAAGGGAGACAGGTAAATTGTATAACTTCTCCATACGGAAATAACAGAGAAATAGCTAAACCTAAATATACAACAAATCCTGAAGGATTAGTTTAACAGTCCCAACCTTGATGCTCTCTCCCCACTTGATGAATGTACTCCTATAATGAATTTGGCATATCAAAACCAATGAAATATTTTTTAAAATATCAAGTCTCCTTCCAAGAACACTAGTGGTCACCACTACAGAAAGCTCACCTGTCGAGAAAGATTTCAAAATTTGCCTCCTCTTCGACATTGGTTTCTCCCCATGTATTGATGCCACTTCCAATTTAGTCATGCAATTTATAGCATCTTATAGAAGATCAACGATTCAATGTCTCTCCAAGGTTGAGCAATGGCTTCCTCATGTTAAGGCTCATCAGTGTTGAGGAGTGTTGAGGAATTCAAAAGTATTTTGGTAGACAAGGTGATTTCGAAGTCTAACTCCAAGACGAGGCATTGAAAACTTTAGCAAAGCAGTGATTGTTCTCGTTCATACATAGAAGAAAATTGACTGAGCCATATAAAAGTTCTTTATCTCAAAGAAAACAAGCATATTAGATTCAAAATCAGGAAAAATTACAAGAAATATATGTATAAATGCACGCATCATGGAATTTTCAAAGTCATCTCATATTAGACTTCACAAGAAAACGTGAACACGGATTTGGGTTGAAAATGTAGACACAATCCTCGTCCTTGAAGAATCATCCTTGAAGAAGTAAAGAAAAACAGAGAAAACCTCGTATTTCCGAGGCATCTACAGTTCAACTCAATTTGTCGTAAGTCAAAATAAAAAGCGGGTACACAAAAGTTTGCTTTCAGTAGATTATAAGAGTTGAGACCAAACATCTCATTTGCACTGTAAGGAAGTCTGAAAACTTTGAATCAAAACCTCTTCACACTATAGAGACCAAGGGAACCAGGATAGAAAGAAATTATATTAACGTCCATGGATGACCAACGCTCGATGGAATGGAAAATTACAGAGTATGTTACATATTGTCTAATGGAATGGAAAATTACAGAGTATGTTACATATTGTCAAGTGGAAATTAGAGTGATATCTTACTCTTAGACTTGCCAAAATTATACTCCAAATAGGCCTTTGCTTGTATCTAAAAACTTTGAAACCTATTTACCTTCTTCAAAGGCATTGAGAATGTATTCATCCAGCTCTTGGACCATCTTCCCAAGATTTATGTTTTCTGGAAATTAACATTGCTAAATCTGAATTTCACATTTAGCGATTGCATGGACAAGGGTCACAGAAAATGAAGGGTTTTGAAACCCTCAATATCAACAAGGATGTTTTCCAGCCACCAAAACTCATCAGGAAATAGTTGTTCTTATTATCTTATCTACTCCAACAACTCACAAGCAATTTTATGTGTATCTTCTGAACCCAATAGTATTTATGTATTTCAACCGCAAAAAAGTGAACAAAGTGATATGTTGTACATCAACAGTTACACTTTCTTTCAAAAACAGAATACTTAAGGTTATATTTTTGAGTAATGGGCACACCCAATGGAAACCTCTTCAGCATGGTAGAACATTCTGCCCAATTCAATAATGTCACCCCAGGTGGATAGCCTAACTATAGAAAACATACAGGCCCATACGACGACTCAGAAAATGCCCTTTCACAAAGTGGTAGGTACAGTGCAAGAGAAGGGAAGATTATCATGTTCTTGCCAGAGTAAATGGTCATTTATTGATTTATTTGTATAACGAAGAGAAGGCACTTTCATGTTCAGAAATTGAAAGGTTGACCATTTCATATGAAAAATGGAAAGGTTGAGCTACATTCATATAAAATTAAAGCTTGAGTTAATAGTAATGAAAAGTGGTAGGTTCAGACAATTCTATTTAACTATGATAATGACCAATTGATTCAGGCTAAGCAATTCCAAGATTTAATGGAAGATTCCTAAGAGATATTTGATGCATATCCTAAGGGATTTTTCATTGTTCCCTTCTCAACAGATTCAACACATATTAAAACCAGGCATCACTTAGAAATTGAGCATACAAGCTCTATTGCATTAATCAAATCAAGTTACATATATATACATGAGGTACAGTGTCAAGATAGAGAATCTATCTTAGACGCATAATAATTTAGTTGAGAGAACATCTCAACCTCACACCAAACTAGGAACTAACCTAACAAATAGGAACAGACTCTAATTGAAGACAAGTAGGAATTAGATATTCCAACACTCCCCCTTAATGACTACTTGTCTCAATATCCATCTGCAAAATCTACAATGACTACTTGTTGATGTCCATATAAAGGAACAACCATCTACTAAAATGCATGGGTTCCAACCGCTGCAACCGCCAGTCTACTAGGAAGTCCTTCACATACATGGTTCATCCAACCTCTCGATTAACTCCCCCTAGATAAGAAATTTCTCCTCGTGGAGTCTAAAACCAATACGGCCCACCCAAGTGTATCCATCTCGCATGACACACTCTTCCAGGGTGTTAAAACTCCCTGACAGAGGGAACATATAACAAAGGGGTATGCATGCCTCTCTGGGTCTTACAACACATACAAACAATAAATGACATGTAGATTTGCTTCTAATTACAAACTGTGACTATAAATGTCATGAGTCTATTCCAAGAAACTCACACAAAACAAACTCTCAAAAACTTGATTGTCCATCCTCCTTTGCCGCTCACCATACCATTCATTTGAGTCTTTGGCATTTTCATTTTACTTTGGCAAGCTGGTCTTGGTCTCCATGTTTTACCTGTCATCAATTAGAGTTGCGAATTCTAACAGAATGACATCATATTGAGGTCGCAAATCTCAATATTTATACAAATTTCCAAGACTTCTCCATATTTACCCATACCAAACCAAAAAAAAAACCAAATGACAATATAAGCACAAGCGATAACCATGATAGTAATACAACACATGGCCACGCCATTCACTGATACGGACAGACTGTCCTGAATTTTAGTTCACCAGAACACTGCCCACACTGTTGTTGTGAGCAGATCCAACATCATACACTATACATTGCCTTCGATATGATCCCTACCAGATCACTGACAACTGATCGCTCCATGTCGCTTCATGAACATGCACGAGCAACACCCTTTCACCTGCTTCCTAGTTCACATTTCGACAAGCAGTAATTCACCTCCACCGCTCAGGCGCCCAACCTTGAGGAGATACAATGTAGCCACCAAGGCTCAACTCAGCCACCAAGGCTTATCACAGCCATGAAGGCTCATCACAGCCACGAAGGCTCAACACAACCGCGAAGGCTTATCACAGCCACGAAGGTTCAACACAGATGTGAAGGCTCAACTTAGCCACGAAGGCTCACCACATGATCCGGATCTTGGGGGAAGGCCCCCAAGATCTAAAAAATTGAAATATGTTTTAACAAGATCTGCAAAATTAGAATGCTAGAAAAAAAGAGAGAACACACTGCAAATAAAACCACAAAGAAACTTGTTTTATTAAAACAGAGAATAACTATAGAAGCTACATTGTGGCGGAAAATCTGCCCTTTTACAAACTGAGGCTTGTTATTTATAGCCTTTTTTGAGTTACAATACCATGTGTAAATACCATAGGCCAATACCATGGGTAAATCCCATGTGTGGATGAATACCATGGGTGGATACATACCATGGGTCATTTACAATACCATGGGCGAATAAATATCATGGGTGGATGAATACCATGGGTTGATGCCATTTACAATACCATGGGTAAATTCCATGGGTGGATGGATAACATGGGTAGATGAATACCATGGGTTGATGCCATTTTCCATTCGGATCACCACAGCCGCAAAGGCTTATCACAGCCACAAAGTCTTATCACCGCCACAAAGGCTCTCCAGCCACCCAGGCTTATCACTACCACGAAGGCACACCAGCCACAAAGGGGCCACAAGCCATTAAGGCTTACTAGCTCTTCTCTAGAGCATGCAACGACACATAGGTCGGATCTGCAGTAACGTTGCCACAGTAACGCAACTAACCCAACAAACATCCATCCTCATTTCACCATATTTAGCTCTCCATCATCGTTGATGGACATCTGGTGCCAACACAAGAGACTTCCAAACATGCCTTCTCACATGCTCACTGACAGGCTGCAACAATGAAGACCCATTATCAAGCTAATCTCCTCACAATTGAACATGCAGATCTGTCTCCACAATCTGTTTCCATCACACTGGGCACACACAAACTCGATCATCCTCCAATCTCTGACGCTTCCATCTTCAGTGTCATGTCATCAATATATCTGGTAGATAATAATTTTCCTGCAAATTTGTGTATTGTTGGAATGACCAGTTCCAACGCACACTCAAAATTGTGACACTAGTTGGTTAGACCAATGTCACTTTAATAACAACCAAATTTACATACTCATGAAAATTTTAAACATTTAATAAAACCAACACCAACTCCACGAGACAAATCCTTGCAGGCAGCTACGCTCAACCAGATTTAGTACTCGCCATTAAACTTGGCCTTCACAACTCCATTATCATGATAATCGAAATGGTGTTTATCACCCAGCAGGACACGACCTCTACGCAATACCAGGGTGCCTCCACGCAACTCCACGGATCGAGATCTCACGCGTGCAGATGGGATGACTTCCAACGCTTGCAAACGGGATGACTTCCAATGCCTGTAACAACGAAGACTCCTTTGAGCAAGTTAAAAAAAAAATGTTCGGTTACTTTTTTTTCGCTATTCAACTCCACAGATCGATATATACTAAAGGATAGGAAGACAGTTCACGGTGCATATGAGGGGCTCAAACGTTTGCTCGGCCGATTTCTCCAACAAAGCCTCTCTTTAAACTGCACTATCAGCAGAACAACACTTCCCGTGCTTCGGCTCAGGAAAACCCGATAGAATCAGCCTTGAAATAGCCCGCAATGGCAGAACCCGCCAATGACTCTGTCAAGATTTGGTTCCTGGCTGTTGGAAGGAACAAGGGTTTAGGCGTGCGATCGACAACAATTTTTATCACTTGCGGTGACTGTGATCGGCCCACGAAACTTCGATCTCATCACGATTAAAATGAAGCCGACAATATACATGCAAAGCCTCTTATGCAGGGAAAAAACTACACTCTCATGCATCACACGCAGTTGTGTTGGAATTTCTGAGAATTCCAGAACAAACAATGGAGAGAGTAATACTCTCCTCTTCAACACAGAGAAATGTAAAATTTCTTGACAAGAGACAGAGTTTTCACACTCAAAACAAAAATTCTATTCCTTCAAAAGCCTATTACAATGTCTTCCTCACACAGAGGGATTTACAAAATGTGACTGCTTCAAAAACACAGTGCACAAAACTTCACTGTCTCACACACAAAAAACACTCTGTCTCTATGAAAATAACACTGCTGTATTTTTTACTATTCGCACTACTGTGCATAAAAAAACAAAAAACATTCGGGCCCACTACAATAGCGCTTTGAACGCGCGATTTAAATCCATTTAAAATATTCATCGAGTCCGCGACTTAACCACAAAACAAACAACAAATAAAATCTCCGATTGCGATAAAAAAACAGACGCGATGAACAAATATGAAATCTGGTTCATAAACCAATTAGGTCTGGACTTCAAACACTGTGCGAATGATCAATCGAAAAAAGTTCCGATTACGATTGGAAAACCGGACACGATGACTCCTTTTAATTCCGCTGCATAAACTGGATCGGGTCTGGGCTCATCAATAAACAAACGACTAACCGAAAAGTTCCGATTGCGATTGACAAGCCGGATGCGATGAAATAATTTAACTCCGCCATATAAAAGATCAGGTCTGCCATTTCAAAGTGCAATCGGGGCATAAACAAAAAAGGTTGCGATTTAAACTTTGCGATTGTGTAATACAATGTCGCGTGGTCTGTGGGACCACCCGCGGACCTCGGCTACGGTGGAGGGCGATTATAATAGTTTGTTGTGTATTGCATCGAGCCTTAAATCATAAAACAAAAGGCTGTGGAATATGTGAGTTCGTTCCGCTTGCGGAACTCGCCACATCAACAAGACATTGTACCTGTGGGGACCACGGGGTTTATATATAAAAAATAAAACGCCTGCATACACAAAAAAATCTTTGTGTATATAAAAAATATAAAGTAATCTGTTTTGCCAAAAACAGAGACTGTCCTTGAACAATTTAAAACACTGTTTTTCAAAATAAAAGACTGCGCCGATTCCAACAAAATCTGAAACTGACTATTCAACAATTTTAGAAAGCGGCTGGGAGTACATAAACCTGGAGACGAGAATAGAAAGTAGCTCTGCACAGCCACTATTGGAAGTAACATTTCAACAAGTTGTCGATGATTTATAAACACCTGAAATGTTCATACTGCCGCCGAGGGAGAACAAATCGATGTCAACAGACGAACTCCTGCCTTTCTTGCCGAGGGTTATCGAATAGATTTGCATGTAGAATTCGAAATCCTCCCCCTTCAGCTTAGCAAAGCCGACATCAGGCTATTCCATGACGCAATCTTTTTTTTTTTTTCTCCGTCATCAATTTCGCAGACCAGCATCTCGTCAGCACCATATCTTCAGCATTGTCGAGCCTTAATTCGCTCACGTAGATCATACTCAGCGGAAACAACCTCACGGGTTCGATTCCCTCCGACCTTACCCAGTTGCCGAGTTTAAAGAAGCTGGATGTAAGAAACAATCAATTGTCGGGTGTTCGCCTCCAGTGTGATGGTTATGACAGACGACAATCCACAGATTGGGAAACCCCCTTTACCTGGGTCATCTTCAGCCTCACCGGGCTCTCCAGGTAACAACGACGTGGAATTTTAGATCAAGATATCAAAAAAAAACTGCAAGCCTTCCTTCAATATAGATCCTCGGGCCTGCGTCATGTTATCCCTTCAACATAGACACGCAGAGTTTTTCATGCAGCCAAATTTCTGCGACGTTCTAGAATGGACAAACATAAAAAAAATAATTTCTCTCTTATTTCCCTCAGCCCAGGAGGGGACGAGGTCCAGGCCCATACGGGCTCCGATACCAACTTAGAAATTGAGCATACAAGCTCTATTTCATTAATCAAATCAAGTTACATATATATACATGAGGTACAGTCTCAAGATAAAGAATCTATCTTAGACGCACAATAATTTAGTTGAGAGAATATCTCAACCTCACACCAAACTAGGAACTAACCTAACAAATAGGAACAGACTCTAACCGAAGACAAGTAGGAATTAGATATTCCAATAGCATCAATCCCACCAAGCTACCTCAAGAGAAATTGCATAAAGATTGAAGAACCACTGAAAACTAACTTCAAGAGGTTATATATTCATTGAGTTATTAATAAACATTGATATTAAAGTGTTGGTAAACATTTGTCAATACTATTCAACACATAAATGCCAAATATTAGAGAATATATATCAATGACATTCTCAAATGTCTAATAAAGATTTGGATTGTATTATATCATCCTAACCAATTCATTTTTCTCTCTACTAAAATCCTCATAAGCTCCAACAAGGAAAAATCCATGGACTAACAACATCTAACTCAAAGAAAGTCTCAGACCAAAACAAATCTGTATAACACCAATAAGCATAATGAATTTTAAAGAAGACACAAAAGATCCTTAAAGCATAATTATGCCAAGTATAAGACTAAATATAATATATTTATTTTGAATTTCCCAACTCTACTGGGGAATGATATGTATAGATGGTAATATACAAAATGCAATTCCGGTATCTTGCATTTTTCCAACAGCTTTCCAACTTCATTTAAGGGAGAGATATGTATAAATAACAAAAAAAAACATTCAATTCCTGTACATATATTGGTATCAGTAATTAGCAGTGTTTGGTGGCCTCAAAAGCTGGGCACACCATAAGCTGGGCACACCTTAAGCTGGCACAAACAATGGAGTCATTCATGTTAAGATATTTTTTAGTTTTCACCTTCCATTAGCCAGTGAATGGATGAATGGATCAATCAACACATGATATTAGTCACACCTCCGTTATCAACATCTTGAGCCACAGGATCAATAAATAATGCTCACTATCAGTGAGTAACAGTCAGCAATGGCACCGTACACAAGTTGCTGCTTAAGTTACACGAGCACTGTAGTGGAACAGGGCATGCAGGAACACAGGGTCTACTCCTTTTGGTCTCAAATAATTTTATATGTAAAATGGCAGCTGCAAAATCATCTACAAGATCATATTTCCCTGCTGCTTGGACATCAAGCGCTAGGTGTTTTGGATGTGGGAAACCCTGCAAAGGCCCAAAGAAAGGTTCATGTTTTGTATGCTCTCTTGGAATTGACGGTGCGAACTGTGCTCTTCTCTCTCTTTTAAATTGAGATAATGGAAGTGGAGATTATTCCAACCATTCACCCTTAACAACAAGGATAAGCCTTTTTCTTTTTGACATGCCCACCGGACGGCAGAATCTATACATTAGATTCTGTGTAAAACTTGATCCAAAGGTGGCCTGCAGCAGCAAAGGAAAATATTGCCAGAAAGAGTCGCACATTTATAATTGCAGTTAAGAGAAAATAAAGATAGCACATATACAGAATGTTGAATGCCCAGTAATTCAACAATTTTACTTACTCTAAGTTATCAACAATTAGCAATGGCATGCTTTCAAAATGTTGTACAAAAGCTGCGTTTTAAGTGAGGCTAGCACTGCAGTGGAACAGGGCATGGAGGAACACACAGTCTATTAAAAATCATGAGAGCAAAGATACACAAAGAAAACACACAATAATTGAATTACTGTCCACACCAGATTACATCATATAGATGAAGCTAATTCTAATCTTAGAGTGAGAAGTTGAGAGAATCTCTCAACTTCCTCAACAACCCAATCCAAACTAAGTAAGCATTATCCTAACAAATCCTAATACCCTCCCTTAATGCTTACTTTACAAAACATATAATAATTAATCACAATTACAACACTTTGAACTTTCATCTCTTTGTCTGATCTGGTCTTCATCAGCAACTCTACCCACTCTGTGATCTTCTGGATTCCGCTCTTTTTTCCCTCATATCTTCGAGCTTACCTTTCAACCCATTTAAAGTACACCTGCTTCTGACCATCAATGTTGAATTTGTAAGATTAAAGATTCTTGACACCCCCGAAGAAGAGTCTCGACACTGAACTACCCTATGGAAATATTTCCATCTGTGAAATAACCCCGAAGAATAAATTTCAACAGTCTACAGGAAAATATTCTAAGTATTGAATATGATCAGCGATCAATCCTACAAAGTGACCATTACACACTTACAAACTCACAAAAAATAACTTGCAATTGTCGATCTTGGAGCACCGAAGTACAACAAGAGTCTACAACATATAATAGATTTTCACAATCAAATTAGTGATACTTTCTCTCGGCACTGAAGAACGTCGAGAAACACTATTTTAAATTGTGTAAATCTATTCAATAATTGGTTCTTCTTTACAACTTAAAACAATATAAAAAATAACAAATTTGACATAAAATATATCTAGCAAATTCACAGGCAGCTTCAATTTCTCCGTCAGTATAGGCATGTCACAAGTGGCTCTATAGCACCTTCCTCATCTGCCCTTGTAATCGGGAAAGCCGTGAAACCAGGCTCAATAGAATCCCCAATATTCCTCTGGGAAAGCCAGTGAAGCCCAAACAAAGAATGAACGAAATGGAGAGCCTTGTTTGGAAATAGCCTGCCGTAGAACGAACCCGGTATGCCTGCTGCAAAATATGATCTGTCCACAACTCCGTCTTCATTCTGATAATCAGTGTTTACTAAAAGAGAAGGCAGAATTTTAAAGAGTGAGTTGAAATCTGAGTTAGGAAGATCGTTAAAGAATACTGGACACTGCGGAAGAGGAATTCCCGAAGCCCTATAATTGGCTTTGAGGGCCTGTGTTATATTTTGGGCGGTGAAGAGCGCATTGGGGCCGGATGAACAACCAAGGTCTGCAATGCGAAACGTGTTGCAACATTTCATAATAATGTTCATTGATAAAATGGTTTCCTCCAAAATAGGCTTTACAGTTTCTAACCCACTTCTCTGTAATAGAATCGAATTTTGGGCATAGCTGGAATCTCCAAGGCCAGCGTTCATATGAAACACTCTCTCCATCTCCATATGGATTCCTCTCATATCATATGTGCAATAATTGTCTCGAGCAACCCATATGCTGAAAGCAACACTAGTCGTCTGATAAACAATCTTTTGATAAAAAGTCAGAGATGTACTGGTATTGTTTAAGTCAAACAAGGATGCCTTGGAAAACGGATTGTGGGCGCATGGAGGAATTTGAGTAAAGAAATAATGGACTATGATGGTGGGAAATGTGGGAGGAAAGAGAGACGGTTCCGTGCACAAATCAAGCAGACTCGGATCTCCTTAGTTGTCCACGTTTTCCAACTGCACCAGCGTCTTAGTCCTTGTCTAGATCACCGCTTAACAACAACAACAGTAACAAATCAACCTGCACAGAAATTTACAGCAATCTCTAATAAAAAAAAATACTCTTCTACATTCACATGAACTAGTCCTAGGATTACGATTTATGGCTCTCACATTTTCCTGGGCACTCCCATGAGGGATTAAGCCCAGCTAGGCTCTGATACCATATTAAAAATCATGAGAGCAAAGATACACAAAGAAAACACACAATAATTGAATTACTGTCCACACCAGATTACATCATATAGATGAAGTTAATTCTAATCTTAGAGTGAGAAGTTGAGAGAATCTCTCAACTTCCTCAACAACCCAATCCAAACTAAGTAAGCATTATCCTAACAAATCGTAATACAGTCTGCTCCATTTTGGCTCAGATAATCTTATCTGTGAAGTAGCAGCTGCAAGAGCATCTATAATTTCAGATGCCCTTGCTGCTTGGATATGAATCTCTAGTTGTCTTATACATGAGAAACACTGCAAAGGCCCGATGAAAGGTTCATCTTCTCCATACTCTGTTGGAATTGAATTTGCAAACTGTGGTCTTTTCTCCCTTTTATATGAAGATAATGGAAGTGGGGTTTCTTCTAAGCATTGATCCTTGACAACAAGGAAGCAGTTTTTGTCTTTCGGAATGCTGGCTGGAATCTTTACAATAGATTCCGTGTAAATCTTGATCCAAGGGTGGCCTGCAGCCAGATGAAAATATGGTCAGTAGATTCATAATTAATAATTACATCTAAAGAGAAAATAAAGATAGCAGATATACAAAATATTTAATGTTCAGCAATGCAACATTTTTACTCACTCAGTACTTCCTGCGGAGAAAGTCTGTTTTCCACATCCCTTGAAAGCATCCTTGATAGCAAATCCCTTGCTAGCCCTGATATGGGTTGCCACACTTCAGAATGAAAGACTAATTGTACTAGTTTTATTGCCTCAAATATGTCTCGAATAAACCCTCCTCGAAATGGTAATATGCCTATCAATAGAGCATGTAGGAGGACGCCAGCTCCCCAAACATCGACCTTTTATGAATGTCCCTGTCAAAACTTCAGGAGCAACATATGAAGGACTCCCAACCACCCTAGATAGGATTTGTCCTGTTGGAATGTGAAAAAGTAGTCTCAGTCAAGTACATAAAGAAAACTACTGAATTATTAATAATGATGATAATGTCCTTGTTGTTAAAGAATTAATCATTCGGTTAGTGTAGAAGTAGTTCTAGATTAATTAGCAATCAGTTTCCAGATTCAATTGATCCATAACTGTTTCTGAGTTGTATAAATATACATTTCTCTGTCTCTGCTACTCCAACAATCAAACAACAAACAGAAAAACAAATTTACAAAAAAGATCGACAAGATCAACTCTCAGCTCCGATACCATGTCAAATTAACAAAGGAGACAGCAGAGAATGGCAGAGCACAACGGAACTACATCCATGTTTATTGAACAAAGAAATGTATATTTATACAACTCAGAAACAATTATGGATCAACTGAATCTGGAAACTGATTGCTAATTAATCTAGAACACAGCAGAGAATGGCAGAGCACAGCGGAACTACATCCATGTTTATTGAACAGAGAAATGTATATTTATACAACTCAGAAACAGTTATGGATCAACTGAATCTGGAAACTGATTGCTAATTAATCTAGAACTACTTCTAAACTAACCGAATGATTAATTCTTTAACACCCCCTCTTAATCTTGAGGGTTACATTATTTTATTCCTAACTTTTGACATTGAAATTCATTCTATATTTCTGAAGTTAGAGAGAAGTCTCTTGACTTTCAACTAGATTTGGTTTTCTTCTTCTTTTCTTCCAAATTCTGTAGCCTCTAAATTGTTTCCTCATATTCGTCTTATTGTATTGTTCAAACTTCAGACTTTTCATTTGCTGGTGCAGGTCTTTGTCTTTTACAATTCCAGGTTGTCTAAGCATGTCCTGGACATCTTCAAGAAATGTGGGTTGCTGCCACATACTGTCTTCCATATTATGGTTTTCATGATCAATCTGCTGCAACATAATATTAGAATAATGTTTTATTTCTTCAAAACTCCAATGCGTGAAAATTTCATTGACATGTTCATCATGCATGTCATCTTCAACATTCATTTCTACATCTTCTGTGTAGATCTCATCCAGACATGGTGTTGCAAGCCATGTTTCAATAAACTTTAACTCTTTTTCATAATCATTTTGTGTACCTTCACATTGAAAATCAATATCAGAATCCAAAATATTTTCAGAACGACATTGGTTCTGGTCTTTCTGCTCTACAATGAGAGCTTTCTTCTGTTGTGCTTCTTTCTCTATTTCTGTCTCTATCTCTGTTTCCTTGTGCTCTGCAGTGACAGCTTTCTGCTGTTGCGCTTCCTTCTCTGCTTCTGCATATTTCTCTGTTTCTGCTTTTACTTTGCAGACTTCTTTCTTTGCTTCTGTCTCTGTCTCTTTTCCACTAACCTGCAATGCTTCGAACAAATTGTCTTCCACTAACTGCAGTGAGGAAATCTCACCAAATAACATCACGTCAATATCATATTTTTGTTGCATCATCTGCAACCAGTCATCATTAGTCAAAAATTCATTATCAAAGTTAACATCAACCATCAAATTTTCATCAGCAAGTTGCATTGTTGGATTCACCATCTCATCATCAGCAAGCTATGTTGCTGGAATCAACAAGTCGTCATCAGCAAACTGTGTTGCTGGTTTCATCAAACTTTCGTCAGCAAGCTCTGTTGCTGGAATCACCAAAATTTCGTCAGCAAGCTCTGTTGCTGGAATCAACAAATCTTCGTCAGCAATCCATGTTGCTGGTATCAACAAATCTTCGTCAGCAATCCGTGTTGCCGGTATCAACAAATCTTCGTCCACTTGTAACTGTGTACAGTGGGGTTCACAAACATCTTCGTCTCGTTCTACACTTTCTTCGCATACATCATCCACTCGTGACTGAACACAGTGGGATTCAACAAACTCTTTGCTTGACTTCCACAAACAAATGAGTCTACATATGCATCAAATACCTTGCTTCCAAAATTTCTATACTAAGACAATACTTTGACAGGCATGCATCAAATATCTTGCTTCCAAAATTTCTGTACTAAGACAATACTTTGACAGGCTTTAACACTTTCACTTTCTCACTCACTTTTTCACTCTTCAAATTTTAAATTCCATTCCTCAACCGTATTCAAATTCAATTAAGTCCTCCAAAAACTTTAAAATATCTTTTAAAAATTACAGCCTTGATTTAAATCTCCTTTTCTAAAAGAAACCTCTCTTTTAAAAAACTTCAACTTCATTCATGCAAACTTCAACTTCATTCATGCCCTTTTAAATAAACCTTTTTCCTTTTTAAAAACCTTTAAAAATAACTTTCTTTAATAAAAGAGCTGTCTCTTCCATATGAATTTCATATGACAATAAAAAACGGATTAAAGAAATCGAGACTTTCTTTTTTTTTCCTGAATTACTTTAACGCCCATATTCGAAATGCCTTTAAACTTTCACGCATACCTTTTAAATGCCTCCAAACTTTAATTAATCCTCGGCCTTCTCTTCAGTAACTCGAAAATACCGAACAATGATGCCACTAAATCTGGGGTTTCCGCTTCAACAACCAACAGAGTTGTGTGGATTTTTTTTATTTTTATTTTGCTTGTTACGAATATTTCCGACACCAATTTAACAAAATAAAAATTTGCTGATATCAATCTGACAGCCAGCAAATGTTACAGACTCTCAGATTGCAACCAAGAAAGACTTAGTAAATACATATACTGATGACAGAAAATCAGTTTGCAGAATTGCTCATTGTACTTGTCGGCATTATACAACCAAAATACCTACATATCGTTCACTCTTGACACAGCTCTGTCTTTCATTGAAAGTAAAATTTCAGCAGTCAAATTGGTATAGACCCTAATAATAAAATAAAGAAATGAACTAATGCAACAATGCGAAGTATGTTCTGTTATAGATTGGCTAAGCAGGCTTCCAAGTCTGTGCCACTTCAACATGCAAAACCCAGAAGGGCTAATCGGCCCTCAGCACAATTACTTCACTTTCGAAATCACTGAACGGTTACCCGGACGAAACCCTGCTTAAACCCTAAACCCGTAGGGCTTTACGATTGTCGGCTTCTGAAAAACCACGGCAACTATCCAAAAGCAACCATGGCAACTATCCAAAAGCAAATGAATTCAAAACAACTTGATGTTTAAAACGATTTCATACCTTCACCTCTCCAGAGAAGGAAGCCTATTCGGTATACACACCAGATCTCTTAACCCACTGGGTTAACAACAAACAACAGTATTCTCCAGCGGAACCTGCGGCTACTACCACTGCTGGGTTAACAACAAACAACAGTATTCTCCAGCATTACCTGCGGCTACTCTTTGAATGCGCAGCACACTGGTCAATTCACACAAGGGGTGGTGGCGGCGACAACAACACAATTCTCCAAGATTGGCTCCGGTGCCCTGGTCTCTGTCTCTGTAGAAAAGGAGATTTAAATCAAGGCTGTAATTTTTAAAAGATATTTTAAAGTTTTTGGAGGACTTAATTGAATTTGAATATGGTTGAGGAATGGAATTTAAAATTCGAAGAGTGAAAAAGTGAGTGAGAAAGTGAAAGTGTTAAAGCCTGTCAAAGTATTGTCTTAGTACAGAAATTTTGGAAGCAAGATATTTGATGCATGCCTGTCAAAGTATTGTCTTAGTACAGAAATTTTGGAAGCAAGGTATTTGATGCATATGTAGACTCATTTGTTTGTGGAAGTCAAGCAAAGAGTTTGTTGAATCCCACTGTGTTCAGTCACGAGTGGATGATGTATGCGAAGAAAGTGTAGAACGAGACGAAGATGTTTGTTGAATCCCACTGTACACAGTTACAAGTGGACGAATATTTGTTGATACCCCACTGCACACAGTTACAAGTGGACGAAGATTTGTTGATACCAGCAACATGGATTGCTGATGAAGATTTGGTGATTCCAGCAACAGAGCTTGCTGACGAAAGTTTGGTGATTCCAGCAATAGAGCTTGCTGATGAAAGTTTGATGAAACCAGCAACACAGTTTGCTGATGATGACTTGCTGATTCCAGCAACACAGCTTGCTGATGATGAGATGGTGAATCCAGCAATGCAACTTGTTGATGAAAATTTGATGGTTGATGTTAACTTTGATCATGAATTTTTGACTAATGATGACTGGTTGCAGATGATGCAACAAAAGTATGATATTGACATGATGTTATTTGGTGAGATTTCCTCACTGCAGTTAGTGGAAGACAATTTGTTCGAAGCAAAGAAAGAAGTCTGCAAAGTAAAAGCAGAAACAGAGAAAGATGCAGAAGCAGAGAAGGAAGCGCAACAGCAGAAAGCTGTCACTGCAGAGCAGAAGGAAACATAGATAGAGACAGAAATAGAGAAAGAAGCACAACAGGAGAAAGCTCTCATTGCAGAGCAGAAAGACTAGAACCAATGTCATTATGAAAATATTTTGGATTCTTATATTGATTTTCAATGTGCGGGTACACAAAATGATTATGAAGAAGAGCTAAATTTTATTGAAACATGGCTTGCAACATCATGTCTGGATGAGATCTACATAGAAGATGTAGAAATGAATGTTGAAGGTGACATGCATGATGTACGTAATCAATGAATTTCAGAATATTGGAAGTTTTGAAAGTAAGACATTCTAATATTATGTTGCGGCAGATAATCATGAAAACCATAATATGGAAGGCGATATAATAGCGACAACCCGCATTTTCTTGAATGTCGGGGTATGCTTGAAAGACGGCACAGAATTGTAAGGCAAGACTGCGGCAAATGAAAAATGCAATTTGAGCAATACAATAGGCGAATATGAGAGAGCAATTTGGGAAATTTCTGAGAACTGGAAAGAAGAAAAACCAAATCTAGTGAAAATCAGAGAACTTCTCTCGGCCGAAATATAGAATGAATTTCAATGTCAAAAGTTAGGAATAAAATAATGTAACCCTCAAGATTAAGAGGGGGTGTTAAAGAGTTAATCATTCGGTTAGTTTAGAAGTAGTTCTAGATTAATTAGCAATCAGTTTCCAGATTCAGTTTATCCATAACTGTTTCTGAGTTGTATAAATATACATTTCTCTGTTCAATAAACATGGATGTAGTTCCGCTGTGCTCTGCCATTCTCTGCTGTCTCCTTTGTTAATTTGACACTTGTGTACATGTTTAGTGAGCAGAACCAAATCAAAGACAAATACCTTTTGCAAACCGCGTGGACACGCCAAAATCAGCTAGCTTCAGTTCCTTGAAGAAGTTAAGAAAAACAGAGAAAACCAAAATATAAAAAAATCACAAGAAATATATGCATAAATGCACGCATCATGGAATTTTCAAAGTCATCTCACATTAGACTTCTCAAGAAAACGTGAACACAGTTTTGGGTCGAAAATTTAGACACAATCCTCATCCTTGAAGAACTTTAGAAAAACAGAGAAAACCTCGTATTTCCGAGGCATCTACAGTTCAACTCAATTTGTCATAAGTTAAATAAAAAGCGGGTACACACAAGTTTGCTTTCAGTAGATTATAAGAGTTGAGACCAAACATCTCATTTGCACTGTAAGGGAGCCTGAAAACTTCGAATCAAAACCTCTTCACACTATAGAGACCAAGGGAACCAGGATAGAAAGAAACTATATTAACGTCCATGGATGACCAGCGCTTAATGAAATGGAACAGAGTATGTTACATTTTGTCAAGTCGAAATTAGATTGATATCTTACTCTTGGACTTGCCAAAATTATACTCCAAAGAGGCTTTGCTTGTATCTAAAAACATTGAAACCTATTTACCTCCTTCAAAGGCCTTGAAAATGTATTCATCCAGCTCCTGGACCATCTCCCCAAGATTTTTATGTTTTCTGGAAATTAGCATTGCTAAATCAAATTCAGTGATTGCATGGACAAGGGTCACAGAACTTGAAGGGTTTTGAAACCCAACAAGGATGTTTGCCAGCCACCAAAACTTATCAGGAAATAGTTGTTCTTACTATCTTATCTACTCCAACAACTCACAAGCAATTTTATTTGTATCTTCTGAACCCAATAGTATTTATGTATTCCAATAGTATTTATGTATTTCAACGGTAAAAAAAAAAGTAAAGAAAGTGATATGTTGTGCATCCACGGTTACACTTTCTTCCAACAACAAAATACTTAACGTTATATTTTTGAATAATGGAGACACCCAATAGAAACCTCTTCAGCGTGGTAGATTCTAGAACATGCTGCCCAACTCAAAACATACAGGCCCATACGACAACTAAGAAAAGGCCCTTTCACAAAGTCGTAGGTACCCTGCAAGAGAAGGGAAGATTATTATGTTCTTGCTAGAGTAAATGGTCATTTATTGTTTTATTTGTATAGTGAAGAGAAGGCACTTTCACGTCCAGAAAATGGAAGGTTGACCATTTCATATGAAAAATGGGAAGGTTGAGCTATATTCATATAAAATCAATGTTTCACCAAGTTCTGCATATGCAAAAGCTTCCTATCAATTTTCAGGAAACGTGGGAGGTCGAAGTCATAAAAATTATAAAATTTAATATTTATAATGTAATTGTATTTTTGCAAGGAATGTATATACAATCATCATACACTTACATCATAAAAGATAAATCATAAATGATAAAATTATAAATTGATGAATGATGAATCATATAACTGAAACAAATTTAAAAGTTAAAAGTTAAAACATACATCATACAATCATACATGTAAGTTTGTAAGTTTGTAACTGTATAATCATTAAAGTAACTACTAACAATGTACAATGAAAATAAAGTTTAAGATTTCATATGACATATTATATCGAGATTCAAAATAAAGTTTAAACTAAAGTTTACAACTCAAATCTGAAACATAAAACACACATATTAAAACCAGGCATCAATCCCACCAAGTTACCTCGAGAAATTGCATAAAGATTGAAGAACCACTGAAGACTAACTTCAAGAAGTTATTTGTTCATTGAGTTATTAATAAACATCTACGTTGCACGGGTTCCCGCACTCGGGGGTGGGGTTCTCGAACCCGCACCGGGTTCCCGCACCCAAGTACCGGATTCGGGTACGGGTTCTTCTCAGAAGAACCCAAACGAACCGGGTTCTTCTATGAATAACCGGGTTCTTCGAAAAAAATTCGGGTTCTTTGAGTACGAAGAACCCACGGTTTGGGTACTTAGAACCTGAATTTCAGGTTCTTCGGGTTCTTCACGAATAATTTCCTCAAATATATATATATTTTTTTAAATGATTAAAATTTAAAATTTTTATTTAAATTTTAATAAATATTAAAATTAAATTAAAAATAATTTAATAAATTAGAAATCTAACTATTTTTTAAAACATACAAATTACAATTAAATTTTAAAACTTAAGAGTTAAAACTTAAATGATTCAAATGAATTGGTATGCTATTTGGATGAATTGGTTTGGCATATTTAGAAAGATCAAACATCAGAAATAAACATGTCTATTTTTTAATGGTAAAGAAGTCTTAGACATTAAAGTTACAGTTTTGTTATAGTAGATGTATAAAATGCTTCCTACAGGTTTATTGGCATGGGCTTGATCGAATACAATCTGGACATACACAGCCTAATTTCCAAGAGGGATTATTTGTTCACACCAAAGGTGTTGTAGCTACTATGACTATGATGCAAAACTGGACAAATAGCATATCTATCATACTAGGCATGGCTTAGAGAGAGTAGTTACTGGTGAAGAAATTTCTGCTGGCTTTGACTTTAAATGTAACAGAAATTTAATCTCTTAACCAGAGGTTTCCTGGATCTTAATTCTGTGAATTTTCTGCCTTGGGACTACTATGAAATATTATACAAAACAGCGGTGGAAGTGAACAGTATTCCAATTGTAATGTTCATAACTTACCATGGATGAGCCAGAGCCTCAAGATGAGAGTGATTCCTACTTGGAGAGCATGGTAAGTGAAGATCTAAGTGATGCTGATGACATGGATGCTGATGATATGGCTTGAGGAAGCCATTGCTCACTATTAGGCTTTAGCTATTTTTATTTTAGTATATCAAAATTTCCTAGTTCATGTTTACAGTTTGCCATTTGGAGATGCCTTGAGGCAAATTTTGAATTTAGTATAACAATGGACATATATTTTGAAATTTTGAATCATGATTCTAATTTCTTATAAGTTATTAATATGTAAACTGAGCTCCAATTTGCACTTGATATCATATATGAATCATGATATTATCAAACTATAAATTTTGAAATTTCAATGACAAATGTCACATGTGAATGTTGAAACTTGAATGTTGAATGATGTGCATGTTTAAATCTTTAAAGTTTAAAGTTTATAAATTATTAGTAATTTACAAATTACTATATTAGTGTCATTAAATTTATAATTTATAAATTATAATTTAGAAAATATAGTATTATATATGATATATAAATTATAATATATATTAATATAAAAATACTCAGACGAACCCACCCACCCTGTTTCAAAAAATGCCATCCCCGTCCCCGTCCCCATCCCCGAACCCAGGTTTCCTAGCAACATAGATAAACATTGATATTAAAATGTTAGTAAACATTTATCAATACTATTCAACACATAAATACCAAATCTTAAAGAAAATATATCAATAGCATTCTCAAATGTCCAATAAAGATTTAGATTGTATTAGGTCATCCTAACCAATTCATTTTTGCTCTATGCTAAAATCCTCATAAACTCCAACATGGAAAAATCCATGGAGTAACAACATCTAACTCAAAGAAAGCCACAAAAACAAAAAAACAAATTAAAAAAAATAAAAATCTATCATGAATTATAGAAACAATAAGCATAATGATTTTTTAAAGAAGATACAAAATATCCTTAAAGCATAATTATGTCAAGTATAAGACTAGATATAATATATTTATTTTGAATTTCCCAACTCTAATGGGAAATGATATATATAGATGGTAATATACAAAATGAAATTCCGATATCTTGCATTTTTCCAACAGCTGTCCAACTTCATTTAAGGGAGAGATATGTATAAATAACAAAACAAAACATTCAATTCCTGTACATATATTGGTATCAGTATTTAGCAGTGTTTGGTGGGCTCAAAAGCTGGGCACACCTTAGGCTGGCACAAACAATTGAGTCATTCATGTTAAGATATTTTTTAGTTTTCACTTTCCATTAGCCAGTGAATGGATCAATCAACACATGATATTAGTCACGCCTCCGTTATCAACATCTTGAGCCGCAGGATCAATCAATAATGATCAGCAATGGCACAGCACACAAGCTGCTGCTTAAGTTACACGAGCACTGGAGTGGAACAGGGCATGCAGCAACACAGGGTCCGCTCCTTTTGGGCTCAAATAATCTTATACGTAAAATGGCAGCTGCAAAAGCATCTACAATATCATATTTCCCTGCTGCTTGGACATCAAGCGGTAGGTGTTTTGGATGTGGGAAACCCTGCAAAGGCCCAAAGAAAGATTTATGTTCTGTATGCTCTCTTGGAATTGACGGTGCGAACTGTGCTCTTCTCTCCCTTTTAAATTGAGATAATGGAAGTGGAGATTATTCCAACCATTCACCCTTAACAACAAGGATAAGCTTTTTTCTTTTTGACATGCCCACCGGAATCTATACATTAGATTCTGTGTAAAACTTGATCCAAGGGTGGCCTGCAGCAGCAGAGGAAAATATTGTCAGAAAGAGTCGTACATTTATAATTGCAGTTAAGAGAAAATAAAGATAGCACAGATACAGAATGTTGAATGCCCAGCAATTCAACAATTTTACTTACTGTAAGTTAGCAACAATCAGCAATGACATGCTTTCAAAATGCTGTACAAAAGCTGCGTTTTTAAGTGAGGCTAGCACTGCAGTGGAACAGGGCATGGGGGAACACACAGTCTGCTCCATTTTGGCTCAGATAATCTTATCTGTGAAATAGCAGCTGCAAGAGCATCTATAATTTCAGATGCCCCTGCTGCTTGGATATGAATCTCTGGTTGTTTTAGACGTGAGAAACACTGCAAAGGCCCGACGAAAGATTCATCTTCTCCATACTCTGTTGGAATTGGATTTGCAAACTGTGCTCTTTTCTCCCTTTTATATGAAGATAATGGAAGTGGGGTTTCTTCTAAGCATTGATCCTTGACAACAAGGAAGCAGCTTTTGTCTTTCGGAATGCTGGCTGGAATCTTTACATTAGATTCCGTGTAAATCTTGATCCAAGGGTGGCCTGCAGCCACAGATGAAAATATGGTGCGTAGATTCATAATTATAATTGCATCTTAAGAGAAAATAAAGATAGCAGATATACAAAATATTAAATGTTCAGCAATGCAACAATTTTACTCACTCAGTACTTCCTGCGGAGAAAGTCTCTTTTCCACATCCCTTGAAAGCATCCTTGATAGCAAATCCCTTGCTAGCCCTGATATGGGCTGCCACACTTCAGAATGAAAATCTAACTGTACTAGTTTTATTGCCTCAAATATGTCTTGAATAGACCCTCCTCGAAATGGTAATATGCCTATCAACAGAGCATGTAGGAGGACACCAGCCCCCCAAACATCGACCTTTTCTGAATATGTCCCTGCCAGAACTTCAGGTGCAACATATGAAGGACTCCCTACCACCCCAGATAAGATTTGACCTGTTTGAATGTGAAAATGCACACTCAGTCAAAGACATAGAGAAAGATACTGAATTATTTAATAATGATGATAATGTCCTTGTGTACATGTTTAGTGAGCAGAACCAAATCACAGACAAATACCTTTTGCAAACCGCGTGGACAAGCCAAAATCAGCTAGCTTCAGTTGCCCGGAAAGGGTTCGGAGAACATTCTCAGGTTTTATATCTCGATGGACAACGCCCAACTCATGACAGTATTTAATGACCATTATTAATTCCTTGATCAAGTTTGCTGCCTGATGCTCTGAGTAGCATCCAGTCTGAAACATCTCATCAGTGAGGCGTCCACCAGAGCATAACTCCATCACAAGATGCAAAGACTCTGCATCTTCATACACCGCTCGGAGTGTGACAATATTAGGATGGCCTGACAGATGCTGCATAATCTCAATCTCCTTATAAACATTTTCTTCAGTCTTTTTTGGGAGAGTCTTACAGGCCAGCTCTTCCCCAGTAGCTTTGCTCTTGCATATTCTCACTAGACCAAATTTGCCTCGTCCTAATTCGAGGCCCAAATCATAATCTCTCTCAATCTTCCGCTTCCTACCAGTTCGGGTAGAAGCAAGAACACAGCCCACCTTCCTCTTGAATCCTCTTTCTGGTGAATTAGATAAGCAACCCGTTGTTGAAGGAGGAGAAGCAACGGAAGCTGATGTAGGATGCAAATCTAAGGAACCCAATTCTTGATTCCTCATCTTTTCCTTTGTCCGCTTCCTCTGCTGTTGGGTAAAAAGATGGGAGGCTAATGACGTGGAAGACTCCCAATCATTACGTAGACGAGCATGGTTTACTGCTGCTACTCTCTTCCGCTTCCTTGTTAATGAATCCATTTGAACTATGGACTCTGCAAAAAAAAGAGTTTAACTAAAACATCTGGGGCTGCTCAACCAGAGAAGAAGCAAGGAATATATATGCCAAAGAGGAGTTTAGACTGATTGACTCCAATTAATTGCTGGGAAACAGTACAAACTGCACACACAAACAAATAGGTTGTAAATCAGAATACATGAGTTCATGTAAATCAGATTTATTATTTTATAGGAGCATGCTGTTCACATTCAACTTCAAATGCTGTCATTCTTACAATGTTATTGAAGAAAAGTTACGGCTATACATAACATTTAATGTTTATTTCCCAAAAAAAAAACAAAAATATTAAATTATGAGTGGAAATCCATTTTAATTTTCAGATAGAACAAGTTTAAAGGATCCAATATCTTTTATTGTAAAAGAGATTTATATCTTAAAACATTTAATTACACTGGATTTTTAATAAATGTATATAAACTTAATTATTAATTATAATTATAATTTTATTTTGACTTAATTTAAATGATATTTCTAATAAGTTAAACATAATTTTATAATTTTATTTATTTTATTTTTACTTCTAATTTTATTTTGATGAAATTAAAATATTTAAAATATTTAACAAAACATTAAAAGAAATTACAATATACCTTTCCTACTAAACTGATAAACACATGTAAACTCAACAAAGTTTTAAAGAATTTTCAAAACCCATTTAAATAGTAAAAAATCCTTCGGAAAATTTAAATAAAACTAATCTAATTTTAGGTACCATCTTTTACAAATCCCATTCCTCACCCCTGAGGTATCTTCGGCGACTGCAAATATATCTGTATCTTTTCTTATGTTTTCCCAACAAAAACATAAGAAAAGAAGTACCCAAAATCTAATAAAATAAAGAAGTACCCAAATCTCATAAATTAACGAACCATTTTTATACCAATGTAAATTTCTGCTCAAACGCGTGAACTGAATTTGAGTGAAGAAATCTGAATTTCTCCACGCTCCAAAATATGAGTGAAGAAATGTGAAATTCTCGTCCAGCGAGTGCGTAACAAAGGAATTAGAAATCCTCGATGTTTCAAGAGATTTATTGCACTCGCAAAGAATACTCGTTCCTTTCGGCTCTGAACAGCGCCTGCCAGAAACCAGCGCACAGTTGATCATTTTAAACCCCATGTTAATTTTGCAAAAACCACTTGTAAATATTAAAAAAATCATCCCTCTAGGTACAGTTTTCTGAGTAGATGTATTTGAGTTTAATTATTAATTAATTTGAAAGACATTTATTTATAGAATTTTAATTTTAATTTTATTTTGATCAGTCACAATGTAAATAGACCATTTGTTAGTGTTTTTTTTACCTAATGAATTTGTTAGTTTTTTTTTAAACGAATCAAAATATTCAACCAGATATCACACTGAATTATAAAAAAGTACCAGTAAACCCAATAAAACTTTAAAGATTTTTCAAAACCCCATTTCAACTTTGACTGAACATATGAAAAACCCTCATGAAAATTCAGATAAAACGAGTCTAATTTTCAGTACCATCTTTTCAAATCTCATTCCTCACCGTATGTCTTCGGCTACTTCAAATATATTTCAATTCCTCTTTTCAAATCCCATTCCTCATTCCCATAAAAAATGAAGTACCAAAAAATCTCATAAATTAAAGAACCACATACATACCACTGTAAATTTCTGCTCAAACGCTTAACTGAATTTGAGTAAAGAAATCTGAATTTCTTCACCTCCAAAATATGAGTGAAGAAATGTGAAATTCTCGTTCAGCGAGTGCGTGCACATGGGTCGCAGAACACCAAAGGAATTTGAAATCCTCGATGTTTACAGAGATTTATTGCGACCGCCAGCACTCGCAAAGAATACTGGTTCCTTTCGACGCTGGAAACCGTACAGAAAGTGAGATATTTGAAAGAGGGCGAAAATATGGAACGAAGGAAAGCCGCAACGTTATTTTTTTCGGGACTCCGTTGGGTGTTTATATATTGTGTGTGTATCTCTCACATCGTTTCTTGGGTTGGCATGCAAAGTTTTAATTTGTGGGCGACTCACATTCGATTCATTTCCTGTGAGGGTGTGCAATTCCTGCGAAACTGTCCATCCAACGTGCCTCTCCGGCGCCAGCTCAGCATTTGGTCGATCGCTGCCAACTCAGTATTTGTTCACTCAATTTCTTTAATTATCGATGTCCGTACACTTTTCCACCCTGTCAAGTTTAATTGTAATTAAATTTTAAAAAGATAAATTTTAATTTTTTAGGTGATATTTTTAGTGAAGTTTAAACGACCGATCTCTTTGTCGGAACCACAAATGAAGTGAAATGATTTCCCTGTTTGGAATTATAAATTATCATAAATTATCTTCCTGTTGAAACCATAGGAAACCATGTTTTAGTCAAATATATTGGTTTAGTTATATGTTAATTTATTGGTGTTTGGCTTTTTATGAAGTACCCATAAATTTTATTTTCAAGAAACATGAAGAGATAGTAATGGTCCATTCAAGAGGAGCATTAAAATTAAAGGAAATTGTATTTGAAAATTTAGAGTGGGTACTATGTTGATTGGAATCATGTATCAATTAGATCTTCAAATTTTTGTATTTGTTAAATGTACAAGTTAGATTATAAATAAAATGATAACTATGTATTGTCTCAATTTTGAAAAAAGCGATGTATTAAAAGAAAGTATGGTTGTAGTAAATGAATCCTAAAAAATAATATCTCGTGTTTTATTTTTTTCAATTTTTAAATAATCAAATTTAAAAAATCATATAAAAATAATGAGTATAGTTTTTAATTAATTAGTATAATAATAATTTATTTATAATTATTATTAAAAGTGTTATTTTTGAGAGAAATTTGTGGAGTGATTCATTAATGGATTTGTAGAGATGGAAAATCTCTAGACCTCTTTTCATGTATAAATAATATATCTTTATTGATGAAATTTGTTAGACTGGAGTATTATTATAGTTGAACATTTTATTCTATTATTATGCGGATGTTTCTCTTCATTTGATATAATATTGGATGGAACGAAATTGTTTTTTTGATTGAATTTAATGAGAAAATTATTGTTGTTCTTAGATCCAAGGGGATTGTCGATGTTAGAACTTGTGTTTCTTAGATTTTTGTACAACAACATTGCTTAGCCAAAAACACAAGTCAAGAGCCTAATTATTATTGGCTAGTTCATTGTTCTTAGTGAATGATTTTGTTGTTCAAGTGTGTATGTTTTTTTTTTTTTCATATGCAAACTTGCGTTGAGCAAAAGGTTGTGTCCAAGTATTGGAATTTATGTTGGTTCGAATTGTTGTGGGTGAAGAACATAACGACATAACCCGTGTCTATTGCCTTGCTTAAAGCAACAATGGAAGATTTGATATATTTGCATATAAGATTCAAGTTTTGATATCTTGGTGCCCCAAGACCAAGATATACCTTTGTTCCAAGGCAGTTGGGATTGTCTACATTTGCATGGGTGTTGGGCTATCATATCTAGCAATCTCAAAATCCATAGCTAGAGAAATCTAGGATGGGAGGTTTGCTGACACATAAATCGTTGTTGATGCAAAGATGATATAGCTTAGTGGACACATGGTGTTTCTCCATATGATATGAATAAACGAGGAAGGGTTCTCAAGTAACTTCCCCCTAAAATAACACAACTTCTCCTTAAAGAATGCCTTCACCATAGAGATAGAGATCTCACATTCTTATTTATATTAATAAAATAAAGATAATAAACATTAAATCTTAAATACAAAGATTTCAGAGATTAAAATTTAGAAGAAATTCATTTCAATAAAAAATCATGATAAATTATTAGAAATGTTATGCTAACAAATAATGTAATTAAAAAAAAATGAATTGAAAAAGTAACTATAAAAAATTAAATGTTGTTTTTTTTTGTAAGTATGGGAGGATTGCATTTTCATCATACCCAATATATCACCTCAATTGAACCAGTAACTTCACATCAAAAAGCGCCTTAACAAAGCACTCGATCACTGTTTATCCAAAACCTCATTGACTAAAATTAATTCTTTGAAAAAAGATAAATATTATCATTTTATACCAGCATCTTCGAAGCTTTCTATCCCAAATACATCATTGATTACTTCAAAAGAAATTCAAAACAGGATTGGATTTCACTTGGAGGAATAGTTTAACGCATAACACTTATGTAGTACGCTTCCAGTGGTCCAAAGAATTTATATAGAGATTATCAAACCCGAGCTTCATTGCTAAAGTTAAGTATGTAGCATGCAAAATAAAATTCAATAGTTTTATTGTTTACTGTATTTTTGCGCAGGCTAGCATCTCTCCGCTCTGCGAGTGCAAGGTCTATATGGATTGACTCTTACTCCCAAGAAGGAAATTGTGAATTTATGATCAGACCTGTCTCCTATAAGGTTAAGGTAAATATTTTCAATATTCTACTAGTGTTGTCATAAAAAAAGGTATGTCGTTCTGTCTTTCTTTGAAGCTTTAAATATTTTGCCCTTTTTTCTCTTGGGATTTATACGTATGGGAAAGCATATCATACTTTTAAAAACGCGTATGGAATTTTATTCTTCATTCACATATTCCTGAAATTAAAATCTAAGTTTATTTATTTTGTCTTATACTTTTAGTGGCAGGTTTGTTGTGGAAATCTTTGATCCGATAGATTCTCGAGGAAAAGTGTGGCTCGAGATTGAGTACTTGAGCGCTTTAATAGGGCATATTAGTAGGCACTTCTATAGTTTGTGTCTTGCTTTCCCTTGCTGATTTCCCTCCCCACTCGCACTATTGAATCCAACAACTGATAATGTGGGAGAATATTCGTGTAGGTTTTCTTCAAGTTTTTTTTTGGGAAATAGATCAGCTAATATGATGGATACAAAGCACAAATATTTCATTAAAATTGGAATTTTTTTATTACAAGGACATCACTAGATTTGAGTTTTTTTGGTTATTTTGAAATTATAAATCTATTATTCAATTCAAAATTTAATGAAATATGTGAAAATTTAAGATACTTTAAAGGGGACCAGTTGCTTTGATTTCCTTGTTGGATGCTCTGTTGCTAAAGGCTGAGCAGAGACCTATGAAATTTCAAGAAATATGAAACACATGTATTTGGACTATTAGAGAGAGAAAGTAATCAAATACCGAACAAAAACATAGGGTACATCCCTACTCATGTGAGCATTGAGAGGACAATAGAGATATTTATAGCTCTTCCTCGTGCTTTTTCCCTCCACACCAGTGCCCACCTTACCTCAAGGTTAAGTTAAACTGTGGTAAGGTTTGGTCTACTGAATCCAAATATTGTCAATGTCCATCTTCTGAATGTCTGAACATATAGATTGCTTGTACACCCAATTTCCCCTAGTGGGCATGGCTAATATTGTTAAGTCTCTATATTACTAGTATAGTCCCTTATTGTTATTAGTGTAACCCCCTTATTCTTATTATTGTACCCTTGTAACCCCCATTTTGTTATTATTGTGCCCTTAAATTATTATTGCTAGGTCGGCTAGGATTACATTGTGGCCCACTAGGATTACATTATGGCCACATGGACTCCTATATATAGAAAGGAGGTTTTGTAAATTGTATCATCAAGAATTGTTCATTTATGTAATGTATTGGAGGTTTCCCCCTCGAAGTGGCTTATTTCTAAGGCATTGATATCTCTTTTCTTCTATTTTTGGAGCTGGTTACACAACATTTGGTATCGGAGCTTTGGATTCTAGGGTTTCGCTGCTCCAAACAGGTCATCGTGGCATTTTCGCTATAACTTTTTTTCTACGAAGTTTCAGAAGCTGAAATTTTTAGGGTGCGAAGCCGAAATCCTAAGGAAGATTGTCTAAAAATTTCAGAGCTTGGTTCGCAATATTTTCGGAGATATGATCTGTGGAAGTTAGGTCTTTTTTCAGGCTCCTAAACAGGTCATCGTGGCACATTTGCGTTATAATTTTTTTTCTACGAAGTCTCAGAAGCTGAAATTCATAGGGTGTGAAGCGGAAATCCTGAGGAACATCGTCAAAAAATTTCAGATCTTGGTTCACAATATTTTTGGAGATATGATCTGTGGAATGTAGTGCTTTTTCAGGCTCTTGAATTTCATCTCAAAGAGGTGATCGTGGGAAAATCTTCATAACTCTCTCTCTGAGCATCGGATTGGAGTGCCATAAAAAGTGGTCGCTAGTACATGGACTGCAGTTTCTTGGCTATCAATTTCAGTGCCGACGGACGAAACAGTGACACGTGGCAAGTCGTACAAGTTCGTTGTACTGAACCAGTCCATAATTAGGTCATTGTGGGAGATTGGACACAACTTGTCTTGGAGAATCCAAATCAGGTCAGACCTGTGGCATTCGAAAGATAATTTAGAGGGCTACATTGGTACCGAAATTCAAATATTGAAGTGCTGCAATTACAGAGATAACCCAATTTCAATATCGAGCTCCTCAAAAGCAAGAAAAAGGTGTGTATTTTTTTTTGCGAATTGCATAAGTCTTGTTTGAAGAATCAATTTGAATTGATTCCAAGGGCATACTGTAGAATAGATATCAGTATTGGGTTCTAAAAGATGCCCCGTAAAAATAATTCAACACCCATTAAGCCTTCAGAAGGCTCTACTATGACTCATGAAGATGAAGAATTTGCAGCATGATCTATCAAAATTACAAGAGCAAGTGCAAGAATTTCACTCTACTTAAAGAAACAACAAAAAATGAAATGGAAGTTTTGAAGAAAGGCATGGAAGAGAAGATGGACGGTTTGAAGAAAGGCATGGAAGCTAAGATGGATGGCATGGAAGGCAGGACATGGAAGCTAAGATCGATGAAAACATGAAAGACAACATGGAAAACATGAAGAATGATCTAAAAGCATACATGGAAGGCTTGATGACAAGCTTAAAACAAGAAACGATTCCTAATGGCGGAAATATAGTAGAAGAACCTTATGATGAAGACAATAAATTTCAATCGTGAATATCGTGATTTCATATAGCTGGCTAATGTTGGCGGGAAGAACCACCATATTAAAAAATGGATATGGGAAGTTTGATGGCAAGGATCCCATAACATGGATACTATAGATGGAGCAATATTTTGATCTCAATAATGTGCAAAACACACAAAAGGAACACATTGAAACTTTACATTTAGAAAAAAATACATTTGTATTGTATCGATGGCTTTTCTCCCGTAAAAAAAATTGTCACTTGGTCAATTTTTACAGAGGAAATGATAGCACATTATGAGGATACAAAAGGCAACACCTTCTTTAGCCAATAGATAAATCTCAAACAAAAGGTTTCAGTGATGGAGCACATTGAGGACTTCCAAAAATTGAATATAAGGGCCCTTATTGTTTCCCGAGAGGAACACGAATCAAATCTCTTTGTTCATGCTTTAAAGGATAACATCCAACATGAAGTTAGCGTTTTGGAACCTGATTCATTGGAGAAGGCATTCAGGTTGGAAAGAAAAATTGAATGTAAAATTATGGCGACAAGGAAGCCTACCACTCACTTCTATAAAGATGGAAGTGTTGCTACTCCTAGATTTCCACAACCTACGAGGTTGACACCACAACAATTGGAAGAAAAAAGAGCAAAAGGGATTTGCTACAGTTGTGATAGAAAATACACTAAAGGTCATAAGTGTGCTGAGAAGAAATTATTTTACATAGATTGTGTGAAGGGAGAAATGAACAAGAGGTGCTACAGGGCAGGCCACAGAGAAGAGGAAAGGAGAACACTCATCAGAACGGTTCTGTAAGCACTATGGGAATTATGAATTACCACTCCTCGAGCTCTCAAGATAGAAGGACATATCAAGAAGAAAAGGTAATAGTGTTGATTGATTCGGGTAGCACCTATAATTTTATTCAAATTGTAAGGTAGCCAAGGGAATTCGTTGTTTCTATGCCAAGCACCAGAATGCAAATGATAGTTGCAAATGAAGAACTATAAATTACTCTGGAAAATACACACAATATCAAATAATCATGGGGAATATGTATTGACTAGTCTAATTCTTTCCATTCCTATGGGAGGTGTTGATGTTGTACTAGGAGTACAATGGTTACAATCTTTGGGGATGGTAGCTTTTAATTTTCAAGAACTTTTCTTGAATTTTTTTTCAGAAGAAAAGGAAGTCGAATTACGGGGTATTGTAGGGAAGCCGGGAAAGATAATAAGCTATAATGTCATGACAAAGCTTCTAAATAAAGAAAAAAGAGGGGTAATTGCACAGTTATGCTCACTAGAAGTTTCAACATCAAAATCATCTATTTCTGCATATCTCCAACAAGCCTTGGACAATCATTTCAAGGTGTTTGAAACTCCCAAATGACTCCCACCTATTCGTGATCATGATCATGCTATTCATTTGATTCCAGGAAGTGTTCCTCCAAACATCAGTCCTTATAGATATCCTTACGTCCAAAAGAGCGAAATTGAGCAGTATGATTTGCAGAAATGTTAGGCGGGTATAATTCAACCTAGTCAAAGTTCTTTCTCTGCTATAGTAGTATTGGTGCACAAGAAGTATGGATCATGGTGCATGTGTCCAGATTATAGGGAGCTCAATAGGCTCACCATTAAATATAAATTTTCCATTCTTGTGATTGATGAATTATTGGATGAATTAAATGGAGCAATTTAATTTACGAAGTTGGATCTTCGTTCAGGATATCATCAAATTAGAATGAAGGCTGAAAATATTTTGAAAACAACATTTCGAACTCATGAGGGTCATTATAAATTTTTTTCCATGCCTTTTGGCCTTACCAATGCACCTTCTACATTTCAAGGGTTGATGAATTACATTTTCAAATCCTTCCTTATAAAATTTATGCTAGTATTTTCTGATGATACACTAATCTACAACAGGTCTTGGAAGGATCATGTCCAACATGTTGATAGGGTTCTCAACTATTGCAGGAAAAACAGTTATATGCAAAAACATCCAAATGTTTCTTTGTTGTACAAGAGGTGGAATATCTGGGTCATATTGTATCTCATGAGGGTGTTAAGGTAGACCCTAGAAAAATTAAAGCCATTAAGGAACGGAAAGTCTATGCATAAAAGGGTGCGAGGATTTCTCGGGTTAACGAGGGTATTATCAGCATTTGTTAATAATTATGGGAGAATAGCAGCACCTCTAACAACATTATTGAAGAAAGATGCATTTCATGGACTCCTGAAGCAACTAAGGCCTTTGAACATGCCAAAAGCCAGTAATATACTAGCAAGTCTGCTCTAACTACGTAACTTCACAAAAACCTTTATTGTGGAATGTGATGCCTCAGGAAATGGAATTGGTGTTGTTTTAATGTAGGAAGGAAGACCCATTGCTTTTGAAAGTTGTCCAATCAAAGGAAAGTATTTACAGAAACCTATTTATGAGAAGGAAATGTTAGCAATACTTCATGCACTAAAGAAATGGCAAACTCACCTAATGGGAAGACACTTCAAGGTAAAAATTGATCATGATAGTCTTAAGCACTTTTTGGAACAAATACTATCTTCAGAAGAGTAGCAAAAATGGGTCACAAAGATGTTGGATTATGACTTTGAAATAATCTACAAAAAAGGGAAGCTTAATCTTGTTGCAGATGCACTCTCAAGAAAGAATAAATAGGTGGACGCATTTCTTTGTGCCATTTCTATTATCCGCAGTTGGATAACATGACAAAGAGATGTTGAATGGAAGAAGGACCTAAAGATGTATGGACACTCATTCAAAAGTTGCAGCAAGATCCTAGTACTTCTAATACATTTAGTTGGAAAAATGATTCCTTGTGGTACAAAGATCAGTTATATCTTTGTAAAAATTCCCAACTAAAACAAAATATTCTTTTGGAATTGCACACTTATCCTTTAGGAGGACACCCAAGATTTTTAAAAACTTACCACATGATGAAGAAAGAATTTTTTTTGGATGGCCTTAAATCTGATATTCAAAATTTTGTGGCGGAATGTTTGGTTTGCAATGAGAATAAAGTTGAGAAACTGTGAAGGCAAGGACTTCTGCAACTTTTATCATTCAGAGTCAATGTTGGGAGGATATTTGATAGGGTTTTATCATGGGTTTTACCCTAAGTCACAGGAAGGAAAGAATGTCATCATGGTGGTAGTTGATGGACTTACCAAGTATGCACACTTTTGTGCATTATCTCATCCATTTAAAGCAAGTACAGTTGCTACTACATTTGTGGACAGAATTCAAAAGCTACATGGAAGCCCAAGGGTTATTGTGAGCGATAAAGATCCCATTTTTACGGGAAATTTTTGGACGGAGTTATTTTCTTGTTTGTGTACTCAATTAGCTCATAGCTCATCTTATCATCCTCAATCCGATGGTCAAGCTAAGATGGTAAATAAATGTTTGGAAGGATATCTTCGTTGTTTTGTATCTGATAAACAAACACAATGGGTCAAGTGGTTACCTCTCGTTGAATGGTGGTATAACACTTCCTTCCATACTGCAGCAAAAATGACCCCATTTATGGTACTTTGTGGATATCATCCACCATCCATCACATCATCCTTAAGGGAAAATTCGAAGGTTCAAGCAGTGGAAGATCACATCGAGCATCGACAGAAAGTTCTCCAACTCTTAAAGGATAACCTGAATTTAGCACAAAATCGAATGAAACAACAGGCAGATCAACATCGCAGCGAGAGAAGTTTTGATGTAGGAGACTAGGTATTTTTACGGCTACAACCATACAAACAAATGTCCCTGAAGCAAGCTAAGAAGGATATTGAAGATGCTTAAAAACCCTTATGGTCCTTCTGGTGTTGCACAAAATTGAGTACTATGTACAAATTGCAGGGCTTCACCAGCTGCCATGAGTGCATGAGAGTTTTCCATGTTTCATGCTTAAATATAAGGTTATAGGTATTGAAAAATGAAAATCTTCGATTTCAAACAATATTGCGAACTTGATGAGGAAGGAAAAATCATATTGGAACACAGGCGAGGTCACGGAAACAAAGAACTCGCATTGACTCTGGAATCGATGATTGAGTATCTCATCAAGTGGAAGAACTTACCCACTGAAGATTCTACATGGGAGGATGAGAATTTTATACAGAAGCACCTAGAGCTACTCAAGCATTGAGGACAACAATTTTTTGAAGGAGAGGGGCATGTTAGGTCCCTATATTACTAGTATAGTCCCTTATTGTTATTAGTGCAACCCCCTTATTGTTATTATTGTACCCTTGTAACCCCCATTTTGTTATTATTGTGCCCTTAAATTATTATTGTTAGGTCGGCTAGGATTACATTGTAGCCCACTAGGATCACATTATGGCCACATGGACTCCTATATATAGAAAGGAGGTTTTGTAAATTGTATCATCCAAGAATTGTTCATTTATTTAATGTATTGGAGGTTGCCCCCTCGAAGTGGCTTATTTCTAAGGCATTGATATCTCTTTTCTTGTATTTTTGGAGCTGGTTATACAACAAATATTCATATTCATCACCTTTCTACTGCTATGTTGAAGAATTTATATGTGGGACTAAATAGATAAATGAAATCCTTGTTTTCTTCTACTCTGGTTTGCTTGATTGTATTTTTTTAAGTCCTCAAGCCAATCCAATCTACTCCACTTATTTTCATGTGAGAAACAACAAAATGAGGGAAGATGATGTGCCCAAAGAACCCCATCTGAAGATTCATGTAAAAGGGGAATGTGTTACCATGTTTTCCCAACAAGCCACAGTCTTGAAACCTAAGCTCCGATAGTACTTGTCTCACCTACTATACCAAGGTAAATTTTTTTGTTAGTAAATATATTCAATGACCACAATTGAAAAAACTTATTGTAAACAATTTAAATAAATTAATTTTGAAAGTAACTGTAACACTCATACCACACATCCCACATATCCACACACAATCTAAGTATTGGATGGTGATTAATACTTAAGTGGAATGAATTGTATAACTTATGTGGCAGGTTTTCTCTTATCATTCCTTAGTTCTTATGAATCCTTGCCTCTTGGTTACTATATGAGACTGATGCTCAAATACATCGACCTTTGGAAGACTTGTTTATTTCACACTCGTTGATAATAATTATTACACTATACCTATGTTATATGTTTATTAATGGGAGTTGAGAACCTTCTCCCAGCTGTCACCTGGGTGATATTCCATTCAATGGGATTGAAGGGTTAGGTGGCTCTCATTGCTTCGTTGATTTGGCTAGGGTTCAATCTAACGGTGGTGAATTTAGTGGAGGAGTTAGGGTAACAATTTTTCCCTACCATCCAACTCCATCTCGGTCATTTGCAACGAGGTATCCGTGAGAAAAACTCTGCAGCCCCTGTGAACCCTCCTCCAGTTTGCTATGGAAGGTTAACACTGCAAGTATGGTCTTTTGTTCCACTGTTTGTAACCGAACTTTGTTGAAACCTTTCCTCTATCTTAGTTAACTTGGTGTTTTTGTTTTTATGTCTTTTTCTTGATCTAGGGTTTCCACTATTTTTCTATAAAATATGATTGATGGTATGTGAGTTTGTTAATCACTGAGTCCTTACGGTATTTCCTTTGCGGCTACCTTATGCTTGAATTTTTACCTTCCTCCTTCATTTATAGAAGTGGATTTTCACTAATTTCCTATCCACAGGTTGCGACATGCCTCCACTCATTGCACACAATGGATTTTAGGTAAAATTATAATATTGTAGCAGCTCTGTTCTTTCTCAACTTATACTATATAGTTGGGGTTTCCTCTTAAAATTCATTCTTAACCTAGGATTGTTGAATTTTATAGTTACCATCTATTGGTCCCACCGAGGAATTTATTTCTCATATGAGCTTTCCTTTCATTCTTACCATGTATGTGTTTTCATTTCACGGGACTTTTCAAAACTTAGTTTTGGTCTCACAACAATATATTCTTCGACTCGGCCCCTAGGTCGATAATGGCTAGGTTAATTGCCATATTTTGTGATGAAAATTTAGATTCAGAAATGAAGGTTCGACATTCTAACCAAGGTTTGAACCCTCATTTGTATATTTGTTTTTGTGGAGTCTTAGTGTTTATGTCTCTTTTTAGGAGCTAGCCATTAATAACAGTAGTTACGAACACTCATTTTTTATACCATAAATTAGGGTTGAGTGAGGATTGCAATTTTTTTTGAAATATATATATATATATATATATATATATATCCGTATGTATTTACCTCTTAAAGGCCTTTTAGCTGCTTTTCTTATAGCCACATTGTTTGGTAATTGTTGTTGTTTGGTTTCTAGTCGATACTTGCAGTTAAGATTTTGGGTATCGTTACTATCCATATAATATTCATAGACACATTTGTTGTTACTTTGTTATGTATTTTTATTTAGACTTATTTGATTATATACAAGACCTACCCAGGTCGACGATGGTCTTCTTGTCTTCTCTGTATTTCAGAAGGATGTTTGTGACTCTAGACTGGTTCAGGTTAACTGACCCTAGTCGGCCAAATGTGGCTAAACTGATTGTTGCATGAGTCTTGGTCACATGGTTGGAAAGAAATGAATTTCATAGATGAAATCTCATTTGATAGCCTAATTTTAATAATAATACTTGTTTTGAAATAGAAGGATATCATGCATGTTATAGTTCGTTGTTTCTCTGAAATTATTTACTTGTTTTCTTTCCTCGAGTTAGTTTCCTTATTATTTCGTCGTTGTACCTTAATAACCTTTTTAAATAACTACCCACGGTTAATTACCACACTACTCTCATACATTTTATTTGTACATACTCCACTTCAATATAGAATATGAGCCCTTACAACATATGTTATTTCCTTATAGAATATCCCCTTTCTGAATGGAAATTGTCTTGTCTATGGAACACATGTTCACTAGATATACTGACCAAACCCGCTAAACATGTATCGGGTACTGTTGATCCATATTTTGTCACTATATGTAGAAATTATACAACATTCATGTATATCTTGGATTCACCTGATCTAACAATGTACTAATGTTAAGCATTGAATCGCTTCTATAAATATTTTGCGGAATTAAAAAAACAATCGCCAATCACATGAAGTAAAGAAGAATCAAATCACACACACCACAGATAATTAGGGGAAAACTTGCTACTCAAAACCCCACTATCTTCTATTGTATATTCAGCATGGATCATGAAACAATTACATACAAAATTATACTCACAAGAGCCCTCCTGTACTTAGCTAATTTTCTCACATTGTCATGAACAAAACTGACCAACACACAACCAATTCTCAGCCTCTAGACAACTTGCCTGCCTTGTGCAATCCCTGATGAATGCAATCCCTAAGAGATAGGAATTCTTGCCTTCCTTGATTGTGAAAGTATCATGGGCACTCCAATGGGTGTTTGGTTGCATGTATGCAACCCAATAATCCTACAAATAATAGTCAACTTCCCTTTCACCTAGAACTCAACTGGGTCTCCACTGGATCTAACATGCATGCAACTAATAATAGTAAATCCTTAGTTGCATGTGAGATCACTGATTGTGAATTAATTAATATTTAATTCAATTGATCTCTCACTAGTGTATCTTTAGTTACAACTAGCACAACTGAGTTGAACTCACTTAACTGAGTTAAATTTATTACAACCTACATTAACTAATGCACCATTGCACTTCAAACTCTGTTACAACTAGAATCAATCTGCATGCCTCACCAACTACCTCTAACTCAAAATCCACTAGCTAACTGAGTTTATCACTCTTAGTTAACTATTTCAAGTTATCATTGAGAATAGATTACAGTTTATTTTCCATCTTAATTAAGGGATAACCAAAATAGACATGCACCCAAAAATAGCACTGTGGGCCCCACCCTAGTGTAGGTGCTTAATGCACTAGGCGTGGGTGCTGAAATTTTCTTGTTGAATCTCAACACTCCCTCTCAATAAGAAGTGGATTATCCTTCACCCCAATCCTGTCTCTATGGTATTTGAATTTGCTCCCAATGAGCGCCTTCGGCAGAATATCTGCATCCTGATCTTCTGTGGGAATGTACTGAAGCAACATTATTCTTCTCTGCACACAATCTTTGAGATGATGGTACCAAATATCTATATTCTTGGGCCTATCATGAAACATAGGATTAATCGAGAGTTTAATGCAACTATGATTATCACAGTGAATCACAGTCAGATCCATCTAAGAACCAAACAAACCAACCAAGATCTTTCTCATCCAGATAGCCTCACACACAACTTGACTTGTTGCCATGTATTCTGCTTCCGCTAAACTGAGTGCCACATATCGTTGTTTCCTGCTGTACCAAGAAATTGTTGTTGATCCTATGCTAAAGATCCCTCCTTATGTGCTCTTTCTGTCTAATGGATTGCCCACCCAATCTGCATCTGTGAAGCCTTGAAGCTTCACTCCCTTTGTTCGTCTGTACCATAGACCATACTCTAATTTTCCCCTTAGGTATCTCAATGCATCCTTCCCCAACTTCCAAAAGAGCTTGGTAGGCTTAACCATAGCTTGATTCATTTGGTTAACTGCGTAGCAAATGTTTGGTTTGGTGTTCACTAGATACATCAGTGAACCAACTAACTGCCTGTAGACAGTAGCATCCACTACCTCTCAAGAAGTAGCATCCTCTTTTCTCCAATTTCCTGGAAGAGGAGTATCCATGGGTTTGCAGCTCTCCATGTGAAACTTACCCACTATCTCCTTTGCATACTTGCGTTGAGACACAAAAATTTCACCATCCTGCTGCCATATTTCCAATCCAAGGATATAATGAAGGAGTCCCATGTCCTTCATTTCAAACTCCCTTTCAAGATCCTCCTTGCATGAGCGTATCAGCTACTCATCACCAGTCAAAATTAGATCATCAACATAAAGAACAATAATCAATAGCTTACCCTCAACCAAAATCTGATACATGTTTTCATCTGCTTCACTTTTGGTGAAGCCTAGTCAGGTGAAATAATTGTCTATCCGACTGTACCAAGCACAAGGTGTTTGCTTCAACCCATATAATGCTCTCTTGAGTCGACACACATGCGAATCACTGTTGAAGATCTCAAAACCTTTAGGTTGTTCTATGTACACCTCTTCCTCAACGATCCCATTGAGAAAAGTAGTTTTAACATCCATCTGATGAATGCACCATCCCATCCGTGCCGAGAGTGAAAGGATGGACATATGGAAGATTACCTTGCAACAGGTGCAAAAGTATCATCATAATATATCCCCTTGATCTGTGAGAATCCTCGGGCCACAAATATGGCCTTATATTTCTCCACACTCCCATCAACAACTTGCTTTACCTTGTAGATCCATCTTGATCCATCCCTTGATTTGTTGACCAGTCTTGGGACTATCTCCCATGCATTGTTCTTGACAATGGAATCATACTCCTCCACCATTACAACTGTTATCACTCATGAGTTTAAACAATTTCAGAGGACAAGCTTCTGTTAGCATTGGTATTTGAATTCCACTCATCCCTTACACTTATTTGACTCCTTCCCCATTCATATAATCCCATACATTCAAAATCACTTTTCCCATAGACCAAAACTCAAAATCATTTACATTACCATCTCTTACAAACCTTTCGAAGGACAAAATATGATGAAGTGGGACCCATTTTACCCACCACGCTTCCATTTTCATTTCATTTTCCATTGAAAATCATTTAAATTACCCCTTTTCTGCCTTTTCACTTTACCCTTACACCTTTACAATTTCATTTCTTTTCATTCACTGATCGTTTCATTTACCGCATCGCATCGCATTGGCTTTAATTTTGTGAGTGCCCGCAACATAGTTATTTTAATTGCGATGTGGTAAGTCAGGCCCCACCACAGCAGTTCCACCCTCGCTTTATAGCCATTGAAATACTTTAATTTATCATGATATCACATAAATTCCATAACACTTACAGCTTTAAACCTTTCGCCGATTCATAAAAATCTGCCATATGCCAGTGGGTCCCTCTTCCCTGCACATCGCAAATTATAAAAGTTAAACCCCACAGCTTATAACTAAAAGATAAAAGTTGTGATCTGGGTTGTGGTCCGGTCCCACTTCTTCCATTCCACATCACTCATCCCCTCCCCTGCGCATCGCACTTCATCGTTTTTAAAATTTATATTCTCCGTGCTTATAACTAAAGGCTCAGAGTTGTGATATTCGTTGCGGTCAGGTCCCACTTACCCTCCATGTCACCTACCTTCCATGTCACTTCCCCTTCTCATCGCATTGCAAGTTGTATTCTTTATAAACTAAACTATAAAGGTTGTGAAGTGCATGGATGCGATGCCACTTCAGAATTGAAATTTGAAAATTTCCAGGTCTGGTATATCGGTTTTTCATGCTATTTTGTTTATAAAAATGTTTTAACACAACAAGATGATTTCGGTTAATAAAAAAACAGAAAGGTCGATTCGGGCAGCCAAAAACGTTCAACACTCCGTTCAACAACAGATTTTCCCACACAACTCTCAGCTCGTCTATCAACATATCAATGAATTCAGGTCCATGTCCTAAACTGCCCCACTACATCAGCGCATTAACAACAATGCAATACAGGAAAAAAGGGTCAACTATTTTGTGTTTCAGAGAGGGCATTTATTCTTTTGATGATGGATAGTGCCATTCTAGCAGCCTAACTACTTTTGATGTAATTATGCAGTCCTTCAGTTAGTAGTTTTAATAAATATAACTAGATTCCTATTAGGAGATCAAATCTTAATGGATAGGTGTCTTTTTATAGATATGTCAGTTATGATTAGCTGTCAGTTTGAAGGTTTGATGATCCATAATCCTATGTAATGTAAAGAAAGTCTATTTATAGACAAAAAATAAAATATCAAAGGGTTGGAGAATGCTTTTGAGAGAGCTACTATTGTAAATTTTCTTCATAACAATAATAGACAAACAATGACTATTTCCTGCTTCACCTGATATTGTTGATGTGTTTCAATGGGTTTATGTATCTCTTTTATATCTTGCTCATAGTAGTATTGATGCTAAATTACTCAGAATTCATATCATATATGCTCTGACTTCCTTTTAGAATCGATTTACTCATTATTCCCATGTGTTGATGTTGTTCTATCATTGAAACAGAAAAATCCCCAGCTTCCATAAATAGGAATGCTTGTCATTGATTTCATTTTATTGACTCCATAAGCCGAATGGTAGTTGAATCTTCCTCATTTTTCACTTGCAATCACATACACTAAAACACTCACAGAGTTAGCCATCTGTTTTAATACCTAATTGAGTAAATCCTTTGATAAGTTGAGAGAGCCCTCTCAGATTGAAGAGGATAATCTTCAGTCAAAAGCTAGTTTGAAATAGTTACTCCAAGTTGACCATTGAAGCAACCCATCAGGACTCAATTTGGTGATAACAACATCAACTCAAGTTGGTTGCTACATTGCTTCCTAAAAGGAAGATGGTTCAATCACAATACATTTGCTCATAAAAGCCATATATCCAGTAAATCGGTTAGGAGACTGTCTCTGTCTGCTCTGTGAAGTAGGGGCTCCTACATTCTCCGCAACATCAAGTATCAATCTATCAGCTTCCGTGGTGCGCCTTCTCCCATTTCTGATGGATGGCTTTACATGAGTGTTTTCCTCCACTCCACGAACCTCCTCATGTGGTTGATCCACAACTTGAGGGTCATCCTTGGGAACCAATAGTTCCTCCTCTGTATACAAGTCCAACTCCCTCTCAAGGGACAACCACATGGCTTTGTCCTCATCAAATTTTGAATCACATTGCACAACATTCATTCTTTTGTTTGGAAAATGCACATGATAATTATGAGGTGTTTTAGTGTACCCCACAAAAATCCCAATCTCAGCTATCTGTTCTAGCTTCTTCTTGGTGTCTTTGGTCACATGCTCATAAACATATGAGCCAAAAATATTAAATTGTGAAACATCAAGTTTCTTATCAATGAAAGCCTCTTCAAGTGTATGCATGCCAAGTATCCTATGAGGACAACACTTCTGCAAAAATACCGCAGTGTTGCATGCTTCCGCCCACAGATACATCGGTAACCCTTGATCATGCAACATCACTCTTGCTACACCCATGATTGTTTTGTTATTTATTTCTGTGACCCCATTCTGTTGTGGGTTATGGGGTGCTATCAGTTCTCTTCAAATTCCTTCTTTGCTACAGAAGTTCTTGAATTCATTAGAGATGTATTCACCACCATTATCGCTCCTAAGAGCCTTCACTTGCTTCCCCAACTCTTTCTCCACCAGTGCTTTAAACTCCAAGAACTTAGAGAATGTCTGATATTTCTTCTGCATGAAGAAGATTCAACACCTACGAGAAAATTCATAAAAAAATATTACATAGTACTTATGTTTTGTTGTCGAAGCAACAGAGAATGGTCCACACACGTCTGTGTGAACTCTCTCAAGGATCCCCAAAGCTCGGTTCTCCTTCTCATGAAAGGTGGCCTTACATATTTTCCCATAGTACATCCATTGCATGTGTCTGACTGCGCAAGTGTACCCTTGGGAAGACCAGTAGAAATTTTCTTCATGACTTTCAAGGCTCCATGGTGAATATGGCCCAATCTCCTTTGCCATAATTCGCCCTCATCCCGGATCACCACTTTATTTTCCTTGCCCATCATTGTTGCATAGCCATCTGCCTCTAGCTTATAGATATTCTTAACTTGAATCGCTATCCTCTTGGCTTGTCTTGTTGTTTTGTGTCGTAGGAAAGTTTTTCCTTCACTAAAAACAACATCATAGCCTCTATCCTCCAACATTACGACTGAGACTAAATTTTTCTTCAAACCTGGTACATACATTACACCTTTTAATTGAAAGGGTTTACTTGACTACTGCTGGATGGTAATGGTACCAATCCTGGTAGCATTGTACCGCCCGTCATCACCCATTTCAATATGCATCTAGAGATCCTTCTCGTCCAAGTCATTGAAAAGTTCCTTGTCTCCCATCATGTGAAAGGAAGTGCCACTATCCAAATACCACATAGATCCCAATGCACTTGACACCATGCATGCGATCAATGAGAATTCAAGCTCAAATTGCAAGGCAAGAGCCTCACCAGCTTCAGATCCTCCAGCCTTCTTGTTCTTCTTCTTTTGTGGACAATTAGTGGCAAAATTCCCATGCTTGTGACAGTGAAAACACTTCACCTTGGACATGTCCTGCTTCATGACATTCTTGGACTTAGATTTAGAATGTAATTTATCTCCCTTCCCCTTCCTCGCCTTGGTAGCCAAAGCACAACCTTCTTCATCTTCATTCTTAGATGAAGATCCATCTCTGGTGTTCCGTCTGAACTTCTGTTGCACCAAATCCGACCACAGTCGTTCCTAATATGGCAATTTTTCCCTTCCATTGACAGAGTCTTGATAATTATGCCAACTCTTGGGAAGTCCTAGGAGAGCCAATATCACCAAATCATCATCAACGACTGCTATACTAATGCTCCCCAGTTCATCCTGACATTGGACAAAATTTGTTAGATATTTTGGTATGGAGTTGCCCTTTTCCATCTTGATCTTCCTGAGTATATCTTTGAGCGCCAATTTCCTATGGTCCCTACTGCTTTGGAATAGATCCGTCAAAGCCTTCCACATTGCATATGGTGTGGCTTTCCCATGGAGGCTTGAGACAAGGTGGTCTCGTACTCCCTCCAATAGGATCCTCCTCGCCTTTGCCACTTTCTTTTTCTATACATCAAGATCTGCAGCATCTGTCACAGCGGGTTTAGGAACATTTGTGTCAATAAATTCCTTTAAGTCGTTGTCTTCGAGTATTTCCTCCATCCTGTCCTTCTAAGCAATATAGTTTGATTTACCCTTGAGTGCATACTCCAACCTCAAGCCATTGAAATCCATTTCTATCTTGAATCAGCTGTAGCACCAAGAAAGTATTTCTGCAAATTTGAATTCTATCCAGTCACAAACTCAACGCTTGCTTCACTTCTACAATTTCCCGTGCTATGATACCATGTGTAAATTATACAACATGCATGTATATCTTGGATTCACCCGATCTAACAATGTACTAACGTTAAATACTGAATCGCTTCTAAATTTTTTTTGCAGAATTAAAAACACAATCGCCAATCACATGAAGTAAAGAAGAATCAAATCACACACAACATAGATAATTTCCCGGGGAAAGCTTGCTACTCAAAACCCCACTATATTATATTGTATATTCAGCATGGATCATGAAAAAATTAAATACAAAAATCTTCGCACAAGAGCCCTCTAGTACTCAACTAATTGTCTCACACTGTCATGAACAAAACTGACCAACACATAGCCAATTCTCAGCCTCTAGACAACCTACCTTGCTTGCGCAATCCCTGATTAATGAAATCCCTAAAATATATGAATTATTGCCTTCCTTGACTACGCAAGTATCATGGGCACTCCGATGGGTATTTGGTTGCATGTGTGAAACCCAATAATCCTACAACTGATAGTCAACCTCCCTTTCATCTAAAAATCAACTAGGTCTCCATTGGATCTGACATGCATGCAGCTAATAACAATAAATCCTCAGTTTCATGTGAGATCACTGATTGTGAATTAATTAATATTTAATGCACTTGATCTATCACTAGTGTATCTTCAGTTACAACTAGCACAACTGAGTTTAACTCACTTAACTGAGTTAAACTGATTACAACCTACATTAACTAATGCACCACTACACTTTGAACTTTGTTACAATTAGAATTACTATGCATGCCTCACCAACTACCTCTAACTCCAAATCCACTAGCTAACTGATTTTATCATTCTCAGTTAACTATTTCAAGTTATCATTGAGAATAGATTACAATGTATTGTCCATCTTAATTAAGGGATAGCCAAAATAGAAATGCACCCAAAAATAGCACTGTGGGCCCCACCTTAGTGTAGGTGCTTAATGCACTAGGCGTGGGTGTTGAAATTTTCTTGTTGAATCTCAACACTATATACCCCTTGCCTCTTGAAATGGTCTAAGTGCACTAATGTAATACTGGTGAATTTTTTTTGGAGCAACTGAAAGATCAACTCGCCGCATTCCAGATTCAACATGAATGTGCCAAAGCAGAACTCTGTCATGAGTTTCAAAATTCTACATTCCTTCTAATAAGTAGGAAGCATGATGTTGTTCAATCCCCGAAGGGATTCTACTATCAGTTGTAAAATCTCTCTTATGATATCATTATTGTAAGGCAATAATGGTGATGTTAAAGTTATGATCCTACTAAGACAAGAGGCAACTATGAGTCTGACTTCTTCATAGGGATTCTCCGAGAGCTAGGGTTGTATTAATGCAAGCATGGATGGCTTGAGAGCCCAACTGAGCTTCTTCCATTCTGGTTGCCCCATCCTGGAAAAAAATGCGTCTAATTCCTCCAACTTTTGAAGGTCTATGCTAGACTTCTTTTTTTGCAATTTGGATCCAAGTGTGAAGAACCTAGCTCCTCTCCTTTGTCCTTCCTTTACCTCCCATGGTTTCTTTTGTTGCAGAATGACATGGACCTTTTTAGAATGGTATCCTACTTTGACTATCATTTTGGTCGATGGAGATATGGTTGCTTAAAGGACCATATATCCTCACTAGTTCATCAAGGATTTTCTGGTTGTTTTCCAAAATTTCTTGAAGATGATCCATCTCTCAAGATTCTCATTAAAACCTCCTACAAAAATCAACCTCCAAAAATTCATGATGCGGTCCTCAAACATTAAGGAGCTCAATCCACCTGAACAATAATGAATTTCAACCTCTAAAAGATGAGTGTTGTAGCTAAAAATGATACTGGAACTGATCTGAAGATGAGACTATTTGTAATGCTATGCAAAGTATCCATTTCCATTTAATTAAGTGTGCAAAGTATTCTCCATGTCTTGCAAGTTAAATAAAATGTTTTTGGTAATTGTTTCTGAGTTTTTGTGTGAGGAAATGTTAATTAAGTTTACTGTTTAACACATTATATCAGAAATACACAACAAGAGAAATTCACCATAGCATAACACAACAAAATGATGAGGCATTTCACCCCTCCTGGCCTACATCTGCCAGGTCCAAGGCTCCCAATGGGAATATCCTTGCTCTATTAAGTTGCTCAAAATGGTTATACAGTGAAACATATGCCTAAACAGGCAAAAAAAACTTTGAATTTGACTTCAGAAGACAAAAATAAGCTAAAAATGGCTTTTGTTTCACCTCAAACAGTGAAGTACAACCCAATACAACTCTATCTTCTTGATGGCCCTAGTGGCCCTTTCCTTTTTCCTAAAGCAAAAATAGACGAATAAAACCTCTGTTCACTCTGAAACCTGTCCCAAACACTTTAGAATGCTCAAGAAACCCAAAATTGACTAAAATTTCGTCCAATTTGGCTCAATATTGTGAACGTTATGACCATAACAAATTTTGCCCACTAGCACTAGAAAACCTCCTCCAAAACTGGAGGAACTCCAGTTAATCCCACCAAAATAGTCGAACAGGTTAGAACGGCAAAACCGCGCCACTAAATCGACGAAGGCATTAAATTTAACTGTCAGTGTTGGCGCGGTCACATGCAAGAAAGCCGGAAATGGTTAGCGCTGGCGGTTAAGTTGTTAACCCGCGCCCCTGGTCGTAGTCCGCAGGTCACGTGGCTAGGGGGCTAGCACTCGTGGGCTTAACACAAATGTTCTTCCGGTTCAAAAGGCTTAGCCCTTGGTCCTGCACCTAGTTGCGGGGTCTATCGCCCTTAAGCCCCGAGGGCTTAACTCCTTACTCTACCGGTTCAACAAACGACGACCCGAATTGTCATGCGCGACTGCACGACTCACCCGTTAACCTTGAAGACCCGACTCGCCCAACAGACATCCACTTTGGTGTTGAACAAGTCGACCCGCCTGTGGTGTAGTGGTCGGGTTGAACTTGCCCGAGGTGTCGGGTCAAGGGTTCGATCCACCCTGCCCACAGGTTTTTGACATGACTTTGAACCATAAGCCTGGGGCCACATGGCAGCCTCCAGGTAGGCCACGTGGCACCCTGTAATAGGCCCATAAAAACGTTATAAAATAATTTTTTTTGCCATCTAAAACTTTTGGAAAATGACAAAATTTTTTGTTCAAAAGTCCCGTTTTGAAGGTTATTGGGCAACTTCAAACTTCAATATCTTTCACATACGACATCGGATTTGAGTCCCGTTCATGGCGCCGGAATCACAACAACGAGGCCTTTCCGGTCGTTCAGATTGCAACCATTTCTGAGCATTTCCATTTTGAGCATTTTTTTCAACTTAGACATGATCACCTGATCAGGAACTCTGTAGATAAATAATATATTCGGCCTCCAATAATTGAAATAACTAGGCCTCTAGAAAATTAATATAAACTATAGAGCTTAACCTAATGAATACAAAGCTCCAAGCTTCCATTGAAGAAGAAACAGGTCCTCTTGCACTTGAAACTTCACCTTCACATATGAATTATAAACCCAGAATTGACCAATCAAATACTGATGAATAAGTGCTCTCGATCTGCCTTAATTTCTGAGTACAAGATTGATCTTAGATGGAGTAAATTGACCTCCAAATAAAGGCAATTCGACCCTCGGCAATAATTATTCGGCCTCTTATCTGAAGAATTTTGTCAATAATCAACAAATCGTCTTCTTGTTAAATAAATTGATAGCAATTCGAACCTTAGCAGAATAATAATCTTTGGCACCTGAAACCCTTGAGAGAGAAACTCGCCTATACCCAATGGTCTATTGCGATTTATAGATGCACTCATAAGTAACTCGCTGCAAGTTATAGTTGTTGGCCCTAGAGCTTGCCCAGACTTCTATCCAACAAATTTTATGAAATCATGTAAATAACTCGGCCTCCACGCTTCCAAACTCAGCCCTATCACAACGGTTATTTGTTGTTGCATACAAGCCTTAGGGATGACTCATTGCCACAGAACAACCTCAGAGATGATTTCCTTGTCACATATATGATCATAGAGATGATCCACTAGCGCAAAAATACCTCATGGATGATCCACTATCGCAAAAATACCGTTGTCTCAGATTTTATGGATTTAGCCCTGCATCCCCAATAAACAGTGCTCACTAGCCTCAGGAACATATCACTACCACAGTTAAGGCCTCTGTGACCGTCGACCCCTCTACTGCTAATCTTCGGCTTCAGTCGACCTGTAATATTCTGACACTAGTGTTGTAATATAAATAATGCCACTGTGACAAGATTAATACAACAATTATTCCAATCACATGCCAATCATCATGTTTAAATAGAAAAACCCATAAGAATTTACTAGATACCATTTTATTAATGCGTTGGTCCATAAATTGCAACGCTTTTGACTATCGACAAGGCTGGGTCAGCTATACCACAGACATCAATTTATGACCCTGGCTCATGTTGACACAGTGTTGCATCGATGTGCGTTCTTCATCAGAGGTCCTTCTGTTGCCCGGAAAGACAACATTCCTTCTGTCGTGTTGGATGGTGAAATCACACAAGGGGGGGAAAGTATTGTAGAGTGTGATGCCCTCCAGTGATGCACAAAAGCTACCGGCAGATCGTTGGCTTCCTCTCCCCTATAGGGGCGACGTCCTATTGTTACTCAACTGCCTTGGTGTCCTCCCTGGTCTTGTTGGGTTGTTGTGTTGTCTTGTTTCAGATGTCGGCCCTCCATGTCCACCACTTTTATCGACACCCTGACAATGTTCGATAAAAAATATGTAGAAGGTTATGGTATGTTAATGGCTTTGGACTCATAAGTTATGGCACCTTGACAATCCCGTGAATGTATGGGCTTACGATCTTCAACCCCTATGCAGTAATGAATTCCCATGACCGCCAGAATGTGGTTTGCAACCATGAGTTCCCACGACCGCTAGAGTGTGACCTACAACCAATCAAATAAGGAGTCGGCCTATTTATGCTCGTAGTTGAATTTTATGGTCCCTCGACTTAGTTCTGCATGGTGAATCAACTCGTTTCTACATTAATATTGGAGCTCTAAGGTTTTGAACGATTTAGATAACTCGTAGAAATCGTCTTCTCCAAAACTTCAATCTATAGGTCTCAACCTCATGGACTGGAAAGGCTTGATTTCTAAATGGGGGCAATAGATATGAATCCTTGATCTATAGATCTGCCGTGTAAGCATCTGCAAAATATTCTAACGTTAAACCACACATAAACTAATTGATGGATATGGAAATCCTTTTACAAATATCAACTAAGGTGGATGTGAATAAGCCACCGAAATTGATGGATTTCTAGTTAGGGTGACTTAAGCCGGATCACCGAAAACTAGTCTTTCCGAACCCTCCATGAGTCTCATAATTATTTTGTGATAAACACTCAGGGTGGTAGGATGCACAACTCTGATACTACTGGAAGATCCCAATCCATAAAAATTATTGCAGATCTGCACATCGAAGTGTTCTAACAAAAAATAATTGCAATAAAAATAATGAACACAACGAGATCTGGACCTGCACCATTTTATTTCAATTAGTATTCAGAAAATGAGACATGCCAAAAATACAAACAGATAACGGAGCCCTCCCTCAACATACACGGCTTCTCAATGAACAAGAAAGTGAAAATACTGAAGCACAAATATGAATCCTGAATGGATCCACCAACAAATGTCACCACGGGGTTTTTGTTTCGGGATCAGGCTAGAACTGGCCATGCCAAGTCCCCAACAAAACACAAATAGATAGACAAGTTCTGGATGATCCCCTTTGTCTGGTCCTTATCCCTTTTTATAGGTTAGATGGACCTTATTTTATTGTTTTCCTTCAAAAAATGAAGATAGGTACCATGGGCGAGTAACACAGTAAATACCATGGGTTGATTCTGTCTACTTTGACCTTATAAAAAAAGGAATATTACATCACAAATATTCAAACAAACACAAATTATCCACGCTAATAAGTAGGAATCCAAAGTACACAATGTTTCCACATGCTTAATCCTGCAAGCCTCCAGATAACATTGTGCATCCACCTTTTCTTCTCTTTTCTTTCCCGCACCTCATGCTCCTCAATGTGCTCCCGTTTTTGTACCAACGTTGCTCCCTCTAGCATCTTCCTTTTGCAAACTCTCTTCTCATTCTAGTATTCACATCCCTGACATATACCTCCACAACTTGTATATGTGCCTATTCTTGCCGCACCACACCTCTACCTTCCACTTCTTGTATGCCTCCCTTGTGTGTTGACTTCCACACCACATTCCCAAGGGATAAGGACTGTATGGGCCTTTTTTCCGCTACTGCAGACTGCCCATCCTCTCCTTCAATGCTTGGACTAGTGGGCCATAACTTCAGTAGGGAGATTGTGCTCTTGTGAATGAAGAAAATAACTAAAAATCTAACTTCTTGATTGTGCTCTTAGAATTGGTGAAGAAATAGAAATGTCCTACAAGACAAGAAATAGAAATGTTAGTGGGTTAAGCTGCTTTTTAGTTTGATCTCTAACAAGTGCCAACTCTAAATCTATTGACACTCTTCATCTATAGTGGGGAAATTATTTATGAACTTGACTAAAATGGAAATCTGAATCTTTCCTTTGCTAGGTTAGGAAAAAACACCCCAGATACCTTTTCTGGACTTGGAAAAAAATAAAATAAGGCAACTTGGAAAAAAATAAAATAAGGCAAAAGTGTAGTTTCAACGTTATGAGAATAAAGTTATTCTCTCACACCCATAACAAATATTGAACACTTATGTATTTTCTATAACTCCCACATTAAAAAGTGAATGTCAATGCATACATAGATAACTCATCTTCACATTGGTTGTAAGAAAGATTCCCACAATTATAATGTCCAAGAACTCAAATTATGTATCATATCACAATAGTTGTACAAACTAAATAGTAAATAAACTGCAAGAAAATCACATACTACATAACTAATCAATAGCAAAACGTTTTACAGGAACCTAACCCATAGGGAATTACTAACCATTATTCTTCTAACTCATTGATACAATTGAAACAACAAAAGTATATATCACTAATTTAAATAAAAAATACTCTAAAATAAGATGAAAACACAACTTAATAATATCAACCATCTATAAGAATAATTTAAGAAACCAAGCACATTAAAAGGAAGTATAAATTTACAATCCAAAAAACACAAAAGTATTTACCTATGTTCTTAGTTACTAACATCCTTAATGATATATTTGAGTGAATAACATATATATTATTTACTCAAATAATATGGACGAGATAAAGCTTTTAGTATTGATCAAAATTTCATAGACTCCTCACTTGCTCACCTCATAAGCATTGACATCGGTAGGAACAGAAAATACATTGCAAATGTCTCACATGTGATTTCCCATTCATAACTACTGCCGTGTCGGACTGGCCAATGACTTGGAATGCAACATCTTCACTTCAAAGAGTTCAATTTGTGTTGATAGGAAATTCAGACCAAATCAATATTAATTAGTGTTTCCTCTTCTTTTTGACTCTTTGTTTATATGTTGTGGCATATGAAGACAGCGAATAAGGAAAATTAGGAAAATTAGCAAGCTCTTGAGGAACCGGAACTCCAGCCATTTTTAGCAGGGGAATAAATTTTAAAATCTTTGAAAAGAGCTTTGTCCTCATTATTAATAAAGATAATTGCCGAGCTTGGCATTCCCAGCCTTGATGCTCTCCCCAGTTGACGTGGAATCGTTGCTGAGAATATCATGATTTGGGGATTTGATAAGGCCTGAATTATCTGCATGACTTGGTTACGGAATCCTTGTTGCAACATACAATGCACTTCATCCAGAACCAGCAAACATACATCATCTAACTCAATATCATGCTTTGAAAGAAGATCGACGAGCCTTCCTGGTTTGGCAATAATTAGCTCAATTCCCTATTTAGTCCTCTCAATAATTAGCTCAATCCTGTAAAACTGATGGGGGGCATTGAGCCTTTTCCAAAAAAACATACTTTTGATATTTCACTGGAAATCAAAAAGCAATGTGTCTGCACCTATGATGAGAGCTGTTTTGAAAGGCAACCTTTCCCAAGTGATTTGGCTTACTCTTCTACCTGTGCACATAGTTCCCTAGTGTGAGCCAAGACCATGGTCAATGGTTTCGATCGTTCAGAAAGCTGTTGCATTATACGAGTAAAGTGGCAAACATTATTTAAAGTGTGTTAACTTCCTCATAAGACCTCCGCCTCTTCTCCCAAGCATAAAGTCTCTCCAGGGTTGAGCAATGGCTTCCTCGTGTTTAAGGCTCATCAGTGTTGAGGAGTGTTGAGGAATTCAAAAGTATCTATAAGTGGAGATTAGAGTGATATCTTACTCTTAGACTTGCCAAAATTGTACTCCAAATAGGTCTTGCTTGTATCTAAAAACTATGAAACCTATCTACCTCCTTCAAAGGCCTCGAGAATGTATTCATCTAGCTCCTGGACCATCTTCCCATCTCCTCAAGAATTTTATGTTTTCTGGAAATTACCATTGCTAAATCTGAATTTCACATTCAGTGATTGCATGGACAAGGGTCACAGAACTTGAAGGGTTTTGAAACCCTCAATATCAACAAGGATGTTTGCCAGCCACCAAAACTCATCAGGAAATAGTTGTTCTTATTATCTTATCTACTCCAACAACTCACTAGCAATTTTATTTGTATCCTCTGAACCCAATAGTATTTATGTATTTCAACAGTAAAAAAAAGTGAACAAAGTGATATCTTATGCATCAACAGTTACACTTTCTTCCAACAACAAAATACTTATGGTTATATTTTTGAGTAATGGAGACACCTAATGGAAACCTCTTCAGCATGGTAGAACATTCTGCCCAATTCAATAACGTCACCCCAGGTGGACAGCCTAACTATAGAAAACATGCAGGCCCATAGGACGACTAAGAAAAGGCCCTTTCACAAAGTGGTAGGTAGATTATCATGTTCTTGCCAGAGTAAATGGTCGTTTATTACTTTATTCGTATAGCGAAGAGAAAGCACTTTCATGTCCAGAAAATGGATGGTTGACCATTTCATATGAAAAATGGAAAGGTTGAGCTAGAGTTAACAGTAACTAAAAATGGTAGGTTCAGACAATTCTATTTAACTATGATACATGACCAATTGATTCAAGCTAAGCAATTCCGAGATTTAATGGAAGATTCTTAAGAGATATTTGATGCATATCCTAAGAGTTTTTTCGTTGTTTCCTTCTCAACAGACTCAACACATATTAAAACAAGGCATCAATCCCACAAAGCTACCTCGAGATAAATTGCATGAAGATTGAAGAACCACTGAAGACTAACTTCAAGAAGTTATATGTTCATTGAGTTATTAATAAACGTTGATATTAAAGTATTGGTAAACATTTGCCAATACTATTCAACACATAAATGCCCAATCTTAGAGAAACTATATCAATGGCATTCTCAAATGTCCAATAAAGATTTGGATTGTATTATATCATCCTAACCAATTCATTTTTGCTCTCTGCTAAAATCCTCATAAACTCCAAAACAAATAAAAATAAATAAAAATCTATCATGAATTATAGCAACAATAAGCATAATGAATTTTTAAAGAAGATATAAAAGTTCCTTCAAACATAATTATGTCAAGTATAAGACTAAATATACTTGGGGAATGAATTTATTTTTATTTTTGTTGGTATCAGTATTTAGCAGTGTTTAGTGGGCTCAAAAGCTGGGCACACCTTAAGTTGGCACAAACAATGGAGTCATTCATGTTAAGATATTTTCTAGTTTTCACCTTCCATTAGCCAGTGAATGGATCAATCAACATATGATATTAGTCACGCCTCCGTTATCAACATCTTGAGCCGCAGGATCAATCAATAATGATCAGCAATGGCACGGTACACAAGCTGCTGCTTAAGTTACACGAGCACTGTAGTGGAACAGGGCATGCAGGAACACAGGGTCTGCTCCTTTTGGGCCCAAATAATTTTATATGTAAAATGGCAGCTGCAAAAGCATCTACAAGATCATATTTCCCTGCTGCTTGGACATCAAGCGCTAGGTGTTTTGGATGTGGGAAACCCTGCAAAGGCCCAAAGAAAGATTCATGTTCTGTATGCTCTCTTGGAATTGACGGTGCGAACTGTGCTCCTCTATCCCTTTTAAATTGAGATAATGGAAGTGGAGATTATTCCAACCATTCACCCTTAACAACAAGCATAAGCCTTTTTCTTATTGACATGCCCACCGGAGTCTGTACATTAGATTCTGTTTAACACTTGATCCAAGGGTGGCCTGCAGCAGCAGAGGAAAATATTGTCAGAAAGAGTCGTACATTTATAATTGCAGTTAAGAGAAAATATACAGAATGTTGAATGCCCAGCAATTCAACAATTTTACTTACTGTAAATTAGCAACAATCAGCAATGGCATAATTTCAAAATGTTGTACAAAAGCTGCATTTTAAGTGAGGCTAGCACTGCAGTGGAACAGGGCATGGAGGAACACACAGTCTGCTCCATTTTGGCTCAGATAATCTTATCTGTGAAATAGCAGCTGCAGGAGCATCTATAATTTCAGATGCCCCTGCTGCTTGGATATGAATCTCTGGTTGTCTTAGACGTGAGAAACACTGCAAAGGCCCGACGAAAGATTCATCTTCTACATACTCTGTTGGAATTGAATTTGCAAACTGTCCTCTTTTCTCCCTTTTATATGAAGATAATGGAAGTGGGGTTTCTTCTAAGCATTGATCCTTGACAGCAAGGAAGCAGTTTTTGTCTTTCGGAATGCTGGCTGGAATCTTTACATTAGATTCCGTGTAAATCTTGATCCAAGGGTGGCCTGCAGCCACAGATGAAAATATGGTGAGTAGATTCATAATTAATAATTACATCTTAAGAGAAAATAAAGATAGCAGATATACAAAATATTTAATGTTCAGCAATGCAACAATTTTACTCGCTTGGTACTTCCTGCGGAGAAAGTCTCTTTTCCACATCCCTTGAAAGCATCCTTGATAGCAAATCCCTTGCTAGCCCTGATATGGGCTGCCACACTTCAGAATGAAAATCTAACTGTACTAGTTTTATTGCCTCAAATATGTCTTGAATAGACCCTCCTCGAAATGGTAATATGCCTATCAACAGAGCATGTAGGTGGACACCAGCTCCCCAAACATCGACCTTTCCTGAATATGTCCCTGCCAGAACTTCAGAAGCAACATATGAAGGACTCCCTAACACCCCAGATAAGATTTGACCTGTTTGAATGTGAGAATGCATTCTCAGTCAAATAAATAGAGAAAGCTGCTGAATTATTTAATAATGATGATAATGTCCTTGTGTACATGTTTAGTGTGCAGAACCAAATCACAGACAAATACCTTTTGCAAACCGCGTCGACAAGCCAAAATCAGCTAGCTTCAGTTGCCCGGAACTGGTTCGGAGAACATTCTCAGGTTTTATATCTCGATGGACAACGCCCAACTCATGACAGTATTTAATGACCATTATTAATGAATCCATTTGAACTATGGACTCTGCAAAAAGAGTTCAACTAAAAGATCTGGGGCTGCTCAACCAGACAAGAAGAAAGGAGGAATCTAAACTTATTGACTCCAATTAATTGCTGGGAAACAATACAATCTGCACACACAAACAAATAGCTTGTAAATCAGAATAAATGACAAGTTCATATAAATCAGAATTATTATTCTATCGGAGCATTCTGTTCACATTCAACTTCCTTACAATGTTATTCAAGAAAAGTCAAGTTAATTGGAGTTTCCAAATTTTGGCCTAAGATTATGTTCAAAAATTATTTATAAATATTAAATTATCAGTTTAAATTCATTTAAAATTTTAATTTTCAGAAATACCAAGTTTAAAGAGATCTAATATCTTTTTCTTTTAAAGAAATTTATATTTTAAAATATCTAATCACACTTAATACTTAATAAATGGATATAAATTTAATTATTAATTATTAATTATAAATTTATAAATATTATTTTATTTTGACTTAATCAAAATATTAAACATTAAACAGATTGATGTTTCTATAAAAAGTTATACATAATTTTCTGATTTTATTTTATTTTTTTATTTATTTTAATAAAATTAAAAATATTTAACAAAACATTAAAATCAGCGCCTGTCAGAAACCAGCGCACAGTTGTTTAAACCCCAGGTTAATGTTGCAAAAACCACCTGTAAATATAAAACTAAGATTTTATAAAATCATGCCCTCTCCGTACGGTATTTAGTAGATGTATTTGAGTTTAATTATTAATTATAATTATAATTTTTTTTTAATCATTCAAAATATAAAAAAAATCATAATAGATTGGTAATTTTATGTTAGTTATTTTTTTCACCTAATCAAAATGTTTAACAAAATATTCCACTAAATTATAAAAAATACCAGTAAACCCAACAAAACTATAAAGATTTTTCAAAACACCATTTCAAATTGACTGAACATATCAAAAACCCTTATGAAAATTCAGATAAAATGAGTCTAATTTTCAGTACCATCTTTTCAAATCTCATTCCTCACCGTATGTCTTTGGCTACTTCAAATATATTTCAATTCCTCATTTCGAATCCCATTCCTCATTCCCATGAGAAAAGAAGTACCAAAAATTCTAATAAATAAAAGAACCACATACATACCACTGTAAATTTCTGCTCAAACGCTTAACTGAATTTGAGTAAAGAAATCTGAATTTCTACATCTCCAAAATAGAGTGAAGAAATCTGAAATTCTCAGATTATGTATAAATTTACAATAATTATGCATAAAGGTAAGATTATGAATAAAGGTAAGATTATGCATTGTTTTAATTTTGTAAAAAAAAATGATGTATCAAAATAAAGTATTGTTAGAGTAAATGAAGATTTAATATATGTTTTATTTTTTAAAATTTTTAAGTAAACAAATTTTAAAAAATCATATAAAATAATGAGTATAGTTTTAAAATAATTGGTGTAGTAATTAATTATTTGTAATTATTATTAAAGGTGTTATTTGTGAGAGAAATGTGCAGATATTTGTGGAGTGATTGATTAAGAGATTTGTAGAGATGATAAATCTTAAGACTTCTTTTCATGTATAAATATATGTCTTTATTATGCTCATGTTTCTCTTCATTTGTTATAAGAATAGATGGACTGAAATTGTTTTTGATTGAAATTTATGAGAAAATTGTTGATGTTCTTAGATCCAATGGGATTATTGGTATTAGAACTTGTGTTTCTTAATTTTTTTTACAACAACATTGAGCACAAAACACAAGTCGAGAGCCTAATTATTATTGGCGAGTTCGTTGTTCTTAGTGAATGATTTTGGTGTTCACGTGTGTATGATTTTTTGTTCAAGTGCAAACCTGCGTTGGGCAAATGGTTGTTTCCAAACTGTTGGAATTTATGTTGGTTTGAATTATTGTGGGTGAAGAACATAACCTGTGTCTAGTGCCTCTGTGTAGAACTTGCTTAAAGAAACAATGGAAGTTTTGATATATTTCCATATAAGATTTAAAGTTTTGATATCTTGGTCTCTCCATACCAAGATATCCCTTTGTTCCAATGCAGATGGGATTGTCTCCATTTGCATGGGTGTTGGGATATCATATCTAGCATTTCAAAATCTATAGCTAGAGAAGTCTAGGATGGGAGGTTTGTTGACACATAGATCGTTGTTGATGCAAAGATGATATAGCTTAATGGACACATGGTCTTTCTCCATATGATATGAATAGACCAGGAAGGGTTCTCAAGTAACTTCTCCTTAAAATAACACAACTTCCCCTTAAAGAATGCCTTCTGCATATAGATAGAGATCTCACATTCGTATTTACATTAATAAAATAAAGATAATAAGGTTATTAAATCTTAAATACAAAGATTTCACATTCTTATTAGAGATTAAAATTCAAAAGAAATTTATTTCAATAAAAATTCATGATAAATGATTAGAAATGGTATGCTAACAAATATTGTAATTAAAAAAAATGAATTTTAAAAATAACTATAAAAAATTAAATATTGTTTTTTTTTTGTAAGCTTGGAAGGATTGCATCTTCATCATATCTAATATATCACCTCAATTGAACCGGTGACTTCATATAAAGGAGTGCCTTAACAGAGCACCCGATCACCGCCTATCCAAGACCCCATTGACTAAATATTGGTTCTTTAAAAAAGGGTGAAATATTATAATTTTAATATTTTAAGAAATATTTTCTCCTTATGAGTGACATGGATGTAATCTCTTATGGATGTCACAATCCACCACCTTCATCCCTCTTGTAACTTGAGGAAAACTTAGCCAATAACAAACTCATTTAAAACATGCCGCAATCATGAAAATAATACCACTTAATTTGGCAAGCCATCTCATTATTCAGATCTCATAATTCATACCTAGTGTTAGCACTCCACCAGTTCTCTGAAGGAGACCGACAAAGGTAACCACATACCACTTTAACCTAGTAGCTAGCCCCATGGAAAATTTTAGGGGCTAATATTCGTAGGTGGGCTAATTTTCCATGTTTTTCCAAAAAAAAGATTCGCCAATTTCCATTTTTTTCTAAAAGTGATTCACCCAAATTTTATAGTATTAAATTATGTTATCCTAAAAATCACCAAAAACTTATAGAGACTATATAAAGTCATTAGAAATTTGGATATATTTTAAAAAATATCACCAAACATTTTACAATTTTCATATTAGGGACTCGTACAATTCTCCAAGGTTTCTAAACTTTAATATAAATTTCCACCCCTAAAATTTTCCTTGGCTAGCCTACTAGGCTGAGAGGGCTCTCTCTATGAGATCACAGTCAAGGATTGACAGTGATATGAAGGATATTAGGCTAGATATGATAAGCTCAGGTAGGTTTTGAGTTGATTTAGGGTTTGATGTTGGATCAGGGATGAAACCAAGTAGCTAGGTCTAAGCATCAAAAGGGTCTACAATTGCAAAGACATAAAGGAGCAAGGTAGTAGTGGATCTATGATGGCTTTAGGGTTTTGTAGGTATGGTGGAGGGTCTGAAAAAGTAGAGGGATTTAATGAGCATGTTTAATCGTGAATTCATTAAATTGGAAAGCATGAAACAAAAAATGACATTTCCATATAAACATAGCTAAATTAATAGAATTATGCTTATGAATTGTAAGGAAAGTCACTGAAGATACAAGATATGGAAAGAGGAGTTATATTTCATTCATCAAATACTATAACAGAGAAAAGACATGATCATAAACTCACTGCATATGAATTCCTATATAATAGCTGCAACTACATCCTTTGATTTCTGAATATGAAAGTGAAAGTACAAACTACAGGAGTTACAATCCTCTGATGTCCAACCAATCAAATGACTCTGAAAATGATATATATAGACCAAAAAAACCTGTCCCCTCTCTCAGGGGTCTAATCCCTCAATTCTAGAGCTGATTACATGATATGCTCAAGAAAACCCTAATGTCTAGGGAGGTCAACCAACTCTCCTCATAATAGAAAAAATAATTCATTTGACCAAAAATTACATCAACAAGCATGTATCTACCCTATTTCACTATTCACCTACTCAATTACACTTCATGACATCACAAAATCATAATCATTGATCAATTACACATCTAAAAAGTCAAACTGGGTCAAACTTACTGTGAAAAATGCCTGTTGGAGAAAACATGACGAATTCTGCAGAAAATGCACCGTGCTTGGGGAAAGTGCAGCGTGCTATGAGGGGAAGGCAAATTGAAGGCCTTCCAAGTGTCGAAATTTTGATCTTAAAGTTTCTATGGATAGCCTTGGATATATGCTACATGATAGGAAGTCCAAGCACTCAAAAAGGTGGCTCCTAGCCCTCCAAAACTTCATTCTCCCAAGAGTACTCAGAAAACACAGCGTGGCCTCCAAAAAGAGGGCATAAAGGCTATTTTTTGCTAGTTTTTGGGCATTTTGACCCTTCAAAAGTGGATGACATGGCTCCACTGTTGACTAGGATTGAAGTACACATCAAGAGGAATCCACCAATGTAGAGAATTCAGCCATTGGACCTCCCCAACAAAATCACAGTGTGGCCCACGCTGTGTTTTTCCCAGTACTCGTTTTCAAAATTGCCAATTTTGACCAAAAACTCACAAAACCAAAATTTGCTCCAAAAGTCTTCAAAATTGGTCTAGATATGCCTGAAAAGGTATGTTATGCTACTAAGGAAGAATTATTAAGTAAGTCCAAGCTACCCTTCTCCTTTTTACTAATTAGGGTTTCCTTCAGTTTTGCTTGCAATTGTTTGACTTTGACTTTGTAAATTTGATTCCCTGTGTAGTAGTGAGCAACCATGTGTTTTTGAAACTTGTTGTCTCTGTTAGCCTTTTCAAGGAGCTTCTCCAAGTGAATATTGACTTTATCAAGCCAAAACTCCCTATTTTCATTAATTTCCATGGCTATCCTTTCTTCAAATGTCAACTCTTCATCTGGTGGATTTTTCTCTCTTTCTTCCTGATGTTCCCTTCGGAGACCGATGGTCCTTGGCCTCTTCCTTGTCACCTGCTCTTCATGCTTATCTAAATCTTCATTGTCAACCACTGCTTCTCCTTTCAAATCTTGCACACTAGCTTTAAACTGATTTTTCTCTAAAGACAATTGTTTTACCTTCAACTAATTGTTCGCTTGCTCTAGGAAGGAAATAATGAAATTATCCCTTGCCAAATTGTCCTTGAGTTCTTTGATCTAAGCACCCTTGTCCTTGATGATTTGTTCTAGGTTTTCATGCTCTTCACTGGCCTCCATTTCTACTATGTCAATGTCAGGATGGATGAGCTCTTCATTATGCAAATATGTCTCATGATGTAATGGTAATCCCTATTTTGCTGATGTGGGCTTGGCCCCTTCCTCAATCCGAGGAGAAAACACAAGCCTTCTGCCTCTTTGGTATTTCTGAGTGACCTCAATCCTCCTCCTCACTGAAACTATGCTAGGTGAGCCAACCTCCACATGTCTGGATGGTGCTGATGGTGAACTAGGGCTAGTAGGTTGGCTTCTAGAAGGCAAAAAGACATATGATTTCATGAAAGTTTCCCAAGTGACGCTCTCATGTTCAAGCTGGTGTAAAAAAATGATTTTGATAAGAGCATGGTGGAATAGGTTGGCTTCAAGACCACTCTGCCTATGCTGAACTTTTTCTACCATCTTTTCCAAACTTCTGTAGAGGTAGTAGAGAAAATTGAGTGGCTTAATTACCCCTGTGAAATGCATGATTAGTCTGACATGATACCTGTATAGTCTAGAAAACCTTCCCTCACAAGTGAATTACTTCATGATGATCCTCATCAGTAGTGTATAATTCTCAAGGAGGTGCCCAACAGGAAAAGCATTCTTCATGTGTTGTTCATAATGTCTTCTTAGGTAGGGCTTGTAGTTTTGAATCTCTAGGCCTTGGTTTATGAAACATTTCTCACCATGATTGGGTATCCATATGGCGTCTGCTACTACATCAGTTGATATATAAATGTAAACCCCGTAATCATGACCTTGTCCTTTTTGAGCTGAGTGGTAAACAATTTAGTCAATGTGGCATGCTATTTGACTCTCTCAACTTTCTCACAAAAAGGAAGACATCCTACCCTTTGAAAACACTGCTTTGATAATGGTGAAGCCATTAGCTCATGAGTGTTTATGGGTTCATATCTTGATAGTTGGCATCCCTTATTGTAAGGCTTCTTCTCCTCCATTTGATAGTTTGCAAGGGGAAAACCCTAATGGGAAAAAACAGGGGGAGGGAGTGAAGGGATAGGATGAAGGGGTTAGGGAAGGGAGTTGGGAGTAGGAAAATTTATGGAGGTGGATAGGGGTTTTAGGGAACTATAGGAAGTGGAATGAAGTGAAATGAGTATGGTAATTAGGCTAGGGAATTTTTACACAGTCCTAGCTAGGAAAACTGCCAAAAAATGCAGCATTAGGCTAGGGTTTAGGGTTTAGGGTTTAGGGCTTAGGAAATGGGAATGAGGGGGTGTGAAGGCTATGGGAGATGGTTTTGGGTGTGAGGGAGGGTAACAAGACTATGGAAGGTACGTTTATATTGGAAATTTTTAAAAGATGGGTCAACCACTAAAATGAAGCATAGGGACCAATGGAGGGTTTACACTCTAAAACAATGAAATTGAGTTGCAAGGAGAGGTTACTAAGGTGTAACTTACTTGTGCAGTGATGTTGGACACCTTGATAGCCTTCATAAACCTTCAGAAGTTGATTTGATGCCTCTTGGGGAGAAAACGCAGTGTGTAGCTTAGAAAACGTAGTGCGGTTGCTTTGGCATCAAATTTTGGAATGTCTTTGACTTGAAATTGCTGAAATTGCCTTCGTAGGTGAGAGATAACTCTTCTTCCATGAGGTGAATGAGAAAATGAGCTTGAAATGGTCTTTAATAGCTTGTTATGGTCAGTGTTCCTCATAGTAGTGGGATGGCCCACTACATGTTTTTTCATTTTGCTTTGAAAACTTATGTAGCTTTGACACTTTCTTATGTAGCTTTGGAATTTGAAAATTATTACATAATATGAAATACAAGTTACATTTTGAAACAAAATTCATAGAACAACTTTAACTATTACCACTCCTCATTTTCCAGATTATGATGCATGGAATGAAAGATTTTGGTGACCTTAACCCTAATGACCTAATGGTGACATTGCGATGAATGAAAACCATGATGATGTTGACTGAAGTGATGATGATGATCTTTCCATAATGGTACACTCAACTGAGTGATCACAAGAACCGACATGTAAATTTTTTGAAAGGAGTGGAAATATCCCTAGACACATTATCTAGTGACCAAATTTTTATTTGAAGACCCAATGAAATGACTAAAAACTTGACTTTGAGAACCTAACAAGACATTGTAAGAGCACATTTGATCACTAGTAACAGGGTGAAAAAACTGACACTAACACCTAGGAAATAATGAAATTCCATGGACCCTCCTCTAAAAATCACAAGTCGAGCTTATACACATCACAAGGGATCTTCTTAGGCTTATCATTATACTATTAGAAGGTGGGAAAAAAATCATGGGAACATAAATAACAGCTCTAGGTTGTTGAGATGTGAGCCTCCCACCACGTGTCTATGTCAAGGAAGAAAGTGAAATTTGACTAGATTATGTGTCATTCCCCTATTTTACTTTCTTCGGTAAAATATTTAAAATAGTATTATAATTTTTCAATATAAAGACAATGTTACAATATTTTTAATAATTTTTTGAGGATAAAAAAACAACAATTTTTATTACCAAGTGACATTCAGTATTACTTAGGCGGTATTAGTTCACCATTGTATAAAAAATTTAGTGAATTTTTTGTGTAATTGGTAAAGTTCATTTTTTGTTTTTAATTTTTTTAGTAGATGATGTCATCTTGCCTCCATGTGTTCATTTCAATCCTCGAGGGATGCTCTCTTCAATCTCCAAGGGATGAAGACCGCTTTCCTAGAGCATTTAACACAACTGGCAAGTCTACAAATATCATGTTTTTACCAGTTTTAAGTCTCTCGAAAACACGCCAAATAAACTAATAGTGAATTGTACTACATACCACTTATGTATGGCCGTAGTCTAAAAAACTCATAGAATAACCTAGAACTTTCGATAAGATTCTGAAAAATTACGGCAGAGATTTATCAAAATCTTGTTTACAGTTGTTAAACTTCAGTATTTTGGGTGTCCTAAGGGTTTTTGATAGCGCTGAATCCATTTCTACTATCAAAAATGCAATTCAAACACTCCAACTATCTGATTTTCCGATTTTTTTTTTACCAGATTCCGACAAAAAACTATTGTTCGAGCTATCATATTACATCGGTCGACAACTCCCTTATGTATGTAAAACCCTATGAAAATACTTCCATGGCACACTATCTCTTACTCTAATGAAAACTCGCAAGAAGCAACCAAAAATAGGCGAAGCCATTGTTTATTTATTTATCTTGCTAATGAATAATGTAGAGCATGCCACTAAAGCCAATTCAAGATACGACTTTATTTGCCCTTGTTATTTTGATATGGTTCTTATTTATTACTTTCATTGTAATCTACAACATCATCGAGCATGATACAAGCGTCTTTGAAGTTTTCTATCCCAAATACATCATTGATTACTTCAAAAGAAATTCAAAACAGGGTTGGATTTCACTTGGAGGAATAGTTTAATGCATAACACTTATGTAGTATGCTTCCTTCTGTCCAAAGAATTTAAATAGAGATTATCAAACCTGAGCTTCATTGCTAAAGTTAAGTATGTAGCATGCAAAAAAATTTCACTAGTTCTATTGTTTATTGTATTTTTTTACGGATTTTATAGCCTCGCGAAATGGATTTTTCTAGCTTCAAAGGCTAGCATCTCTCAGCTTTGCGAATGGAAGGTCTATATGGATTGAATTTTACTCCGAGGGAGGAAATTGTGAATTTATGATCAGACCCGTCTCCTATAGGGGGGAGGAAATTATGAATTTATGGTCAGACCCGTCTCCTATAAGGTTAAGGTAAATATTTTCAATATTCTACTAGTGTTGTCATAAAAAAGGTATGTCATTTTGTCTTTCTTGAAGCTTTAAATCTTTTGCCCTTTTTCCTCTTGGTATTTACACCTATGTGAAAGCATATAGACTTTTAAAAATGCATATGGAATTTTATTTTTCTTTCACATATTACTGAAATTAAAATCTAAGTGTCTTTATTTTGTCTTATACTTGCAGTGGCAGGTTTGTCGAGGAAATATTTGAGTTTATAGATTTTCGAGGAAAAGTGTGGCTTGAGATTGAGTACTTGAGCGCTTTAATAGGGCATATTAGTAAACACTTCTATAGTTTGTGTCTTGCTTTCCCTTGCTTATTTTCCTCCCCATTCGCACTAATGGATCCAACAACTGATATTGTGGGAGAACATTTGTGTAGGTTTTCTTCAAGCTCTTTTTGGGAAATGACTCACCTAATATAATGGACACAAAGTATAAATATTTCATTAAATTGGAAATTTTTTATCACAAGGACATCATTAGAATTGAATTTTTTTGGTTATTTTGAAATTCTAAATCTACTATTTAATTCAAAATTTAATGAAATATGTGAAAATTTAAGATACTTCAAAGGTTAATCTGTGAGCATTTGATGTAGGGACCATTTGCTTTGATTTCCTTGTTGGATGCTCTGTTGCTAAAGGTTGAGTAGAGACCTATGAAATTGCAAGAAATATGAAACACATGTATTTGGACTATTAGAGAAAGAAAGTAATCAAATATCGAACAAAAACGTAGGGTACATCCCTACTCATGTGAACATTGAGAGGACGATAGAGATCTTTCTAACTCTTCCTCGTGCTTTTTCCCTCCACACCATTGCCCACCTTACCTCAAGGTTAAGTTAAAATGTGGTAAGGTTTGGTCTACTGAGGCCTCTATTTAATCCAAATATTGTCAATATCCATCTTCTGAAAGTCTGAAAATATAGATTGCTTGTACACCCAACTTCCCCTAGTGGGCATGGATAATATTCATATTCATCACCTTTCTACTGCTATGTTGAAGAATTTATATGTGGGATTAAATAGATAAATTTCATCCTTGTTTTCTTCTACTCTTGTTCACTTGATTGTATTTTTTAAATTCCTCAAGCCAATCCAATCTACTCCACTTCTTTTCATGTGAGCAGTTACAAAATGAGGGAAGTTGATGTGCTCGAAGAACCCCATCTGAAGACTCAATTCAAATGGGAATGTGTTACCATGTTTTCCCAACAAGCCATTGTGTTCAAACCTTAGCTCCGATAGTACTTGTCACACTTAATATACCTAGGTAATTTATTATTATTATTAAATATATTCAATGACCACAATCGACAAAACTTGTTGTAAACATTTTAAATATATTAATTTTGACACTAACCGCAATACTCATACCACACGTCCCACATATCCATACACAATCTAAGTATTGGATGGTGATTAATACTTAAGTGGAATGCACTATATAACTTATGTGGCGGATTTTCTCTTATCATTCCTTAGTTCTTGTGAATCCTTGCCTCTTGGTTAATATATGAGACTTACGCTCAAATACATCGACCTTTGGAAGACTTGTTTATTTCACACTCATTGATATGAATTATAACACTATGCCTATTCTATATGTTTATTATTGGGAGTTGAGAACCTTCTCCTAGCTATCACCTGGGTGAGATTCCATTTGACGGGATCGAATGGTTAGGTGGCTCTCACTGCTCCATTTATTTGGCTAGGGTTCAATCTAACGGTGGTGAATTCAATGGAGGAGTTAGGGTAACAATTATTCCCTACCCTCCAACTCCATCTTGGTCATTTGCGACAAGGTATATGTGAGAAAAACTCTGCAACCCCCATAAACCCTCCTCTTATTTTCTATGGCAGGTTAACACTACAAGTATGGTATTTTGTTACACTTTTCGTAACCGAACTTTTTCGCAACCTTTCCTTTATCTTAGTTAACTTGGTGTTTTCGTTTTTATGTTTGTTTCTCGATCTAGGGTTTCCATCGCTTTTCTACAACATATGATGGATGGTATGTGAGTTTTTTACTCACTGAGTCCTTAAGGTATTTCCTTTGCAACTACCTTATGCTTGAATTTTTACCTTAGGCTCCTTTGTTTATAGAAGTGGTTTTTTACTAACTTCCTATCCATAGGTTGTGGCATGCCTCCACTTGCTGCACATAATGGATTTTAGGTAAAATTTTGCTATTGTAGCAACTTTGTTCTTGCTCAACTTATATGAAATAGTTGGGGTTGCCTCTTAAAAGTCATTCTTTACCTAGGATTGTTGAATTTTACATGTACCATCTATTGGCCCCGTCGAGGAGTTTATTTCTCATCTAAGCTTTCCTTTAATTCTTACCATGTTTGTGTTTTCATTTCATGGGAATTTTCCAAGGTTAGTTTCGGTCTCACAAAAATATATATAATCTACGACTCAACCCCTAGGTCGATAATGGTTAGGTTAATTGCCATACTTTTTGAAGAAAATTTAGATTCATAAATGAAGAGTCGATAATCTAACCTCATATGTATATTTGTTTTGGCAGCCTTAAATGGATTTCTATCTCTCTTTTAGGAGATAACAATATGTATTAAGTTATGAACACTCATTATTTATATACCATAATTCAGGGTTGAGTGAGGATTGTAATTTTTTTGAAATATATATATATATATATATATATATATATATATATATATATATATATATATATATATATCAATGTGTATTGACCTCTTCTGAGGGTTTTAACAACTTGTCTTGTAATACATTGTTTGGTAATTGTTCCTGTTTGGTTTTTGGTCAATATTTGCAGTTAAGATTTTGGGTATCATTACTATCCATATAATATTCATAGACACATTTGTTGTTACTATTGTTATATATTTTTATTTAGATTTATTTGATTATATACGTGACCTACCTAGGTTGACGATAGTATTCTTGTATTCTTTGTATTTTAGAAGGATTTTTGTGACTCTGGATCGGTTCAGGTTCACAGACCCTAGTCGGTCGAATGTGGCTAAACTGATTGTTGCATGAGTCTTGGTCACATGGTTGGAAAGAAATGAATTCCGTAGATGAAATCTTGCTTGATAGCCTAATTTTACTAATAATACTTGTTTTGAAATAGAAGGATATCATGCATATTACAGTTCATTGTTTCTCTGAAATTCTTTACCTGTTTTCTTTCCTCGAGTTAGTTTCCTTATTGTTTCATTGTTGTGCCTTAATATCCTTTCTAACTAACTACCCACGGTTACTTACCACATTAATCTCCTACATTTTATTTGTACATACTCCACTTCAATACAAAATATGAGCCCTTAGAACATATGTTATTTCCTTATCGAATATCCCCTTTTTGAATGGAAATTGTTCCGTCGATGGAACACATGTTCACTAGATATACTGACCAAACTCACTAAACACATATTGGGTCCTGTTGATCTGTATTTTGTCACTATATACCCCTTGTCTCTTGAGCCCTATATTCCTAAAACAAGGACCCTACACCACACCCAAAAAGTCAATTTATGCACTATATATATATTCTTTTTCTTTTTCCATGAAGTATTGTTCATTAACTCAAATCATCTTTAACTACAGTATTGTTCAGTAGCACACTTTTCATTTCAATAGAAAACATTTCTCAAAAAACTTATCAACTAAGGACACAATGTCTTCATTTCATTACCATTCAACTAGAAAGAAACATATCGAAACTTTTTACAACTAAAAAGTAATCCTACTTAGAGAAAATAAAATTATCTTAATATTCTAACAATCTCAAAAATTCCTTCCCGAAAAGGACCTCTCCTCCCAACCTTTGAGTATGGATATTACGTCCAGTACTCTCCCCCGAGCCATTTTTTTGTAGACTTGATTAATGAAAATGTTCTATACTCTCATTCTTTTGGCACCAAGACCACAATCCAACCAAAGTTCCCCTTCAGACTCTCAGGTCTAGTTCAAGGTTTCCACTGGCTAACAATCCAGCTCAAGAATACCATTAACAACATCCTTCCCAACCTTCCAGGTTGTTCTTTTTTCAATTTCTCTCTTCCTTTCCCTCTTCCTCCAACAACCTACTAGATACCTTTTATTTTCTGTCTAGAGAGAAAAAGGAGTAATTGTTTATAACTATATGATAAAAGAAATTTATCATTTGGGGTATCTTTTTGTGAATTCCATGATTACCAAATTTTCTTAAAATAATAAATTAATCGAAACACACACACACACACACACACACACACACACACATATAATATTTAACTAGATTTTTATCTCGGCCCAACATTTACCAACTTTTTCCAAAATGAAAACAAGTAAAATCCACAGTAACTAGGGGTGTTACATCATACCCCCTTGGATGAAACACTATCCTGGAATTTTATTCTTTCCCACAGAATAGGTTATGGTACATCTCTTGCATAAATCCTTCATCCTACCAGGTGGCTTCTTCCGATATAAAATGCCTCCACTGCACTTTAACCTAGGTGATAGCTCGCCTCCATAATGTTATTTCTCTCCATTCGAGGATATGTAGGGGCTCTACCAGAAATTTAATGTATGGTTCGACCTGTTTATAGCCAAAAAAGTATCATCAAATATGTTATTCATTATCAATCTAGTTCACACATATTTATAAAAAACAAAATTACCTATGCATCCTGCTAGTTAATAATATGTTTAGGTTCATACACATATTTATTTAATAATTAAACATGGAATACATTATGAACCTATATATTAATAGGAAACACAAGTTAATAAGCTACAAGTGCAATCTTTGCTAAGATTTGAAATGGACCACAATATCGAGGGCTAGTTTTATGAAACCGCCGCATCTCAACGTGATTTTCCTTGGTTTAACGCATACAAAGACATGATATCCTACTCGTAATTATATATAGGTTCTTATTTTATCAACATATGCTTTATGCCTATCTTGAGAAACTTTAATATTCTGGCAAACTTTCCTTACTGCATGTTCCATTTCTGCTAGCATATTGGGTCCTAGAATCAGTTTATCTTCCGAACTGCTCTAATTAGTTGGTGTCCTTCACTTTATTCCATATAAGACATCAAAATGACTCATCTTTAATGACTCATGATAGTTCGTATTGTATGCAAACTCAACCAAGTGGAGATATTCTTCCCACTTGACCGACTGTTGCATAATATACATTCTCAACATATCTTCTAGTATTTGATTCACTAGTTCGGTTTGCCCATATTTTTGTGGGTGATATGTGCTACTAAATTGGATATTCGTGCCAAATCTAGTGAAAAGAGCTTTCCAAAATGCAGAAGTGAATTTTATATCCCTGTTGGAGATGACTACTTTAGGTATTCAATGCATTCGAAAGATTTTCTTCATAAAAATGTCAGCAATTCAGATTTTTTTATATGTATATTTCACAAGAACTAAATGAGCCACCTTACTCAACTTATCCACAACGACCGTTATTGATTAGCTTTGCTTCTTATATTTGGGTATAGTTGTGATAAAATATAATGTAATGATATCCCATTTACATTAAGTTATCAATAACAAATGAAGTAATTTGGCTAGATGTTGGTGTTCAACTTTGACTTGTTGACACTCCAAGAATTTGGCCAAATACTATGCAATATCATTTCATATCCTAGGCCAAAAGTAATCATTTTGTATTATAGAAAGAATTTTCTGATACCCTCTATGGGCAACATCAGGAATTCTATGGAACTTGTCTAAAATTATTTGTCTAACATCCAATTGGTTTGGCACATATAATCTCCCTTTAATGGTTATTAAATTATCACCATTTATACTATAATAAGACTATTTTTCAGATCTAACTTCTTCTTTAGTTTGTTTCCATATAAGTTCATATTATGGGTTCTTTATTGTATCTACTTCAATTTTCTCAATAAATTTAAATTCTACTTGATTGTAGGAAGCTTCATAGACATAATGCAATTTCTGGCTTAAAGTTCCAGCTACTCAATTCTCCTTACCTTTCAAACGTTTGATTTCAAAATAAAATTCACTTGAAAACATAGTCCATCTAGACTGACATGCATTAAGATTTGATCACTTAAAGAAACTAGTAAGGTTGTTGTTACAAGCCATTTTGTCACATCAACCTAAAAGGCATGCAAACCATATCAATCAATATCCATGAACATTTTGTCGTCATCCCTTCACAAATACCTAAGAATCACTTCTCTAAAATTTCTGAGTTTTTGGGACAAATTGCTCAAACACACTCTTTCAAGCCCCAACTTGCCTTTCCATCTTGGGCATCTTTGTTCAACGCATGTTGCATGCTTGTGCAACAATGCTCATCAACTCATGTTTCTCCCTTCTGTAGGTGTGTTGATTCTAGAAATTTGAGAAAACAAATAATATTTATTAACCTTCCTCTTCCAAAAGCTTCCAAGGTAGTTTTAACTATTTACCTCAGATAGAGAGCTCGAATTTCTATATAATTATATCTTGGAGACCTTATCTCTTATCGCTTAAGCTCATCCTCCCATCATTTATGGATCTCAATCCCATAATGGTAAATCATAAAATACCACGCTCATCCTATAAATTTACTGTCTCCCATAAGGTTTGGGTTACCTTCTAGAGATTGATAATTCCCTTATGTTGTTTCTTTGAACATAGAGAAGTTATCATAGTCATGCATTAGAGTTGGTCTTGAGGTGTTTTTTGTGAAAAGAAAGCACAAGTCAACTTTGGGGGATATCTACAAAGTCAACTATTATTTATGGTTGTAAATATCTCATATATTTTTCAATACAAAGAGTATATTGTTTTCCTATATTTGTTGTGTTATGTTTTCACTCATGTATTTCAATGCCATGTTGATTTATTGAATAGATATATTAGACTATGCTACGTAGATGGTGTGGATTCTTTGCATGTTTAATTCGTATGTGTAGGTTATAATTATAACATTTGGAGCTACAATTGGAGCTTATAAATGAGGAGGAAATGAAAGTTTTCCACCTCAGAAATTGATTGACCTTAGGAAAAATCCCTTTTGAGCTTGCCTTGGTATTGTGTCATATTTTGATTTAAACTGCCCTTGTGCATTCCCTAGTTTGGTGATAGAGCGCTTCAACGAACTTCCTCCTTCTTTTTACTTGCGCAACAAAGCATTGGTGCATGTTCTACACTTGCACTGATTCTTATAAGATGAACACAATTGCATTCCTTTTCCTTTCTCTTTGATTTTATTTGGTCCATCAAGTTTTCCTTGTGTCTATGAGTGTGTCCCTATCTCTTTGATGCCAACACAACACTTGATTTTGTGTAAAATTGAGTGATTTTTCCTTTGTTCATTTCTTAGAGATTTAATTCAGATTCTTAATCATTTTTTACTATTTTTTATTTCATTTTTGCAAAAATATTATCCCCTCAATTATCTTGGGGGGGGGGGGGGATGCTGAATCATGTATGAGTGTTAATCACCTCATAGTGTCATCACATTTTTTATAAGATTTTGATTTGTTATTTCTTTCTTCTTGTCAATTCAGGTTTGTATGCATAGATTTATTGTTGAATTTGGAAAGTAACTTTTACATTACAATTAAATTATGTGTGGTTTCTTTTCTTCAGGGATTAAGTTTCATTCCTATTTTTCTTTGCATTTTATACTTTACAAGAAAATAAAATAATATAGGGCTTTGGTTTTGATTGGAATAGTGAAGTTGAGGAGGTATATTGTTGCATCACTTTTTTATTGCAATTTTTATTGATTTGTTCTTCCCCTACTTAGTTAGTCCTTTCATTGTTAAAAGGAAAATGAAAAGAGTTTTTTTTTTCATATTATTTGCATCATAGGTGTTTTTAGGTGACATTGAGTTTTAAGCCTTGAAATCGAACCATAATCAAGATAAAATCTAAAATTAATTGAATCAATCCTAAGGAGCATTTGAAACTTAACGACACACATAGAGGTCTAGGCTAGAGACGTGTTTCGACATCTTTAAATATAGGAGTTGTCATTTTTTTCAAAGTTACAATTCGGGGGTGATATCCCATTCGACATATGTAAGTTTATAGGATCATTCTCCATGTACCTTTAGGTGTATCAAATTGTGCTCCATTCATGATAAGTATATGATAATTCTCTCATAAAATGGTTACATATTAGACAACACTGCTACAGACTACACTTCCACTTACCTTTCGATATATTTTGGAAGTATAGCATAGGATGCAATCCAACCTTAGGAATCTGGGTCAACCACCTTATCGCTTGTGATACACCAAACACAAAATTTGGTGAGATATCCTTCCTGTACATAAATCGTTGGTTCACTAAGGTGATATATTGAAATTCACGGTGACTTGCTAAACCGCTTTTTCCTAGTCACCCCTTTGTTTTATTTTGTGTCTTTAATTTCTAAAATAAATTAATTCACCGCAAAACGACATCCTCACCATGGAACAACTCCTTAGTCTATTTTAGGTTGAGATTATAGGTGAAAATTCCTGAGTCTACCAATCAAGGAAACCCCTATGTCAGGAATCCTGGTCCTTTTCCTTCTTTTGTAAATATTGGTGCTCCTTATATGGAAACATTGTCCCTTCCTGGATTTACCATTGGTTTTCCAGTTAGTTGTTTTCGAACCATATGGTTTCAGATGTCGAAATGGCTCCTCAACTAAGTTCTCCTCCACCTGAACAACATCAACCTCAAGTTGATCCTAAATTTAACCATTTTACTTCTTCACATGTTGTTTCTTCATCCCCGCCTGGTAAAAATATTGATTATAGTAACCAGTAAGATAAGAAGAAGAATAAAAGGATGACGAAGAAGAAGAAAAATAAGTAAGGGGGAAACGAAGCAACCATTTCTACACATGAATATAGAATGGATAATACTTCCAATAAACCTCGCAAAGTTAAATTACCTTGCAAGTTATGTGCAGGTGACCACCTTCTTATAGATTTTCCTTTTATTCCCAAGGTATTATAAGTGTGGTCCACAGGCTCACATAATCCTTTTTCGTCAACTTCTGGAGGTCATGTTTATGACAAAACATCGACTGGTGAGCATAAGGTTCATAGGAATAAGAGTAGAGCTAATTTTTCCTATAGGTTGTGTGAAGGGAATCATCCTATTCACCTTTGTACTTATATGGATGAAGCCTCAAAAATGTTGGAAAACCTTACATGTTTTCATCCTTGACTTCCATCTAGTTACCATAAGCTTTCTCCCAATCCTCCACTATTTGATGAAGTGATTGATCAGAATCGCAATCCAATCAATCCCACTCTCTTTGTTGAGATTCAACAAGATGATGAGCTTAGTGAAAATCAGTCACCTTCACTAAGTGGGCCCGCAGGCTATTTTTAGGTGTAAGTATATTTTTAGACATGTTGATCATATTTCAGAAGTTGCAGGATGCTATTTGTGGATGGTTGGTCAAGTTGAAAAAAATAGATGAAATTATATTTTTAGAATATTGGGCGAAGTCTATTTATAGATCGTAGATCTAAAAATAGAAGTGTCAGTTATTATTAGCTCTTAATAATAATCCGACAATAAACATCAACTTATTCTCTTGGAGCACTTAATTTCAGTGTACGGATTTGGAAAATCAGTGGGCTGAAGGAATTACGCAATTCCTAGGGTTTAATGGTGGTTCATGCATGGAGGAATCAGTTAGAACTGAAGTGGAAAAGTTATGACAGATTTGGAAGAGTAGTTCATGGAGTTTTTATTCAGTTTAACTCAGTTAATGGAGTTAAAATTAGTTGAGCTAGTTGTATCTAGTCTAACTGAATAATACACTAGTGAGAGTGGAGTGAATTAATTCAAAAATAATAACTCAATAATCAACTAAACAAATACAACAACTAACTACAGTGCATGTCAGTTCCAGTGGAGAACTAGTGGAGAGATAGGTGAAAGGGTAAGATGGACTATCTGTTGTGACTATAGTGATGCATTGATTGCATCACACACACATTGGAGTTGCCAATGAGGATTGCGCAGTACAAGCAAGGTAGATTCGAATTCATTCAGGGGTCTTCTTCAGCAGGGATTGCGCAGTGGAGGCAGGCTATCAGGTGGCAAGAAATCAGTGCATGGATTTGTAGATTTTTTCTGATTAGTGTGTGACGATTGATTGTACTGAGAGCTTGATGTACTAAGCCTTGTATGAGATTGTTACATGATCTCCATGATACATAATATATGATAGTTGGTGTTTTCAGCTTCAGTATTTCCCATTAAACAACTGTGTTATGTGCGATTGTTTTTATTGCTTCATGTGTTTGCAATTGATCTTAAATTTCCACAAAAGATTAACAGTGGAAGGATTCTGTATTTAGCAAGAAGATAAATATTGTTAGACTAGGAGAATATGGATATATACATGCATCTTGTATATAATTTCTACATGGTATCAAAGCAGTGTTAATTCTTGAAGATTTCAATTGTGAAGAATTGTTGAGTTTATGCTGGTGGACAATTCGAATTTGCTGCAGAAAATTCTTGGTGCGACAGTTGAGTATACATTGAAATGTATTTCAATGGGTTGCAATTGGAGTATTCCCTTGAAGGCAGCTCAAATTACATAGCCTGGAAGGATAGGATGGAGGCGGTGCTGGAGGATAATGGACTGAAGGAGTTCATCGATAGTGATGTTCCTAAGCCGGGATCTAGCGATGCTACATTACTTGACGCATGGCAAAAGAAAATAGCAAAGACAAGAATAATTATGTTGGAAGTTGTGAAGGACCATATCGTGTCCAGCCTTCATGGGAAAGCCACTCCATTTGCAATGTGGAAGGCTTTGACATATTTTTTCCAAAGTAGCAGTGACCAGAGGAAGTTGGCGCTAAAAGATAAGCTCAGAAAAATAAAAATGGAGAAGGGTGACAGTATTCAAAAATATCTCACGAAGTTTGTCCACTGTAGGGATGAACTGGGAAGTGTGGGGATTACTGTTGATGATGAATACTTGGTGAGCTTGGCTCTCCTTGGGCTTTCGAAGAGTTGGCATAGCTACGAAGACTCTGTCAATGGATGGGAGAAACTGCCGGGATGGGAGTGACTTTGGTCGGATCTTGTGCAGAAGGAGATAAGGTGAAGTACTAGGGATGCCTCTTCATCGAAGAATGACGATGAAGAGAATTGCGTTTTGGCTACCAAAGAAAGGAAGGGGAAGGGGAATAAATCCCATCCAAAATACGAAGCTAAAGGCAAGAAGCAGGATTTGTCCAAGGTGAAGTGTTTTCATTGTCACGAACATGGGCATTTCGCCACTAACTTCCCACAGAAGAAGAAGAACAATCAGGTTGTTGGAGCTGCAGCTGGAGAGGCCTTAGCCTCATAATTTGAACTTGATTTCTCTTTGATCGCATGCTTGATTTCAAGCTCAATGGGATTGGTGTGGTATCTTGATAGTGGTGTGTCTTTCCATATGACGGGAGACAAAGAGTTGTTTAGTGACTTGGAGGAGAAGGATCTCCAAATGCATATAGAGATGGGCGACGATGGTAGATATAGTGCGACCGGAATTGGGACCATTACCTTTGAGAGGGATTCAGGTAATCCATTTCTATTGAAAGATGTTATGCATATTCCAGGTCTGAATAATAACTTGGTCTTAGTCGCAATGTTGGAATATAGAGGTTATGATGTTGTTTTTAGCGATGGAAAAGCTTTCCTGTGACATAAAACAATGGGTCAAACCAAGAGGATAGGGATTCAAGTTAAGAATCTCTACAAGCTGGAGGTAGATGGCTGCGCTGCAATGATGGGCAAATAAGAATAAGTGGTGAGCCTGGATGAGGGAAAATTACGGCACAGGAGATTGGGCCATCTTCACCATGGCGCTTTGAATATTTTGCAGCAGATTTCTACTAGACTTCCCAAGAATAATCTTGCGCAGTCATATCGGTGCAAGGGATGTACTATGGGTAAATTTGTGAAGACCACCTTTCATGAGAAGGAGAACCGTGCTTCGGTGATCTTGGAGAGAATTCACATAGACGTGTGTGGACCTTTCTTGGTTGCTTCAGCAACAAAACACAGGTATTATGTTATATTTGTTGATGAGTATTATCGTAGATGCTCGATCTTATTCATGCAAAAGAAGAGCGAAACATTCTCAAAGTTTTGTGAGTTTAAAGAATTGGCGAAGAAGGAGTTAGGGAAGCAAGTGAAATCTCTACAGAGTGATAATGGTGGTGAATATATCTTGAGCGAATTCAAATACTTCTATAGAAAAGAAGGAATTAGAAGAGAACTTATAGTGCCTCATAACCCACAACAGAATGGGGTCGTGGAGAGGAAGAACAGAACGATCGTGGGTGTTGCACAAGCTATGCTTGAGAGGGGACTAGACTTGCATGCAGTGGAGGAACTTCTTGTTCCCAAAGATGAGCCTCTAGATGTGGATCAGCCACAAGAGGAGATTCATGGAGTGGAGGAGTCCACTCATGCATAACCAAACATCAGACAAGACAGAAAGCGTACCACAGAAGTTGAGATACTGAAGCTTGATGCGGCACAGAATGTAGGAGTCCCTACATCATAGTGCAAACAGAGACAGTCACCTGACTGATTTACTGGATACATGGCTCTTATGAGCAAGTGTGTTGTGACAGGGCCATCTTCTTTTGAAGATGTAGCACATGAGCCCACATGGGTAGATGCCATGGTGGAGGAGTATGACTCCATTGTCAGAAATAGTGCTTGGGATATTGTTCCAAGGCCGGTGGGTAAATCAGTGGTAGATTCGAAATGGATCTACAAGGCAAAGCAAGCTGTTGATGGGAGCATCGAGAAGTATAAGGAAAGAATTGTTCCCTAGGGCTTCTCACAGATCGAGGGGATTTATTATGAAGAAACCTTTGCACCTGTCGCACAGTATTCTTCCATAAGGACCATCCTTGCTCTCTCAGGGCAGATGGGTTGGCACATTCATCAGATGGATGTGAAGACTGCATTCCTTAATGGGATAATGGAGGAATATCTGTCTATTGAGCAACCTGAAGGATTTGAGATCTTCAGCAGCGAGTCACATGTGTACAGATTCAAAAGAGCATTGTATGGGCTGAAGCAAGCACCTCGTGCTTGGTACACACGGATCGACAACTATTTCACTGGGTTTGGATTCACCAAGAGTGAGGTGGATGCAAACCTGTACCAAATTGTGGTGGAGGGTAAGCTTTTAATCATTGTACTTTATGTTGATGATTTAATACTAATAGGTGATGAGCAGTTGATACACTCATGCAAGGAAGATCTTGCAAAGGAGTTTGAGATGAAGGATTTGGGCCTCCTTCATTATTTCCTTGGATTGGAAATATGGTAGCGGGAAGGTGAATTGTTTGTGTCTCAAGGAAAGTATGCTCGGGAGATACTTGAGAAGTTTCACATGTAAAGCTGCAAGCCTATCGACACTCCTCTTCCAGGAAATTGGAGGAAAGAGGATGCTACAATGACAGAGGTAGTGGAAGCCACTTTTTATCGACAGTTGGTGGGTTCTCTCATGTATTTAGTTAATACAAGACTGGACATATGCTATGCGGTGAACCAAATTTCACAAGCGATGGTTAAGCCTACCAAGCTCTTTTGGAAGGCAGGCAAGTATGTCCTAAGGTATCTCAGGGGAACATCTGAGTATGGCTTATGGTATAGACATACAAATGAAGTGAAGTTGCATGGCTTCACGAATGCAGATTGGGTAGGCAGTTCAACAGACATAAAGAGCACATCAGGAGGGATTTTCAGTATCAGATCTACAATAGTTTCTTTGTACAACAGGAAAAAAATATCTATGGAACTTAGTTTGGCAGAAGCAGAATACACGACAACAAGTCAAGCTGCATGTGAGGCTTTCTGGATGAGGAAGATCCTGGTCGGTTTGTTCAATTCACATTTAGATCCTACAGTGACACATTGTGATAATCAGAGTTGCATTAAACTCTTGATTAATCTTGTGTTTCATGATAGATCTAAAAATATTGATATCTGATATCATCATATTAGAGATTGTGTGTAGCGCAAGATCATGTTGCTTCAGTACATTCCTACGGGAGATCAGGATGCAGGTATTCTGACAAAGACGCTCACCAGGAGAAAATTCGAATACCATAGAGGTAGGATCAGGGTGAAGGATAATCCCTATATTGTTGAGAGGGAGTGTTGAGATTCAACAAAATGATGAGCTTAGTGAAAATCAGTCACCTTCACTAAGTGGGTCCGCGGGCTATTTTTAGGTGTAAGTCTATTTTTAGACATGGTGATCATATTTCAGAAGTTGCAGGATGTTATTTGTGGATGGTTGGTCAAGTTGGAAAAAATAGATGAAATTATATTTTTAGAATATTGGGCGAAGTCTATATATAGATCGTCGATCTAAAAATATAAGTGTCAATTATTATTAGCTCTTAATAATAATCCAACAATAAACATCAACTTATTCTCTTGGAGCACTTAATTTTAGTGTACAGATTTGGCAAATCAGTGGGCTGAAGGAATTACACAATTCCTAGGCTTTACTGGTGGTTCATGCGTGGAGGACTCAATTAGAACTGAAGTGGAAAAGTTATGATAGAGTTGGAAGAGTAGTTCATGGATTTGTTATTTAGTTTAACTCGGTTAATGGAGTTAAACTCAGTTGAGCTATTTGTATCTAGTCTAATTGAATGATACACTAGTGAGAGTGGAGTGAATTAATTCACAAATAATAACCCAATAATCAACTAAAAAAATACAACAGTTAACTACAATGCATGTCAGTTCCAGTGGAGACCCAGTGGAGAGATAGGTGAAAGGGTAAGATGGACTATTCGTTGTGACTATAGTGATGCATTGATTGCAACACACACACATTGGGGTTGCCAATGAGGATTGTGCAGTACAAGCAAGGTAGATTCAAATTCATTCAGGGGTCTTCTTCAGTAGGGATTGCACAGTGGAGGCAGGCTAACAGGTGGTAAGAAATCAGTGCATGGATTTGCATATTTCTTCTGATTAGTGTGTGACGATTGATTGTACTGAGAGCTTGATGTACTCATATTTGCATGAGATTGTTATATGATCTCCATGATACATAATATATTATAGTTGGGGTTTTCAGCTTCAGGATTTCCTATTAAACAATTGTGTTATGTGTAATTGTTTTTATTGCTTCACATGTTTGCAATTGATTTTAAATTTCCGCAAAATATTAACAGTGGAAGGATTCTGTATTTAGCAAGAAGATAAATATTGTTAGATCAGGAGAATCTGGAGATATACATGCATCTTGTATATAATTTCTACACGCTTTGAACGTGAATCCCATGAGTTTTTTCTTGACCAACCATTGGCTGAGAGAATGGTTGACTCGATTCCACGTTTCGTTTTTCGTACTTTTCTCATAGAGAGTGAGTCTCATACCACTCAAGTTATTTTCGTTTCTTCATACTCCAATGAACTCGTGGGAAATCCTCCCATTCCAATGGCACAGGGGGGAAATCCTCCCATTCCAATGACATAAAGGGTGTAGTTATCCCATTCCCATAGCGCAAGGGGTTAGTTCTCTTATTCCAATGACACCACCTCCAAGTAGTATGGTCACTTCCTTTGATTGGATACAACTAGAAGGACACCGTCTTCCTCCCTATGTACCCTTTCAAATCACAGTACAAGATTGTAATATGGTCATACCTAGAACAGCCATAGACGAATGCACATCTGTTAGTATTTTTTCTCGACTACTTGGAAAGATTTCAGTTCTCTATAGCTTGTGCCTGTTACCCATAATCTATTGGCCTTTAACATAGGAATTAGTCAACCATTAGCGATATTTCCTTAGTTTCCTATTACTTTAGGAGGAAAGAGTGTCTATGTCAATGTGATGGTAGTCCAAGGCCCTTTGTATTTTAATTTACACCTTGGGCGTGACTATTTTTATGAAATGTGAGCTCTTGTCTCTTCTCTCTTTTGTGTGATGCTTTTCCCGCATGAAGGAAGAATCGTGACCATTGACCAACTTTCGTTCATTGGTCCTGATTTGAATTTCAATCAACCAGATTTTCTAAATGGTCGTTATATGCAAGTGGTATCTCCCATGCCACAGGTTAATTATGTGGCAACTTGTTCCATGTCTGCATCAACTGATTATTTAATAGGTAATGTAGTGCATATTAGTGCTTGATCTTTCCATTGGATCCATTGAAAAATTTTAGAGCATTGTTATTCCATATGATGAGAACCTCTTGGAAGCTATGGCCTCCTAAAGGTCATGATCAAGGTCTTGAGAAAAGTTTCTTTTCTTGTGTCAAGCTCATTAAAAAATGAAACAAGTTCATTCTAGCATAGTTCTTTTGTTGTGTCAAGATCGTTAAAAAATGGAATAGATCCCCTTCCAATTCAATTCTTTGATTAGATCTTGTAAATTCCTAGTCGAATATTTCATTTGATCTTGTAAATACACCTTCATTCCATCCACCTGTTAGTAACAACTAATCTAATTTGGTGAATGAAATGAAGCTTGGGGGGCATGTGCCTAAAATTGGGTCATTATGTTGGGGGAATGCAAACTTATTTCAAGCATATTTTTTTCTCAATTTCAAACTTGTGTAAAAATGAAAACAATTTCAAGCATAGTTTCCCATGTTTCAAGTTTCTATAAAAATTAAACCATTCTCATCCTATCCCTCGAGATTTCTTTTTTTATGAATATATTTCTGCCAGATGAGCCTTGGTTTTCTCATTCCATTGTCACAACCATATGCTTGGCCAAACATACACATTCACTTGGTTATTATACCCTTTCCCAAAGAATCATTATGATGAGTGGTGTTATTAGCCTGCCTCTTGACCTCTACGTGTTTTGAGCAATTCCATCATGACCATAACCATTTTCTACTCTTTATACCACTCAATAATCCAAAAGCGTTCCTCTTTTAACTCTTTTCAGACTCCCTAAACATGAAAATATCACCGAGCACTTGTCTTTTCAAACTCATTAAATTGAATGAAAATGTGTTTGCAATTATAAGTTTAACCCTTTTCCAGATTGAGATAAACTAGTCATGAAAAAGGAATACCTTAGTCGAACATGCCTAAGAGGTTATCTAGAGTATCATTTTCTGCCTTTTCGAACTCAAGAGACAATTTTATAAAAAGGAACCTTTTGATTTTGATTTTTTACCTCTTTTTCAAACTCTCTAAACATGAAAAAGAATTCGAGTTACACCTTCGATGGACTTGTAAAAGCATAAAACAATGATATACCTATTGAACATGACGGTAGTGAACCACTCCTTCTTAGGGTTCTTTAAAAATACTCAGAGGATTAATTTGAAATATGAACTTATAGATCAAGCATGTGTTATCCTCCACAATATTGTAAAAAATAAAGAGGTATTGACCAGAAATGGTTGGGGAAATTGGGAAAACAAGATACTTTAACCTATTAATGGTAGCGAGTCAGTCTTGAACATGACACTCTTTCACTTCATCTCCATGACTATTGGATTGGGAAATCTTCTTTCCTCTTTGGTTCATCATCACACCATATCAAAAGCATCCACATTCTATTTTAGGTCAATACTTACAACTCCATAAAGTTTCGTCGATATGTTCAAGAGAAGTACTTCAGCTGATATCTACTAGGATACTCTTAAGCATCATTCCATGTCTATCACTCCTGAACCAGTTCCACATCAACATCATTCCGTCTCAAATATTGATACCTATTTCGTATTGTCAATGGGGGATACACCAATGCCCTCTTGTGACGGGTCACTTCCTGTTGACATCAGCTCATTATCCAAGAAGTTTAATTAGAAGCTCCCTTTGGTACCTTGAACCTTGCATACATCAATCGAAAGTTTCCTTTCCCTCGGCGATGGGTCTTCATAATTATCCTACAACAAGAATATTTTGTGTGGTGTTTAACTTTAGCTCCTTTATTCACAGCACATAGATTGTACTATAGTACTTTGAGAGCCATTAACGTCATCGATGGTTTCTCTCGTGTCTATTAATGGATTACATAATTGGCTAGTAAACAGATAGTTTCTACCATGCTCGAATCCAGCTCATTTATTAAAATGGTTAGACTTGTACATCAAGCGATCAAGTGAACGTGATAGAAGATGTTGGATCTAGTTCCATCCGGGCTACGATTTCAAGATTAATACAATATTACAAAGTATGATGGCTATAATCATCCAAACATGGGTCCACTCTTTTTCGCCAGTGGACGGGACTACTTGATCATTGTACTTGAGCATGGGTATGCCTCCATCAACATTGATATCATAATGAAAATTTATTGCAGTAGATGATGATACCAATTAGTTGTTCTGTGTCCAGACTTGTCACAAGGTCAAGCACTTTAGTCATCAGCTATTACTTTTGACATTTCACTTGAGGAAGAAATTTGTTACGAGCCATTTTTTCACATCAATCTAAAAGGCACTAGAGAATTTGGCGGAAATTCCGACGGCCAATTCGTCGCTATTCTGACACATATTCGTCGCAAGAGCGAAAGTTCAAGGGCAGACAAACCATGGTTTCTCATGTCGTCGCCGTTCCGACGCAAGTAAAAAGTGTCGCACTATCGACACTTATTCCGACGTTCCGAACAAGCGTCACTCTTCCGACGTCTCACAAACCGTCGCGGCTCCGACATTTTAAACTTCGTTCTTCCGACGCTCATAAACCGTCGCAGTTCCGACTAAACGTGGTCCGACGTTTTGGCGTCGCTCTTCCGACGCTTGTAAACTGTCGCAATTCCGACTAAACGTGGTCCGACGTTTTGGACGTCACTCTTCCGACGTCTGGAAGATGTCGTAATTCCGACGATATGTGGTCCGACGTTTGGAACGTCGCGCTACCGACGTTTGGAACGTCGCGCTACCGACGTTTTCATACTGTCTCTCTTCCGACGTTTCTGGGTTGTCGCAGTTCCGACGTTTAGCACGTCGCGCTTCCGACGTTTTCATACTGTCTCTCGTCCGACGTTTCTGGATTGTCGCAGTTCCGACGTCTACAAGGCGTCGGTAGACCGACGGAGGGTTCAATTTTAAAAAAAAAATTAAAATTTTAAAAGACGAGAAACGTTGTTTTGAAGATATTATATGAAGTAAAACAGTCCATGAAAGTGAAATAGCAGTATGTAGAATAGTAAACCAACAGATAGAGTACCGACGTCCATTGTTCCAAATACAAATTAAAGTACCCAAAAACCTACAATAGTGAAGTAAAAGAGTCCATGAAAGTGAAGATATTATATGAAGTAAAACAGTCCATGAAAGTGAAGATATTATATGAAATAAAACAGTCCATGAAAGTGAAGATATTATATGAAGTAAAACAGTCCATGAAAGTGAAGATATTATATGAAGTAAAACAGTCCATGAAAGTGAAATAGCAGTATGTAGAATAGTAAAGCAACAGATAGAGTACCGACGTCCATTGTTTCAAATACAAATTAAAGTACCCAAAACCCTACAACAGTGAAGTAAAACAGTCCATGAAAGTGAAGATATTATATGAAGTAAAACAGTCCATGAAAGTGAAGATATTATATGAAGTAAAATAGTCCATGAAAGTGAAGATATTATATGAAGTAAAACAGTCCATGAAAGTGAAGATATTATATGAAGTAAAACAGTCCATGAAAGTGAAGATATTATATGAAGTAAAACAATCCATGAAAGTGAAGATATTATATGAAGTAAAACAGTCCATGAAATTGAAGATATTATATGAAGTAAAACAGTCTATGAAAGTGAAGATATTATATGAAGTAAAACAGTCCATGAAAGTGAAATAGCAGTATGTAGAATAGTAAAGCAACAGATAGAGTACCGACGTCCATTGTTCCAAATACAAATTAAAGTACCCAAAACCCTACAACAGTGAAGTAAAACAGTCCATGAAAGTGAAATAGCAGTATGTAGAATAGTAAAGCAACAGATAAAGTACCGACGTCCATTGTTCCAAATACAAATTAAAGTACCCAAAACCCTACAACAGTGAAGTAAAACAGTGCATGAAAGTGAAATAGCAGTATGTAGAATAGTAAAGCAACAGATAGAGTACCGACGTCCATTGTTCCAAATACAAATTAAAGTACCCAAGACCCTACAACAGTGAAGTAAAACAGTCCATGAAAGTGAAATAGCAGTATATGAAGTAAAACAGTCCATGAAAGTGAAATAGCAGTATGTAGAATAGTAAAGCAACAGATAGAGTACCGACGTACATTGTTCCAAATACAAATTAAAGTACCCAAAACCCTGCAACAGAGAAAAACGCTAATCATAATCATGTGAGGAGTGTGATATGTCCAAAATATAAAAAGACCATCAGACCATATCAATAAACCAGCAACATAGACCAGCATCGCTAGTTTTGAAGGCAGAGTGATAAACATTAATCATTTTTTTTTTCACAAGAGAAAAAACGTTGCTTTGAATATATTATATGAAGTAAAACAGTCCATGAAGTCATTACATTTTCACATCTGAAGATTGGAACCCAAATATCCATCCAGAAAAGTGGAAGTCCCACCCCAGACGGTGATAGAAAAATACCCCATGTCACATACAGGGACTTGATATAAAACCCAGTAACGGTCCACATGGAGATTATCGACAATCTGAGAAAGCATCCAAATATGCCCGAGGCATCTATAAGAAAGTGAAATAGCAGTATGTAGAATAGTAAAGCAACAGATAGAGTACCGACGTCCATTGTTCCAAATACAAATTAAAGTACCCAAAATCATGCAACAGAGAAAAACGCTAATCATGTGAGGAGTGTTATATGTCCAAAATATAAAAAGACTATCAGACCATATCAATAAACCAGCAACATAGACCAGCATCGCTAGTTTTGAAGGCAGAGTGATAAACATTAATCATTTTTTTTTCACAAGAGAAAAAAACGTTGTTTTGAATATATTATATGAAGTAAAACAGTCCATGAAGTCATTACATTTTCACATCTGAAGATTGGAACCCAAATATCCATCCAGAAAAGTGGAAGTCCCACCCCAGACAGTGATAGAAAAATACCCCATGTCACATATAGGGACTTGATATAAAACCCGGTAACGGTCCACATGGAGATTATCGACAATCTGAGAAAGCATCCAAATATGCCCGAGGCATCTATAAGAAAGTGAAATAGCAGTATGTAGAATAGTAAAGCAACGGATAGAGTACGTACCGACGTCCATTGTTCCAAATACAAATTAAAGTACCCAAAATCCTTGAACAGAGAAAAACGCTAATCATGTGAGGAGTGTGATATGTCAAAAATATAAAAAGACCATCAGACCATATCAATAAACCAGCAACATAGACCAGCATTGCTAGTTTTGAAGGCAGAGTGATAAACATTAATCATTTTTTTTTTCACAAGAGAAAAAACGCTGTTTTGAATATATTATATGAAGTAAAACAGTTCATGAAGTCATTACATTTTCACATCTGAAGATTGGAACCCAAATATCCATCCAGAAAAGTGGAAGTCCCACCCCAGACAATGATAGAAAAATACCCCATGTCACATACAGGGACATGATATAAAATCCGGTAACGGTCCACATGGAGATTATCGACAATCTGAGAAAGCATTCAAATATGCCCGAGGCATCTATAAGAAAGTGAAATAGTAGTATGTAGAACAGTAAAGCAACAGATAGAGTACCGACGTCCATTGTTCCAAATGCAAATTAAAGTACCCAAAATCCTTGAACAGATCAAGAAAAACGCTAATCATGTGAGAATTCAAAGTAAAGTTAATCTATTAACATTGCGAATAAAATTACACCGAAGTCAAAAACATTTCCTGGCCATACTCATGGAAAATTTGTCATCAAAAAATAAAAAAATTAAGAAGACTGCCCTCATACGGGGAAACCAGTCTTGAACGTTTAATTTACAAAATTCAAAAATATTACTTAAAGGTCCAGCACAGTAAAATAAACTAAAAGCAGCCCAATTAACTGGGCCTGCTAAGCAAGAAAAACAAATCAACCAAACTAATCCTCCACTGGTTCCTCCACGATTCGGCACCATCCTTCGGAAGGTCCAGGATCGCTAGGTGCTACCTCCACATGCATGCCACGGCTCCCCTCCTGAAGGCCCGAATGTTGGCCGGCTTTTTCCGAGCTCAGACCCGCCGGACGAGTGCATTCTTCCTCCGTTTGGGCCTCCTCGCGGAAGACCACAGTGACTACAACTGTGATTCGCGGGCGGTTGAGAGTGCAATCAAAGGAAAATTGCGCAGTGCGCGTCGTGGGAGAAGGTGAACTAGCGGTGGGGAAGCCAGGAGCAGTGGAATCCATTTGGTGGCCAGATGCTACAAGCCGACCCCACCCACTCCTAGTATTTGGATATCGACCTAAGTAATAATCACTGGACTGGCCGGAAGTCATCTCTGTTGAGGTGCTGGAGGGAGCGCGCCGGGATTGACCTCTGGTGCTCCCCCTGTGGCAACGCATCCTATGACGCACGCGAGGCATGGGTGCAATCTCAGGCGCAGTGGGCACAAGAGACGAAGAAGCAGAATTCCAGGTGCTTCGAGGAGGAAGACGGACGAGAGACGGAGGCAGAGAAATGGAAATATGCGGCAAAGGTCTAGGCGAAGTTCGTGGCCCTTCTCTTTATAGTCACGATTACCGAACCGGTGTAATCCGACAGCAGAAGCACTTGTCTGAAAAACCATGGCTAAACGCCATTTTTTATGTCGACCCGTCTGCAATGCAATCAAAGGACGGCCGTCATAATGAATCTCTGATCATTAATAATGAGAGCTGAAGGCCGGATCAAATTGGAGCGTGCGGAATCGCTCAGAGGAGTGGAGGTCCGATCTTGAACAGTGTTAAAAATTAATTAATCTAGATTTGATGTGAAAACTTAATTGAACAGCGTTAAATGTTAATGCGAATGATATGAAATCGCCATATCCATGTCCCATCACCTTAAACGCCATCGAATGCACCCGCAGCCGGGAGCAGGGCAAGTTTTTATTGAGGACACGTGGCAAAAATTGATTGGAGCGGATATTTGTTTGGGCCGCTCGCGCAGTGGAAATCCGAACCCGTAAAATATTAGGGCGAATTTGATAAGAAATTCGCGTCACAAAATTGGCCGACGTCAGCAGGCTATTTTGGAACGCGAATTTGGTTTGAATTATGGTTTATCGCCGTTTGAAGTCCGGCGGGCTCGACTTTTGAACAATTTTCTTATAAAATTTGTGTTGGTTTCTTTGATAATACACATATTAAAATCCCGCTTAATAAAGAGACAAAATTGTTGTGCTTTCGGAACCTGACCCGAGGATTGGACATGAGTTAACAAACAAAAGGATAGCGGAACCAGACATGCACCCGTGGTCAAGCCCTCTACCAAAACCACTAGCGGAATCACAAAAGCGGGTTGCCCATATCGCACCGCTTTTGCGGAGTAGGCGGTATTTCCTATTCGCGAGCGATTCCATAGGGAATGCGACACGTGGCAAAGTGACCCCGGAAAACAACTGTTTAACCCACGCCATCGTACGTTAAAGCCCGACGTTGGAAGCCTAGCGAAATTGCCAAGAGTCGTTGATTTGGAGAAGGGCCATCGGACGGTGGTCGCACGTTGAACTTGCCTGGAGGTTAACTAAGGTGTGCGGAGGATAGCCAGGTACGATACGAGTGTTTGATTGGTTATTGATATATATAGGTGGGGCCGGAGTATAATGAAATTGTTTAATTAAACGATTGGCGGATAATTAGCATAAGTCTGGAGGGTGATTGTTGTAAGGCTGGGTGGTGAAATATAGAGCCAAAAGTTCACTACAAGTTATTTATTTAAAAAGAAACGTGGAGTATAAATACAAAGTGTTGAAATTTAAACATTGGTTATAAGGATTGGAGATAATATAAAGTCGGGAATATAAATTAAAGTCCAACCATTGTGGATAGTATTTATTTATCAAATTCTACGAATTTGATAAATAAACCCGAAGAAAGAAGAAGTCAATTAAGACTCGGGCTGGAGGAAAAGAATGGGGTAAACCAAGGGAAAATGCTGACAGAGCGATTGTAGACACACCGGCTCTCCTTAGGGGTCCAATTTCAGTTTTGTTGCGTCACACGATGATCTCTCTTCTCTGGCATTTACTTGTATTGAAGATCACTATTCTAGGAATAAGGAGTTATTTTCTCCAAAAATAACCCTAGCCAAACATTGACAATGCATCAAGGATATCTTTCTATGCTTCATAAGCAAATTTGTTCTACTTCTAAATCATGTCTTGGAAGTGGTTGTTTTGCTGGAAATTATTCACCAGTTGGTTTCATACCAAAGTCTTTTTCACATTTTCAGCATCCAATACATGAAAAAGATAATGGTTTAAAACAACCTAAATATTTGAAATTTCGCAAGAATTGTCTGGCACACTTTGAATATGAATTTTGAAGTCAAGTGCATGATGCTGTATAGGATCAAGTGTCATTTTGAATACCAAATGTTTCACAAAAAACTTCTCAACATGCTACCATGCAGTAAGGATTAAATGACAATATTGCATCAACTATTTCCATAATAAAAGTGCACCTCGGCCATAAGACTAAACAACTACAAATGTTGTAGATCTATCAAGACCACACAATCAAATGTATTCCACAAGGCCAATACTGTATGAAAAATGAAAAGGAGTTTGCAACCAAAAATACCTTAGGCAACTAATTCAATTAGATACACCAAACCATCAGCAAAAAGGAAAACCAGCCTACTCAAAAGGCAAGCGTTTACCTCCTTTGATAAAATTTTGAGTTCCGAAACAAGGGCCTTTATTGTCTTGTCAATGCCCCTAGTAATTTGAATGGGGTTTGCACCTGCTGCAACAACCTAAACAAAAAGGTTTCATTTCAAATTATTTTCCACAAATTTAAGATACAACCATTGTCAGTTTTGTATTTCCGAACAAGCTCATAAATTTTGACAAAAGAACCAAAATTTTTTAATACCTTATAGCAATTTTTTCACTCAAAAACTATCTTAGACTCAATAAACCCAACCCAAAACTAAAAAACCAAACACCATAAGACCCTACAAAAATGAATAGATGATCTTAATCCGGTACCATCGACAAAAAGTTACCTTTACACCCTCACTTATTAAACCCTGTGCTGTTGAATTTTAACTTCAACTGCTGCAGCAGAAGGACGGATGCAGCAACAACATTTTTTTTTTGGAGGTTGCTTGCATGCCATCCATAAATTTAATTCAGCATTTAAAATGCCTGCAAGTTTTTTTTGGTAGATGGCCGCAGCCATATTTCTGTACAGGATTGTATTTAAATACAACAACCAACATTAACGCAATTCACCAACCAAAAATTAAACAAACAGAAATTTACCCGACAGTTTTGTAAATTCAAAAGGAGGACACGTGGAGCATTAATATTGGATCGCATGAAATTGAAGGGAATCTGAAAACCTGAAAACCGGACCTGAATTTTTTATAGGGCACATTGGATTGAGAATTTGAGTTAAAATTAGGCAGACGTCAACATCCCATTTTGGAACGCGAATTTGGTTTGAAATTCAATCTATTCAGACTTTTGAAGTCCGACGGAAAGGGTTCTTTAATGTTTTGATAGTTTAATATATACATATGTTTTAAACATATGTTATATATATATCATATGCGAAATGAAAGGTGGGCCATAGAATTTAGTTTTAATTTTTTTTTTTTTAAAAGAGGGTTTATTATAATATGTTTTATATGTTACGGCATATAAAAATAAAAAGGACAAAAAAGCTTGGTAGTTTTTTTTATAGACAGTGCGTAAATTTTTTATTACACAGCAGTGTGTAAAAAGTGAAAGACTGAGTGTAACTTTTAAGTGTGTATGCACAGCAGTGCGAAAGTGAAAAACACAGCAGAGTGTTTTAGAGACAAAGTATGTTTGTTTTGAACAGACAGTGAGTTGGTTTTATGCACTGCGTTTTGTAGCAATCATAATTTTGTAATCCCTCTCAGTGAGGAAGAAGTGTAATAGTTTTTTTTTTGAGTTATTGAAGGGAATAGAAGTTTGTTTTCAAAGTATTGAAACTATGTCTCCTGTCAAAGAAATTTTTATTTTCTCTGTGTTAGAGGAAGGGAGATTTATGGGTGGTTCTTATGAATCAACCAACCATTCAGAACATGCTCATCAATCCAAACCATAAGTATTATGTGACAATATTCAAGCGGGCACTCAATCGGATTTCTGAAGCTATGTTAGAGAAACCCTAAACTCTCACTGAAAATAGGTGAAATGTGGCACCACTCAGAGATTGACATGTGCCAATTGGTACAAGTGGTAGACAATTGGCATGCTCAAACAAAGAGGTGATGCAGGAATGACATGAGGGAGAAAATATCGAAAAAGCCCCAAATCTGGAGAACTAAAGCTCATCACCAACCTGAGATTGACAACTTTACATGATGTAACCTATGAAATCGTAAATGGAGAAATCATAATAACAATAAAGTAACCTATGTAACAATAAAGTCGGATTCATCCTAGGAGTGGCAATGGGAGAAATCATAGTGAACAACAGGAAACATGCAGAGTTTCTTACAATCGAATAGATGAAAAAACACATACAAAAAACCTAGATAATAATCATGAACAAGCTTAATATTGAATTATGAACTGTAAAGGAACTTAAAAAATGTGACATTACGAACATGGTCAAGCGCACAAGCAAAAATATCCTGGACATGACCCTGGTTGACAAGTTGTATTGCTCATGATGCAAGAGGATTTGTACCTGCACTGCCAAGTCAATCAAAATCCATCATTATCTATACAATAAATACGAGTAATTGATGTAGTATTTTTTACTCTAAGATGCATTCTTATGATAATGTTAGAACATATGTTGAAAATGTCAAAACATACCTGAATAAGCTCCTCTTCGTTTCAAGAACAATTTATTGGAGTCGCATGAACTTGGAAGAAGCCTCCCACGATCTGAAAGAGTAGCAACTAAGTCAACGGTGACTTTTTTGTTGCTACGCTGGATCAAGGGAGGTTTGCTCCAAGATTAAATCGCTCCAATAAATTATTCTCTACTAAACAGGGCCAACCACGTGAAGGTGGAAGCTCTTATGGCCCCTCCCCCCCCTCACATCACTCTCAATTCCCCAATACCCAATCTATATTTCAAGTTTTACTTTCATGAGCATAAAAAAAAATATTCAATAACTAGTAAAAAAACAATTCAACAAAAAGTACGCAAGGAAACATTGCAATTAATGCTTGACATAAAAATATTATGATAAATGAGTTTTTTGTATAACGCAAAAAAATGTTCCAAGTATGGTAACGTTTGTCTTATAATAATACAATATTTTACATTGTCAAATTTTCTTTTTCTTCTTCCTATTTTTAAAGCTCCTAATTACATCATCAATATCATCGTGCTCTGCTCCTGTTTCGTGCCTTTCAACCCGCACTGCTGACCTAGTTGCGTATTCACGATGTCTGGGCTCATCCAGTGACGGGGCATCGCCTACAAAAACAGATAATATTAAATTTTAATTGTCAGTTTTTAAATATCATTGAACTAGTTCGGTAATATTAATAATAAAAATTGCAATGAGATTATTTACCTGGTGCACCAGTTGTCGCCGCTGACCTAGTTGCATTGTCACGATGTCTGGTTTCATCCAGTGACGGGGCATCGCCTCCAAAAACAGATAATATTAAATTTTAATTATCAGTTTTTAAATATTATTGAACTAGTTCGGTAATATTAATAAAAAAAATTGCAATGAGATTATTTACCTGGTGCACCAGTTGTCGCCGTTGGGACTGTTGCCCTGTCTTCCTCTCTGGTGGTAAGATCCTCAAGGGAAACATTCTCTGTCATATAAACAAAAAACGTTATAAGGACAACCATCGAGGTATAATTAGAAAAAATTATAAGTGGAAATTAATTACCGTCACGGCCCTCACTGATAGCAGCATTGTCGGCCTGGTCCCCACTACAATGATCAGGTTGCACGAGAGGATCATCTACATCTGGCTCTAAAACTGGGTTATTTACCTCGTCGGTACTGTTGCTCCCCTGATTTAAACAAAGTTGTTAGACATTAAATTTATGGACGAAAATAAAAATATTGAAAGGTTAATGTTTTACCTTATCAGGCATTGTAGATCTTGGGACCTGCCCCAAGCTTCTGCGACGTTCAACTACAGCTTGATAGCCAAAACGAAAAGCAATATTTTTATCTTCCTCTGTAGTTATTGTTCCAAAGTCATCACCCTACATTATATATGATTGTGTATTTTTAATCATATCTGATAGGATTACAAACACGTTGGAAGGCGATACAATTAATTATAAGATGTTTAGCTACTTAATTACAATTCTTGCAGCTAATTTCAAGTAGCCACCCTGGCCGAGCTTGTGATGGCCCTTTTTCTCTATCCTAGCTTTGGTTGCCTTTGAGGTGTCAGGCAACCTAGCATCAAAAGATTGAAGTCGGATATGACGTAGCACACTTTTATTTTAGACATAAAGAAAATTAAAGCTATTGAATTAAAGTTGTAATTTACCTTGCGGGTCCAGTTGGCATTTTTCCTTCTTTCTTTGCCCTTTTCTCTTTTCCGTCATGGATGATTGCTCTCCACTCACTCTCTGAAACTGCGAGAGGACGCTCATATCTAGGGTTAAATTGCAATTGCGTCCTATAGGTGTCCCTGGTATATTTCAAATATTTGCCGGCTACCTGAGCCACCGCTTTTCTGTCAAATGTGCCGACCCCAAAAGGGCTTCTAGATAATCTAGAAGTTCTTTTTTCAGGTTGGAATTCTGGGAATTCCACCCTGTACGTATGGTTGGGCCAAAAATTACCAACGCATGGCTCTCCAGAATCCTGTAGAACTCATTGTTTCCTACACAGAATAAAACCAAAAGAAAAAAGAAGATATTATCATTAATTTAAAAATAAAAATCATGATAAATATGTTTTAGATAAAGTACATGAAATAGTTAAAATATTAAAATTTACCTGGGAGATGTACATGCTTTATAGGGACACCCTCATCGTTCACCAACAACGTGCCATTAATGGTCCCTGTGGAGCTGACACGTGTAGCTCCAGGAAACGCAATAATGTAGCTTGCCATATCAGCCTCATCATTGCCAACACGTTCAGCAGTTGGCTGGGTGTCAGCTTGGGCAGGGTGTGTTTCTTGTCTAGCACCTAAAGGAGTAGAAGGTGTACGAGAGGGTTGTTGGGCAATCTCTTGCCCTTGTGTCCCACTACCACCAACACCGGGTTCAGCAAATGCCAGAAGACGCTACATACAAAAGAACTTTTTATTAGTTTAGTCAATGTAAAAATTAAAAATCAAACTATCACAATTCATCTCATGCAGAACAAAAAAAATATCCTTTTGAATTTTTATTATTACCTGATATCTATTTAGCTGCCTCATAAGATGTTGTATCCTCTCTTCTGTTTCATGTGTTTGAGGCGCATCTATCAAAGCATTAAATTCCGACGTTGCATCTCGTGCCTTTTTTTGCAACAACAACACTGGAGATAGGGATGAAAAAAGCTCTTCCTCAAAGAGGGAATCATCAGGCGTACCATGGCTAGGTGTCTGCATATTTGAACAAAATTAATATTATTTCAATTATGTAAATAACTAAAATACCTGAAGATAGAGCAATGCCGGCACTTTACATGTTCTTCCGCTGGCCTCTTTCCGCGATCATCCCGTCTCGGGGTTGTTCCTGTACTGCCCTGATCAGTCTGCCACATTGCAATAAAATTATAAATGTAAAAACTTGAAAACAATATCTAACTTGAAAACACAAAATAAAAACTGAAATAATTTCTAATAAGACACCGGAAGACAGAGTTAGAGTTTCAAATATGCCTTGCATTGAATTCAGTCCTGGAAACATGTCATTGCACATTAAGGCACCCAAACATTCAATCCACGAATGATATATTTAAGTAGGCTTCTCTGATTCTGGGAAAACACCATACCTATAATGCATTCACTTGCATGTATAAAGGAAAAGGAAAACATGTTTTCATACAACGGTGACAAAGGCATCTTGGGGAAAGGTATCTTCACTTTTTATTTATGTTGTTCACCCACACCACTCTCGTGTTTTCACTAATATTGTTTTGTCATTTTTGGATTCAAATTAAGTTAAGGCCTTAAGTATTTTTTGACCTTTCGGTGTAGTTTTTATAAGTGGCATGTATGGATTTTCCATTAATTCTGCACTTTTTCTCTTCATGCGCATGTTTCCTGGAAATCAAATGCATGATTTAGTCCCATACATTTAACAAGTTGTTGGATCAACTCCATAGGAAATATCATGTTTCCTATTCAATCAAAATTTATCTCAGTTAGGGTAGGTAGGAAGGTTTTCCCTTTGTATTAATAGGGCACTTCTAACTTGCATTTTTATTATATCTTTCAAATTTAGTGTCGTTTCAATTAGGGCATGATTTTTTGCAACTTTCAAGGTGAGAATGAACAAAGACAAATTTTTGTGATGGATGATTGTATATGACTCCATGGCTAGAGGAAAAGGCACTAATCTACTTCTTCAAATATCTATAGTTCTCATTCACCTCATACGAAGATGGTCCCTGATTTTGAGCCAAATGTTGCGGCAAAAAGTTCCCCCCCTCCATAATTTGATAGTCAATGGAAATTTCTTAAATTGATGATGGGGCAAGATTATGGAACATTGGCACATACATATGTAATGGATTCCAAGATCATGATATATGTTTGCATATGTTTATGGCAATGTTCCACCAAGTCCCCTGGAGGTGGGAGCGAGGGGACGAGGGAGCGCGGGAGCGGCCTATGCAAAAACTCCCTACCAATTTTCAGGAAACGTGGGGGGACGTCGGGGTCATAAAAATTATAAAATTTAATATTTAAAATGTAACTATATTTTTGCAAGGAATGTATATACAATCATCATACACTTGCATCATGAAAGATAAATCATAAATGATAAAATTACAAATCGATGAATGACGAATCATATAATTGAAACAAATTTAAAAGTTAAAAGTTAAAACATACATCATACAATCATGCATGTAAGTTTGTAAGTTTGTAACTATATAATCATTAATGTAACTACTAACAATGTACAATGAAAATAAAGTTTAAGATATCATATGACATATTATGTCAAGATTCAAAATAGAGTTTAAACTGAAGTTTACAACTCAAGTCTGAAACATAAAACTTAAACGCAAATAAGTTATGTCTGAAACATAAAACATAAAACATAACATATGAATATCAAATGATATCATCATATTGATAAATGAGCATAAATGCTCAAGTTAATGCCCCACTAGTCTCTGCATCCAACTTCTGCACGAATATATCAAGATCAACCATGTCACCATCTGAATCGGAATCACTTGGATTCTCAAATATGCTAAGTGGCACATCAACTTTTAACACGAAACCATAAACTAAAAGGGGCGGTGAGGGGACGTGAGGGGGCGTGAGGGAAACATCCCCTAGAAGTCCCCAAGACCCCGGAGCGCGAGGGGGCGAGGAATCTAGACCCCTAGGTGGGGGGCGAGACCCCGTGTAACACTGGTTTATGGAGGTGGTGGAGAAAAAAAGAGCTCAAATAGAGCTGAAATTTTTCACATAAAAAGGACTGTGGGCTTGACTAATGGTTCCATTTAAAAAATGATATCTAGACAGAGAATAAGTGTAGCATGCAAACATGCATTGAAAATCCATATGAGTTTGCATTGTATTACTTATGATGGATTCAAATTTGGGTTTCAAAATGCGAGGTTATGGCATGATTTTGTCGAGAAACCCTTAGTTGGATTCTCATGTTGGTTTAATTTATATTTTAAGTTTGTTTTGCAGTCTTTGGGTGATAGTAACTCATGAACTAGGTTACCAATGTGTAACAATCATATTTCAAGAATAAAATTGTGATTTTTTTATATTATTATTATTATCTATTAGCTACGAGTATTGACACCTAATGCCTGGAATTTTGACATCTTGATAGCATGGATAATTTCGAAATTTTTTCTAGTAATGTTAACATAATAACTATCATTACATGTCTTCACTTTTTTCACCATAATAGACCTGTGATATGGACTCATCACACAACTTCATATGCTATGTCCCAACAAGTTCAAACTGGTTGAACCTACCTCATAGTGTGGTTATTAAGGACAAGTTGCTTGATATATAACTCGATAGCATAGACCACGTTGCGGTTCTAAAAAGAATCCTCAAGTGTCAAAAAAACTTCACAATATGTTCTACTATAAAGCCTTTTGGGATACCTGAAATAATATATGTATCATTGATGACTTTTAAAGTATGACAAGATCCGGAGGGAAAGGAAATCAATGGAAGAGTGATCCACCAATGAGAACCTAGAATTTAGCATCAGATGAGTTAGAGTCTAGGAAATTGAAAGCCTATAATTTTAATTAGTGATGAAGGACATCACATAGGTAATTATATTTTCATGTATAATAATCTGTTAATTCAAATTTAAACTACATAATATGAAAGGCATACCATAATTTTTTCCACGTAAGTCCAAACAACCTATAAAAAGGGAAAACCTTCTTTTTCCATGGGAAATAATTTACCTTTCCTTTTTCAAGACAATCTAAATCACAAAAAATATGAACTATACTGCACACATTCTTGGATAATGTGAAAGTGGAAAAAGAATACCCTACACAAGTGATGCACACATGTACATTTGAACACTAATAGATTTTTGTAGTTGAAATGCAATGCTTGTTTTCATTTAAATGTAGGGTTTTTAAAGCAAGGAGAAATAATGGCTACCAAATTAATAAGCGTTTCTTTGGAAAAAATTTAAATCTTGTGCTGGGTGATGAAGATAATAGAGGGTATTGAATCTTGATTCTTGACATCTAGAGAGAACCCTACAGCCTAACACAATCCAATGTAATTGACCAAAAAAACCCAAATAGAGTCAACCCTACTATAGGAGGAAGGGCTCAACGATGAGAGACTTGCCATTTTACGGGGAAATTTGAGGGGGCGAATGTTGTTACGCAAGAGATGAGGGAAGCTAAGAGCCGGGGGCGAATGTTGTTCCACGGGGCGGGGGCGGGCGGCGGGCGAATGCGGGGGCAAGGCGTGCCAAGGGCGAGGGCGAATGCGGGCGAATCTTGATGCAGAAGAGGTCAGGGGGGAATCCGGGGTGAGATCTTTGATGCCAACGAGAGCTCCCGGGCGAATGCGGGGGTGCGTGCCAAGAGCTCGGGCGAATGATGAAGACGAAGATGCGTGCAGGGCGGGGTGAAAGGGCGAGGCGAATGCTGTTCTGCAAGAGCGGAGGGCGAATGCGCGCATGATATCAGACGTTAATGTGGCACACATGTACATTTGAACACTAATAGATTTTTGTAGTTGAAATGCAATGCTTGTTTTCATTTAAATGTAGGGTTTTTAAAGCGGGGAGAAATAATGGCTGCCAAATTAATAAGCGTTTCTTTGGGAAAAATTTAAATCTTGTATTGGGTGATGAAGATAATAGAGGGTATTGAATCTTGATTCTTGACATCTAGAGAGAACCCTACAGCCTAACACAATCCAATGGAATTGACCAAAAAAACCCAAATAAAGTCAACCCTACTATAGGAGGAAGGGCCTGCAGTAAGAACTTACCATTTTGCAAGAGGGCGGGGGCGAATCTTTGATACATGGGGCGGGCGAACGGGCGAATGCGAGAAAATGTTGTTACACGGGGCGGCGCGAATGCGACGCAAATGCGTGCAACAGAGAGCGAATGCGCGCGTGATATCAAACGTAGCTATTGCGACAAATACCAAACATTTTTATGTAACGCGCATATAAGTTTCGAATTTTTATGTAGCGCCCATATAAGTTTGGTATTTTTATGTAGCGCGAAAATAACTGTCGCTATACCGACGGCGGAAAAGGCGTCGCTATTAGGACGGTGCCTCCAAACGTCGCAATGGCGACACCTAGACATTGTGTCGCCGTTGCGACGTTTAGAGTCGTCTCAATAGCGACGCTTTGGGCCATGGTGTCGCAATTGCGAGGTCTTCCTTTAAACGTCGTAATTGCGACACTAGTTTAAGTGTCGGTATTACGACACTTTTCTATAGACGTCGGTATAGCGACGGTTTCGGGCGGGATGGAAAAAATTTGGGAAAATTTCCGACATTTGGTCAAAAGCGTCGGAAATAGGTGTCAGAATTTCCGCGAAATGTAGTAGTGAGGCTTACAAAATATATCAATCAATATCCATGAAATTTTTTTCATCATCACTTCACAAATCCCTAAGCATCACTTCTCCAAAAAGTATGAATTTTTGGGACAAATTGCTTAAAAACACTATTTTTAGCCCCAACGCTCCTTGCCCTTTCGGTAGCCTGTGTTCATCACATGTTGCATGTTTGTGCATTAGCACTAGTTAGCACATGTTGCTCCATTCTACAGGTGCACTAATTCTAAAAATTCAAGAAAATAAAAAACATTTCTTAAGATTCCTGTTCAAGATGCTTCCAAGGTAGTTTTAACTATTTACCTCAAATAGAGAGCTTGAATTCCTATCTCATCATATCTTGGATACCTTATCTCTTATCCCTTGAGCTCATCCTCCTATAATTTGTGTATCTCAAGCCCAAAATGGTAAATCCTAAACTACCACACTCATCCTATAAATTTACTACCTCCCATAAGGTCTGGGTTGGATTTTGGAGATTGATAGTGCCCTTATTTGTCCACTTTGAAGATAGAGGAGTTATAATATTCATGCATTTGGGTTGGAATTGAGGTGTACTTTGTGACAAGGAAGGATAAGAAAACTTGGGGAGATATCTACAAAGTCTACTACTATTTATGGTTGTAAACTGTCTCATATATTTGTTAATACAAAGATTATCTTGTTTTCCTATATTTTTTGTGTTATGTTTGCACTCATGTGTTTTAGTGCAGAATGTTTTCCTAGACTATGCTACATAGTTGTTGTGGTGATTTTCTTGTTTTAATCATATGTGAAGGTTATAATTATAGCATTTGGAGCTACAATTGGATCTTATAGGTAAGGAGTAAAGGAAGGCTTGCTATGGATTCTAGGGAGGCTTCTTTCCCATCCTCTAATTTATCTAAGGAAAAATTTATGTTTTTTGTCTTTTTTTGTTCTATATTAGACCACTAGATCTAGGGACTTTACCTTTGTCCGTGATTATGAAAATTATGAATAAGAGATGCTATGATCAATCATTAGCATAGTTTTTTCCCCAATAGGTAGTGCCTCCATACTTTTAATGCATGAATTATAGTTGTCAACTCCAAATGATAAGAAGAGTACCTATACTTTTGTTCCTTTAATTTACAGGATTCATAAGTGGCCACCCTTCCCTCGTGCATGAGAAATCTTCCTACACCTTATTGACACGCATCGTTTCAGACCACAAATTCTTTATCGAGGTCCACAATTCTTAACATTGGGGATGCGATTATGAGTTGCTTTAATTGTTCAATTTTTTTTTGACATTTTTTTGTCCATTTAAAAGTTTTTCCTTTCTTTTGCAAGGAGTTCATCAGATGAGAAATTTTGGAAAACCCTGTATAAATTGATAGTAGTACCTTGATAAGCCCATAATATTCTTGATTTTCTGAAGATATATCGTTATTCTTCCAAGGATATCACATGGGCTAAATATTGAATTTGGTCCTTATAGAACTCACACATGCTGTATTTAGCATACAACTGGTGTTCCCACAAGGTTTGCATCACTATCCATAAATGATCTATATGCTCCTCCAAAAATTTTGAGTAAATAAGAATATCATCTATAAAAATCAGAGCTAACTTGTCTAAATATGAATGAAATATTCCATTGATTAAGCTCATAAATGTTACAGTGGCATTTGTGAGTCCAAAAGGTAACACAAAAAATTCATAATGCACGTACCGTGTCATGATGTTACTCAAATAAATCCCTCTCATGGACAAGAGTGATCTCCCTAGAATCATTATGGAGAACTAGAAACAAACATACATGAGAATATCTCTTTCCCTAAGTTAAATTTTTTCATATTATTAAAACTAAAGGAAGAGGATGATGCTCTTACCTTTTTAAAAAAATTCCCGATGAAGATCCCACACCCTCTCAAGATGTGGCTCTTCAATGCTTAGAATAAACCTGCAAACATAAATATACAAAGGATCAAATGCATCTGCAACATAATAATAATCTAAAACAAAATTAACCTAATGATCAAGGAGATTAGAAAATGAAATTGTTTTAATGATTATATGAGCATAAACCATTCACAATTCCAAGAAAACAATACAATGAGAAAAAGTATCCAAATGTATTATGTTAGAGTCATTTTTTCAGTGATCAAAGATAGCTCTTTTAAGAGTTTTCCATTAGGTATTTAGTCAAAAATTTTATTTTTATTTTTTTTCTAGTTAGTCTTTAGCAATAATTTTGGTCACTAAACAAGTCTTGTAAAGATATGCTGCTCCTTCACAATTTTCATCTCCATTCATAGCTTTGAAATCATGTTGTTCCATCTCATATAGGTCTAGGGTCTAAATTTCCATGAAAAGTCTTCAATTTTTCGCTTCAAAGGGGTAGTCAAATCTCCATCTCATCCATAAAGGTCTAGTTGAAGGATTAAGCCTGTTTTATAGTCTGAAATAAATTATGTGTCATAGAATTTCTATGCTCTGTTGCTATATTTCGAATAGAAATGAAAAACTTATGTGATTTCCCGAAAGATTCCTTCTGTGATTTCCTAGAATATTTATAATTAAAATCAAAAACTTTGCTGAAAGAAGATATTTTCGAAATTGCATTATGTTAAATATTTATCTTTAATATTTCGAAAATAAACCTTTGGAACCATAGGTTTTAAATCCTATGAGTTGTATTTTGCTACCGTCATACTCTGATATCAATTATTCTCCATTACTATCGTGAAAATTTACATTCCATTATTTGCCTACCATTCATATCACATCACTCTCGTCATACCCCTACCCCACCAATCAATCAACTTCGTCGTACGTTAAATCCCTTCCACCTCTTCGATCATTTGTCACATCTCCATTTCATTCGAAAAACCGTATTATAATTCGCTCTCCCTCATCGTTCGAGACTTAATGTCGAGGGGGGGGGGGGGGTTATAAAAGAGCGGTATTGAACATTGACCCCACTACTACGTGTCGAAAGCAGTGATTTTGCACACCCCCCCCACCACGAAACCACTTACCGCTCTAATACCCCTTCGAAATCTCACTTAGCCGCTGATATTAAACCATTGTTTCCTCCCACCAATCATGTCATTGCTGATGTGGACTATGAACCATCCAATCAACTTAATTCCCTATTTTGCCTAACCGTTAGTCAATTAATTCAATGGATAACCGTTAGGAAACGTACCTGTGCCCCTTTTCAAACAGAAATAATCCAATTGCCTATAAATTCACCTTTAAACTCTTGTTTAAACTTTAACTCTGCCTTTTCAATATTCTTTGCACATGATTATACAACTATTACGAGAGTTCAAAAGATCAATTTCACCAATGTTTGAAGCCTTCTCTTGCAGCTACTGATTTTGTTATAGTTGCAGAGTTTTTATTCAGTCTCGACCTGTGTTTTCTATCAGAGAATTCATGTTTTCTGCCATTACAATAGAGCCAACCATGCCTCCAAAAAAAGAAGGACCTGAGCAACCAGTAAGTCTGCTATTACATCCTCTAGTTGATTTTAATCACATTCCCTTAGTAGACAAAGATCACAAAATACATGAAACCTTGTCTGACATTGAGCTTTTTGAGTTATATTTTTGGTTAGAAGACAAATACTTGGATAAATAAGATGAAATAGGACTATGGGATTCTAATCTCCCACATTTCATCTTTCCTCATACCCATAGTGCCCCAAAGTTTTTTAGGAGATGTTAAGCCTGGTATATGCCAAACCAGAGAGCTATTATCGCTCCTATAGGAGAGGTTTTAGTGACTATTGATGCCCAAACAATTGAAAAAATGATGCAAGCCCCAAACACAAAAGATGCCACACCATTTTCCCAAGAAACCTTGATGGAAATATACCAGAAATTAGATTTTTCAAGGAGAGCTCAAACTCTTGAGCTATTCATGTCTAAAAATGACCCAAACCTAAGGAAAGCCCTCCATTTCCAACATCCATTTTTCCTTAAAGGTCCAAACAAATCGTCACAGTAATTTCCTACCTTCTTGGTTATTATTCAGACCAATGGGTAGATAAAGTCATTATATGATTCTTGTCCATATTCTCCACTGATTCTACACCCTCCATCATTTTAAACTTTAGTCATTTTATTGCAGATTCTATACATGATTAGTTTATGAAATTCACAACTGAAGAGGTTTTCAGTTATGCCTTTGTGTTAGTTTAATTATTCTTGTACTCTCAGGGAGACAAATTTAAGTTTTCCATACAGAAATTGGATAAGGAAGGAAACCAACAATAAATCATTTTCTAGACTTCATTAGTCATGAAGGAGCATAAAGAATATTCTTATAAACAATTTGTGGAATTTTTTCTTTCGCCAGCACCCAGTTTATTGAATAGCACTCTAGAGCCAAGGATTAGTGAAGAATTTAGAAAGGTAATGCAACTATCAGATCAAAATAGAACATGGGATTGGTATCTTTACCAAAATTATACAGAAATAAGATTTTATGGATGTGAACTTCCCCCTTATAAGTTGCCCAAATTCCTCCCCATGAGGATCTTTGCATTGGATTATATTATACAAATGATTAATGCAGATGAAGTGCATTTTGTCTCTGCTAAAAAAAATCATTGTTTAAAATTAAAACAAAGATAGGTCCTTTTATCTATAATAATAGTACACCAAGGGAAGAGTTAGATAATTTGTTGAAAGAAATGCAGTTTAGCCCAAGTTTTTCATGGTCTTATGATCCAGTTGGTGTCATTTCCAAACTGGGGGTGGAAAATAAATCTACAACATATTTTCATACACCTAGAACAGAGATTGAAAAGTACATGAATCAAATTGAATGGACAAAAGGTACACCACAAGAGGTTTAAGAGAAAACACTATCTACATTAGCATTGCAGACTCCTATTTCACAGGAAAGAGCATGAAAATGAGTTATAGAAGTTCAGTCATCTCCAATGACTGGTTCATCTAGCAAAGAGTTCAAAATTCACTACAGGAAGTAAACAAAGCTAAATCCAAAGGTAAATCCCAACAAGGAGTTAGAGAAATAAGTAATCATAATTACTGAAGAGACACCTCCATCCACACAGACAGGTGATCAAGGCACTTCCACTTCTACTACTCCTATTGCTTCTACAATTTCTAAAGATCAACAACCAGAAACTCCTAAATATCAACAAAAATCCATTCAGACTAGCACAACTGCAATAGGGGAAAAGGAGAAGAATATCTTTGACACTTTCAAAGAGATAAAGATGAAGAATGAAATGTTAAAGACAAGTACATACAACCAGTTTTGGAAACAAACTCCCAACTCACAAAGTAGGCTGCTTTCAGCCTTTGCTTCTAAAAAGGGAAAAATGAACTTTGCATTTCTTCAGGCACAAATTCCATAGCCAAAGTCTGAAGCAGATTATAAAAGGACTACATTTTAGTTTTAAACAAAAGAGATTCATCCAATAGACCAAATGGAGCTACATAAGAAAACTGGTGAGATGATTTCATCAACTCTCACTAATACTGCTTGAAGTTTATCAAAACTGCAGGTTTCACTGGAAAATGTATATTCAAAACTGAAAATGGAGAAGGTGTATTCATTTGAAAAAGACACAAGAATCAAGAATTTAGAAGACCTGGTGGTAAAAATTGGATATGATACATCCAATGTGAATGCAATTGAGGAAATCATCAAGAAGAAAAATGCTGACATAACAGCATTGAGGAAACAATTAAAGGTTCCAGCTACAAAAGATCCTTTGGAAAAGGATATTGAAGAGAATGAAAGTCATAAGACAGAAATGATGAAGTTTATAATGGATCAGAATGCTCAATTGAAGCAGATGGAATCATAATTAGAAAATATGATAAAGGAAAAGGAAGAAACAGTGAAGACATCAAAGGTTCCTTTAGAAGTATTGCCACTAGCAACCATTCCTATAGCTCAAACTTCTACAACAAGCACTGCAGATGGAGTTGAGAAGCTTACCAAAGCAGTTTAGAACATGTCCATTCAAGAAGAGGAGATCAAAAATTGCAAGATCAGGTAAAATTATTGCAATTACAAAAATATAATGTTGATATTTCACATGCAGCTAAAGCACAGATGGCCAAAAAGTTGATTGAAAGGTTACAAAAAGAACATAAGGAGTCATCCATTGGTAATACTTTGGGCCAGGTGAAAGAAATAATTTGGGCAAACATCACAAAGTCTATCACTGAAATTTGGCCAAGTATACAGATCATATTTGAGAAAAAGAAGCTTATATAGAAGGAAAATGAGGCCATTACAACAATCAAAGCACAACTAGGAGACAAGCCTACCACAAAAAATAATATCATTATATTTATGAATTCAAAGAACATATATGAGATGGATGAATTGAGCATTGAGGATAGAAAAAAAACAATCTTGGAAGTGAAGAAAGTGCTGAAAAAGAAGAATTTGATTCTTCAACTTGAAGAAAAATTTCACAGTATGGAGGTTATAGTTGAAAGATTTTTCAGTAGGATAGAGTCTATGACACAAAAAGGATTGCCTTCTCTTTTTGTAATTAATGATAAACTGATGACTAGAGATGATTATGGAAAAATACTTTAGGAAATTTCCAGTGATACTACAAAGTTTTCAAATATTAAAGGCACATTAATAGGAAAAGAATTGTTGGGAGCATTAAGCAATGACATTTACATTCAGTATGAAATCAAACATGTCATTGTTATGAAACCAAATTTTTCTGAATACACTGAAGTAGATGAAATTTACCGCAAGGTAATTAAATTAGTTATCCCTAATGAAGAGCGCTGGGAAGAGCTATGTGAGTTTCAAGAGTAATTAATAAAAGTAGAAAAGTCAAATTTTGCCAGATCAGTAGTCAAATGATAACCAATGCAGCCCGCAAAAATCTCATTCAACAATAGTTTCCAGTTACAGCCAACACCAGCACAAAAGATTAAATTTATTTCCATGATGCAGTTAGAAGTTAGTTAGAAAATAAAGCGCTATCAGTTAATATAGCCCTTAATGTAACTGTTGTAATTTATTTTTCTATAAAAACTTCGTTGTACGGAGTATTACTGTTGGATAATCGAGTTTTTGAACTCCGTGTATTACTCTGGACTTGATATTAATAAAAGCAAAGGAGTTGCAAAAATTTTGTGAGATTCATGTGGTATTTTTGTTGATCACTATGCCTCTCTATGTTATTTCACTTCCATTTCACTTTTTGTATAAACTTTTTATCAGTTTATAAACAGAATTCAACCATATGTTCTGTTTATTTGGATTTTTACAATGTGTCTTTCTTCTAATGAATGAATTCAGTAAAATTCTCATTCAAACCCCTCTTTTTTCTACCACTATACACCAATGACAAATGAAATGTGCTCAAATATTTTTCCTATCTTTCATTTCTCATTTTTCTGCAATCCAACCCTTGAAACCAGTTTTAGCTTCAATGATTATAATTTTTATCCAGTAAACAAATCATTATACAAATTCTAAAACAAATTAATTTATATGTAGCAAAAAATCTGATACTCAGCCCTAAGATTGAATAATTAAAAATTGGCACAGAGAGAGCCCTCTCTCGTTAGGTAGGGCTAGCTGCCTAGCTAAAAGTTGGTCCGTGGTTACCATTCTTCACTCCTAATTTTAGCCTAGGAAGTTGGGGAGAGTGATAACATATTATTCAAGGATAAAAGAAAAATCTTACAACCATGCCTTGATGTTGTATGGGTTCCTCTCAAATGGCTCCAATATTCCTCCTTGATTAAAAATATCTCCAATCCAACCCTGAAGTCTCAACTCAATTTACAAGAGAAACTGAGGAGGTTTCAGATCCACCAAAGATGGGTGAGATCCAAATATGATGGGATTAGGGTTCCATGATCCAATGGAATTAGCTCCATGTTTAGAGGGGTTTAGCTCGAACTTATGTGACTCAGAGGATTCTAGTTGAGATATATGTGCCCAACTATGCTTCTAGAACTTAATTTTATTTTTTACTTTACTTTGAGTCAGTTGCACATTTTTTAATGGAAAATAGAGTGAAAAACTGCGTAGGTATTCTTGGCTACAACAAAACATGCACATGCATTGAATCTAAAAAGTGAAAAAGTCACATTTAAGAGGTTAAAGAGATATTTTACCCAAAATTCATGATTTGGTCAAGGAATATGAATGTTTTACTTGCAAGGGAGTATATTGGAACATATTTATAGATGGCGATAGATCCATTTTGACTGTTAAGTGTCATGGTGAAAAAATGACGTGTAACAGATTGCCCCCTAAAGTGCGAAGTCTATACATTCATTAAAATATTGAAGTGATTTATCATGACAAGGATTGGATCAGAGGCACTGGTTGGAAACTTGCAACGAACATTCACGGATTGCAATGCAAATATATAATCATCACTGAAGTAGGCATTCCCATACTCAAAGTAAAAACTAACAAAATGTGTTGGTACAGAAATAATCTAAAATTACATTAATAGTAGACAATATGGACACAACCATCTGTTATGAGTTGGTCTATTCAATCATGAATACATAACTCCTCGCAACCTAGATGGATTAAACTAGATCGAGGGTCTTGATTTCCATCTTTATATTATTACGAATCTACCCATGTGATTGAATTTTTCAACGTCGAACATGGTAGAAACCACTTGATTACCAATCAATAATAAAAACTGTTAACAAGTGTGAGAAAAACCACCAATAATGACAATGGTTCTCAAGGTACTCTAGTACAATCTATGAATTGTGAATAGATGATCTGTGGTGGAACACTCATAGATTCGCTTGATCGAAGGCCAATAATGAAAACCTATCGTTGAAGGTGAGAAACCTACCATTAGGGCATGCAGATTTCAAGGTACTAATAAGGTTTTTGGATCAACTTCCTAGATAATGCACAAAAGTTGATAGGAAGTGACCTGTGGTAGGAGGGCCTATGACACAAAACTTTTTATGTCAAGTTGAAGAAATTTTTTTGCAAGGACTGATTCAGGGATGGTCAACGTGAATGAAGACTGATATTTGCAAAGGAATATGAACTGAGGTTGAACTTATCTTGAACAAATAATGACACGATAATTAGCATGGCAGCATTTGAATCAACGATAATACCCAAAACTTGTTGAATGCTTTCAATGAGTTTTGATTAACTGTAAGATAAATGGATTACCCAACCCAGACACAAGTGTAATGAAGTATCATGTTCAAGAGAGATATGTTTATTTTAAAATAAGTACAAATATGAATATATTTTCCCAATTTACCCCCCACCATTACTGGCAAGTACCTCTTTATTTTTGTCAGGCTTGAGGAGGATAAAATTTTCTTGTTGTGTAAGCTCATCCTTTGGATGAGTCCTCCGAAGTATTTTTAACGAACCCTAGGAAGGAGTGGTTCGGTCCCATTGTAATCAACAGGTCCTGCATTGTTTAATTTTAACGAGTCCACCGTAGGATTAACGCGATGTTATTTTCATATTTAAAGAGTTTGAAAATACACAAAAATAAAACTCATATAGTTCCTTCATCGTAAATTTTTAACGAGCTCGAAGAAAGTGAAACTCGATGTTTTTCAATTTTAGGGAGTCAACTTAAGAAAACTCCATAGTTTCATTTTTCGTAAATAGTTAATTCAGTCCGTAAAAGGGATAAACATATATTGAAAAAACGACAGTTCATTTACTTTAACAATTTCATGTTTAGAGAGTACGAAAAAGCATTAAAAATGCCTCCAAGATTTCACTTTTTTCGTGTTTTTTGAGAGTCTAAAAAAAAGTGATAAAAATTTACTCTCACTCAAAACGATCCATTTTTTAAATGTAACCTATTCCTTGTACATAAAAATCAATAAATTACGATAGCTACTCTTCATTATGGTAAAAATATTGAAAATTTTGACTTCTAAAAGGTTAAAGGAATAAAATAACAATATTTTATTAATAAAAACTTACAAAAGTTGAAAAAGATAAGTTATTTTCACCATTTCATTTTGAGAGCAATAAAAAGGGTTTTTGCCACAGAACTTTCAGAGCTAATATTGGGCGGACCAGTAAACCATTCAATGAACTGTTTCTTCCAGCAGGTAATAAAGGTCGAGATGCAGACCACAGTTGAGTGTTCCAAGGGAATAGTGTTTAACTAGTGTGACAGAGTGGTTTTCAATATGAAGGGACAACTAACACAACATAAGGAGGGAAAGCTAAATAATTTCGGCTATGGAACTATCCTTATATCATTTTCTCATGAGAGGATCCCACTCCTCATTCCATAACAACATTTGGTGGATCCTACAGGACCTAGAGATTCTCGAATGTTGCAATGGGTTTCGTTGATGGCCTGCCATGGTGGAGATGGTGGCCCAATACTATCGTATACACCTCAGTTTTTTGTGTGGTTGAGAAGCCAAATCTTCATGGTAGAGGAATTCCCATATGAAGGGATGGACTACAGGGGTGACCAAGATATGGCACTCCCAGCTTGGATACAGTGGAATGATATAGGTAAAAAATTCTCATTTGAAGTTTTGTGTTTTCTAAATTTTTATTTGTTTGTTTATCTTCAATGCTAATTGTCAAAATATTAATGCATATGTAGGTCTAGTCCTACCAGCAGGACTGCGACGGTTTGACCAATGGGGACACCAACCCATAGTGGCTATGCCACCACAGAATGATGTAGCAGAGGCCTTGTTCGATTTGGAGCGCAACTTGGAGAGGCTCACCATAGATATCTCAAAGACTGGGACTGATGATTTTCCTCTTCAGTACCAGAGGCACGTGGTTGGGGTTCCAGGTCCGATTAGGCGGTAACTACACCAAGTGGCATGTGCCATAGTTTTCTACCATGATCATCATCATGGATAGATGATAGTTGTTCTAAGCTACATTTTATTTTTGTATCATCATATTTGGATCATAAGGCTTTTGAAGCCTATGTCCTCGGATGGTGTATATTTTTGACACACTTAACAGGCTATTATTTACCTAATGATGATTAATACTTTTCATTATCTGAGTATCTTTTTCAATATGGATGGAATATTGTTTTGATTTAACTTTAATGTCATAGATGTCTATTTAAGATTAGCCGATGTATCAGCTAAAGTGTTTGAATTTCTTGAAATATGTTGATATTCAATGTAATCAAACTTCCTTTCCAAGAGATGAACCCTTATTAAAAAACATTCTTAACATGGATGTACTTCTAACTGCATAGACACCATTTAAATTTAATACAATGAGTTGTGAATCTAACCTAATAATCAAACGTTGAATGCAAAATGCAATGAAACCAGATAATAGCTCAATGACTACACTATTTTCTGCTACGTTGTTTGTTGTTTGACCAAGGAAAATCCCTTGAATAGAAACTAACTCATCAGTGGGTGAATAGATGATCCAAGTTGCAGAAGATAAATTCTAAGTACTACGACAAGTGCTGTCCCCAAAGCCAATGTAGGCTTGAGAGAATGTCAACATCTACAATATCAAGAGTGATCAAGATAAGCAGGAAAATTAGTATAAATTCGTAAAGAAAAATAACGAATCTATGGAACGCACTCATAAAAAATATAAGTAATGTACAAAGAATATCTCCACATGGTAAATCACGCATTATATCTCTTCAGAAAGAGACCATTTTTGGGTTGTCCTAAAGAGACACCATCATAATCAAGTAATTCATAAGCACATTTTGCAAGTTCACATTTAATAATGTAAGGGCCATGCCACATAGGTTCAAACATAGCAGCTTCTACCTTATCATGTGGTTGATCGTAAACTAAAAATAGATCTCCTTCTGAATAGACACGAGGATTAAATATTTAATCATATTGTGACTTAACACGTTTTTTATGATCATCAACAACTATTCCAATGGTGTGGTGAGTTTCATCTAATCGTGCTAAGTATAAAAAATTATATTCCTCTTCAGAGGTAGCTAGTAATAATTCAATAGCTCATTTTAATGATGAAATTTCACATTCAATTGGTAAAATGACTTCCAAACCGTAAACGAGTTGGAAAGGAGTAAAACCAGTAGATGTTTTCGTACAGGTACGGTATTACCACAAGGCTAAGAACATCATGGTATTCCAGTTAGTTTTATGAATTCCAACAATCTTCTTGATCATATTGGTCAAAAATTTGTTTTATAGCTTCAACTTGGCCATTTTACTATGGGTATTAAGGTGTAGAATTGTCATGGTGTAAGCCGAGTTGAGCGGAAATTTCATTCATCATAATGTTTTGAAACTGGCTACCATGGTACGTAGCGATGGATTGCGGTACACCGAACCTAGAAATTACATGGTTGAATATGAAAATAGTTGCAGTTTCACCATCACTCTTTAATGTAGGCATCGCCTCGACCCATTTGGTAAAATAATCTATAGGGGGAATAATATACTCATGCCCCCCGATCAAGTGAGGGTTACATGTAATGAAATTTTTGCCCCATTTTGGAAATGAGCCGACATCTATGATTGGGTGAAGAGGAGCAGGAGGTGCACACATCTTTCAATCCAAAATTTGGCAATTGTGACTTTTATAACTGCAATTATGCAATCTTTAAAGAGTGACGGCCATAAATAGCCAACACCCAATATATTTTGGGCAGTGGAAAAACCAGACATATGACCACCACATTCTCCAGAATGGCAGTCATTTAAGGCCTTCTTGGTTTCTTCATGTGTTAAAAAATGTCAGAAAATAGAATCGACACCACGACGATAAAGAGTATCGCCAACAATTTCATATTGCTGGAACTGGTATCGAATTCTATGATGATCATATCATGATAGTTCGGGCTGAAATTTTGGGTTTGAATATATATGATGATATCTCCATACCAAGGATCTAGAGTACTGATGAGAAACAAAGATTCATCGGGAAGATGATCTTCTACCATGGTTTCAGATTTAGTATAGGGAAAGTCACACAATAGTTCAATAAATACCAATGATTCCTTTGATTTATATTTTTCAAATTCCAAATCAAACTCTTATAGGATAAAAATCCATTTAGAGTACTTTCCTCCTAGCAGTTATCTAGTCAAAAATTAAAATATACATCATAGGGTTGCAATTAGAGATCATGGTTGTTTTTCATAACAATATGTAGTGACGAAAATGTTGGATAGCTTGAACATCCACCAAGGCCAATTTCCCACATGTGTGTATTTAATCTCGGTAGGTGTAAGGTTCTGAATCAAATAATAAATCACATGTTCAATGGTAGATTCATCTTCTTGAAATAATACCATTCCTATGGTGGAATTAGATGCAGCTAAATACAAAAAGTAGTCACAGTGATAATCAGGTGGATGCAATAATTGTGCATGGGTCAACACGTGTTTTAATGCATCAAAATATTTTTCAGCAAGTCCATCCCAAAAGAATGAAATGCCTTTTTTCAACAGTCAAGTAAAACCTTTAATCATCTCTGCATATTAATAGATAAATCAACATAAAAAGTTTGCTTTCCCTTGAAAACTTTGGAGTTGGCAAAGAGTAGAAGGAGGAGGTGAATTAATGATAGTGTAGACCTTGAGATGATTGACATCAATGCCTTCCTTAGAAATGATAAATCCCAATGATCACCCTGATTTTAAAAATAAAACACATTTGTGTGGATTCAAATAGATATTGTAATGCCTACATTGGAGGAAAATAGCTCGTAAATGTGTAGGATGATCTTGTCGTCTCATGGAAAGGGTTGGTAAGTCATCCAGGTAGGGTTGCACAGTATTTTTGATATCATGAAATGCATAAGTCATGCCCCTCTGAAAAGTAGCGCCAATATTATTTAAACCAAAAGATAATTTGCGATATGCAAAATTTCCCCATGGATAAATAAACACAGTTTTGGGATGATCGACAGGGAGTATGTTTATTTGATTATATCCAGAAAATCCATCCATAAATGAAAATATTTCATTTCCAACACAATCATCAACAATCTAGTCGACGTGAGGGGTAGGATAATTGCCTTTGGGACAAGCCTTATTGACATCCCTATAATCGACACATACTCTAATAGTTCCCTATTTTTTTTCACTGGAACAATACTGGATACCCAATCAGTTAAGGGAATAGGATAAATAAAACCTGCTTGAAGTAATTTTTCAACCTCAACCTTAATAGCAGCTTCTTTTCATGGATGTATTGGACATAATATTTTTCTAATAGGTTTAGCATCTATTTATGTCTTAATTTTGTGAATTACAATGCTAGGGTAGGACCAGGAAAAAATGTCACAAAATTCTTGGAATAGGGCTTTGTACATGTTTATTTCATCAATTGAGCATGGAGAACCTATATGAATGTTCTCATTTATCCCTGGTTTGAACGAAATATCAATTTGAATAGTTGCAGAGATGTTTCCTAAATTCATTTATGAAGCCGAATGAAGGATTGACATGGGATTTTGGAGTTCACTGACATATTCACTAGAAAATATGGTCGAAAAGTCATTCTCAAGTTTATCGAGGTCAGGTAGAAAATATGAACGATTATCAATATCATCCCATGGTAATTCATCCAACTTCATAATTTCCATAATACTTTCGTTAGTCGAAAATGATTGGTTGAAATGATCAGAAAAAGATGTCGTTGTTAAACCTAATAAATGAGAATACTCGTCACTGATCACATTCACTTGATCTTTTTTATTTGATGGGGGGTCAGAAAGAAATTGAATTTCCACATAAGACAATTAAAATGGACTTAAGGTCATCTCACTTCCATAGAGGTCTAACTCAGATTCTAAAGGCACAATCCAAGGGTCATTCGATGACATTATGCTTGACGCAATCATGTTGACATTGGCAATATTACGAGGAATATTTAGAGGAGGCATGGAAATATCTTCCATTAGAGATGAATCTTTAAGCAATCCTACTCCAACATATTCATAAGGAGTAATTTTATTTCCCACATAAGGCCAACTACCCGTAGAGGCAAGATCTAGAGTATAGAAAGACAATAGATCAACTTTGACAATTTTACCTTTATGGGGGAACGTTGTCATTCAAAATAATGATGAGACTTGAACTGTCATAGCGTAAGACCAAATTTTTCCTAGCATAAGGTTGTATTCAAGTGGAGCATCGATGGCTTCCACTTCAACTGCAATAGTTTTATCTTCTATCTCTATAGACAAATCTTGAAGAATCCCAAAAGGGTGAAAACCTATTCCATCGAAGCCTTTTAAAATTGTTGGGGATTGATTGATTGTTAGATAAATAAGGGCTTTCCAACAAGCCATATAAAATATACACGTATATTCTCCCTCATTAATTACCACATGAAAAACTCGCTTGGTTTTGACGAAGACTGTTATTTGAAAATCCATTTGGTGCGGGAGTCTAGGTACAAAATTTTGTAGATCAAAGATAATGAGATTAGAGTATTGAGGGTAAACAACTCCAATAGATGACAATAGTAACTTAATTTGTGTTGTAAAAGTCTGTAACAATTCAAGGGCCGGCATTGTTGAAGGTGACATAGCCAGATCTTCAACAATGTTGTAATTTTGAGTAGCTCTCGCATGTGGATTGAAAGACGACTTTCGTAGAACACTTTTAGGAGGCGGTTTAATTACCATGTCAGAACTAGGTTTTTTGATGTATAATGGTTTGAAAGTAGGTGGAGTTGAATTGGAAGGTTGACTAGATGACCCAGTTTCGTTTCCATTTACAGGACCCTTAGATCCATAATATTGAGATCTCGTTGCAACCATAATTTGAGAGGACATCATCATGATATCAACTGATGAGTTGGAAAAGGATGCATTATGTGAAACCATTTTATTTTCCTATGAAGGAAATGGATCCTTAATAACATAGGGTGTGGGTGAACCTTTGAATAATTTAGTTACCTCGGCCCAATGGGGGCATTCCTTTGTGAAATTATCTTAATCACAAATCAAACAAGGGTAACGAGGTTTCATCTTCTCGTCAGATGCTTCGATTTTATATTTTTTCTCTTTTGAAGAATTGTTTTGTTTGGTTTTACTCTTCCCTTTCTTTTTCCCTTTGGTTGACTTGGTCTTAGCGGTAGATGAATCTACAACGTTAATTTTGGAAGTATTTTCCAGAGAAGAGTCTCCTTTAGGTGAATCAAGTAAAGTTATAATTGGAGTGGTAGATTTGGATTGTTTCTTTATAATCTTGGATGTGAATCGTACCAATTACACCATCTGTAGCATGAGAGCTGGAGGGAGTCATTGTTACTTGACTGGGGTGAGGTAAATCTGGAATATTTTCATACGAAGTTCCAGACTGCATGTAAATGAGGTCTAGATATTGGGATTGAGCGATAACCTGCTCTTCCGTTACAACACCTAATTTGGATACATATTCAGAAATATTTGGGAGTAAAGTCTTGATAAATCATTGAGCCAGAATTTGATCTGGAATAAAAACTTTGACCAAATGACATATATATCTCCATTCGTGATTGTGATCAGAAATATAGGTAGACATATTTTTCTTAAGTAAGGTCAAAAATTCGGTATCATTATCATAACGGATTGGTAGCTAAAAATGAGTTAAGAAAGCAATCGCTAAGGCATTGAAATTGTTGAAAGAAGCTCGTGGTAACTCAATGTGCCACTTTGCGGTTAAACCAATCAAGGTTATTTGAAAAAGTCTCAATCAAATGGAATCACTGATTAAAGAGTTGGATGTGCACCACAAATAATACGACAGAACATGGTTTGAAGGGTCCTCTCCTGATTTTCCCTCAAACTTCAAAATGTCAATGGGAAACTTAGTAGGCATGGTCGACCAAAAGGGAAAATAATAGATAGGATCATTTTTTATCCACGAAGATTCTAGTAAATATAAAGTTTCTATAAAAGGTAACTGTCGGTTAGGTTCTTGCTGTGAAAATTGATAACCTTGAGGGACAAGTCAGGTAACTAGGGGAGTGTATCCAGGATATCTTGGAATAGCCTGAGCAGTTGGGATGTGCATACCTCCAGGGTAACTAGGATTAGCCATACCAAACTGAGGTTGAGATGGTATCTGAAATGTATGACCAGGGTATGGTCGACTCTAGAAAGGAAAATTTGGTCCCATTTGTCCTAATTGATATTTTCCCTGAAATAGTTGGCCTTGAACAAATTTCCCTTGAAAGGTTGACTTGTAAAAGGTTACCCTTGAAAAGGTTGAATTTTTTGCGTAAATGTTGCACCAAGTTGTCCTAAAGATATTTGAGGTATAGAAGGGACCATAGGTCTAGCTTGATAAACTATAGTCTGTGGGATAGCCTGTGTAGCAATAGACGTTGACATTTGATGGGTAGTAGCAATATAAACTTGAGGAACTACCGGGATGGGTCTTTGAGGAGTATCGGGTTGCTAAATAGACGTTTTCACAACAGATTTGGTAGGATTACGAGGAGTACTTGGACCATCTTGCTGACTATTAAGAACAGATGCCCCTAGTGTAACTTGAGGTATTCCTTGAACAGGTTGTTGGACTTGAGTATAACTAAATTTTCTAGTTGACTGAGGAGGTTGATTGAAGGGTATTTTCTGGGTATATTGCAAAGGTTGTTGAGTAAACAAAGGAGTGAATATAGTGTTCATCCCTAGATAAGGAGTGTCTAGTAAGGGTTGCAACACAAAATATTGATCATAACCAGTTTGACGCATTGGAGCATAACGTGGATAGTTACTGGGTAAAGGTCTCCCTACAGCCATAGTATATGTTCCAACGTAAGGTTTTCCTCCCGAAATAGGTTGTTTCTCCGAGACGGAAAGTAACCACCTGATGGGTTAACTTGAGGAGTATTCCCAGAAATCACATAAATGGTTTGTTCTGTAGTCATATTTTGGGCAGTAGACTCTAATAAACTAGCTGATACAGTGGAAGCTTAAGAGGAAGGAGATGCTCCTGAAAAATTTTTCAGTAAGTGAATTGTACCCAGAAGTAATTGAAGGACCACCATACAATAATTTTTTTTAAGAAGATGAAAACATGGATGGATCAGTAGACACACTTCTAGAATCCATATTAAATATACTATATTTGGGTAAAGAGTAAAATGGAATTTGGCGAAGTGGATGACCGTAACTAGATGAATGTGCAAAGTAAAATATCGTAGGATACCAAGTGTTTAGTCAATTTAACATCTTAAATTGCTCACATAAATTATCGACTGGGGTTAGTAAAATGATGAAGTGTGGTGCACTGTATGTGCTTAGTTAACCTTGTTCTTACTTCTTTGTATGTATTTTTATGTTATTTTTGGGGTTTTGTTCTTTTGTTGTGTAACAGTGTTAATCTAAAAACTATAAAATAAATCTGATGACTTTTAAGAAGGAAGAAAAGGGAATGTTTCTAAGTTAAACTAATTTACATAAAAATAAATTAAAGACTGTTGCTAGTTAGAATCTAATATGGAAAACAGAGCATTTATTTTAATGATTTCTATCTTATCATTAGTCCTATTCCGTGGATCTAATTTTTAAAACTGAGATTGAAATTGCAGTGTTGTTCTAGGTGAAAGTAGGAAATGAAAACAACTAATGTACTTTTAGTTACTCCAAAATTCAATTATGAAGTGTTACCTTCTTGAGATGATATGTAAGCAACTATATATACTTTAACTTCTAATGTCCTAGAAAAATAAGCAAAGTGTGCAAAGGAAAAAATATAATGTATATTTAGCTACTTCCAACATTCAATTATGAAGTGTGATCTTCTTGAGATGGTGTTAAGTAACTAATTATACCTAATGATCTAGAAAACCAAGTAAAGCATGCAGAAGGTAACTCAGTAATTGCATTCATAAAACATTCAATAATTCAGTCTTAAAATTTGATTAAATAAATCTCCTTGGAATGACCTTTAGGAATATTAGAGATGCAACTAAGTGAGGATCTGAAAGAAAAATGTGAAAGTATGTAAAACTCACTGTAAAAAACTAATGTATAATTGATTTTCCCCAACATTCAATGTGAAGTATTATGAGATGCTGTATAAGAAATCAATTATACCTTAGTTTCTAAGTTCCTAGAAAGAAAATAAAACTACGCAGAGGAAAACTCAATAACTGTGTGAATTAGACATTCAATCATTTGTTTTAGAAACATATTCTTGAAATGACCTTTGAGAACATCCTTGAGACAATTTATTGATAATTCTAATCTAAGAAAATAAATGACAGAACACTAAAGGAAACTAGATAACTGTGAGCTCTATTGCCTCAAACTTAATCCAATTGGTATTGAAATGTTTTTAGAAAAGAAAAGATTACACAATAATTCTAAAACTAATACTAAGAAAGAAAATAAACTTTAAACTAGAAAAGCAGTTAAATCTCACACATTTTAGATGGCCAATCCAAAAGCATGAGGATGGAAAGTTTGAGAAGCTCCAAATGCAAGTCCTCTTCTTTATTCATAAGGTGAGCATTTCTTCAACTTTTCACATGATTTGATAGAAGAAAGCTTCCCCTATTTATACAAAATATGAGAATTTATCTCATTAATGAGAGTCCATGAATCTCTCCCTATATCTCTAGAGTTACAATCAAAATAGGAAATGATAAGACACATGTCTTCTTAGAGTTTCAATACAAATAGGAAATGAGACACATATCCTCATGATCCCATGATCTTCTCCACTCAAATTCGAATTTGGTTTTGGGAGGCCACATAAAGGTATTTTAGAAGCTTCCTTTTTACCTACACATGGCAACAATCTCATCCCACTTGTTAGGTATAAGCATATGCACATTATTTTCTAATGTTTAACCACAAATTCACTTAAAAATGCTAAGAATTAATAAAGTTTGGAAAAACATAAATGTAACCCAATAGTGGTAATGGTAAGGTAAATGTAGTGAAATGGAGGTGGAGTGAAGGTGATAATATGGAAATATAAGTGAAAATGTAATGGAAGTGAATGACAATTTCAAGGCCCAACACTAAGGATACAGACGAAAAGGAGGTAAATCTAATGGAAAGTTCGGTTCAATGGGCCGTAAATCTAATGAAATATGATGCATGGGAATTGTTTCTTCTTTGTCGTCAGTAATTTATTCAATGCTAATAAGGCCAGGAGGAAGATTCTTAGTGATGAGAACTTTTAATCGGGGTGAACATGGACCGGGAGTAGGGGATATAACATCTGAAGGCGACTCAGGTTTCGAAAAATCAGACATAGGTTCAAAGATTTATGGTTCAGTTAATCGTGTATCTGAGACTTCATGAGTGACAGACTCTATTGTAATGGCTTAAGAAATTTCTGGTGGACTTTGTTCTAAGATTATTTCAAATTATTGAGGTCTATTTACTTCAAAATCAGGATGTATCACAATCGGTGATTCTGGTTGTTCTGAAGATCCGGCCCCTATTGATTTTTTCCTTTCAGTTTTAATTTTCTCTAACTGAATCAGTCTGTACTAAGGGGGTTCCCATGCCTTCTATGTGAATGTCTTGGTATTTCAGCCACGATTAATTTTTAGTCAAGAAGTTACAAAATTTCAATAAATCACACCTAAGGCCTCAAAAAAAGAAAAACAAACAAATGAACATGCGCTATAAAATCTACGAGTCAAACCACACACAAACAATTTGTTTTCACAATAAAATTATTAGTTAGTGATGAAATCCAACATGGCAGAGATCAATGTGAAAAACTAGCGGATGGAACTAGTTACCCTGAGAACATGCTTAATGAAACAGTCTAGTGCAAGCAACTCCACTATGCCATCTCTAGTGAAGATTACCATCCAAAAAGTCCAAGTGAGTCTAGTCAACATCTGTTCCAGGTACAATGGGACCTTCCCTCCACTATCACCTTGGCAAAAATCCTAAGATTATAGCCACTAAGGTTACCAACTAATACAATCAAACCTGGGCAGACAGTCCATGGCCCGACGTACACAGAAGGGCAGAGTAACTAAACTCAATCCCATTGAAATCTCCTCAACATGCAAAATCCAAGGTTTACTAGCAAGTGAACCCAAGCACCTTTTGGCACTATTTTTAATGCGTGCAAATATTCTATATTTACCAATGAAGTAGGTACGATTACTCCATTAGGTCCAATATGACCTCATGGTTAAATATTGTACAAGAACAGCTTCCCATAGAAAAATTACAACAATTGGATTTTCTCCTTACCGCAAGATTCTATTATTTTTTTATTTTCTTTGTAAAGTCAACTCACTTCCCTATTCCAAAGCACTAATATGATCTAAGTTGGTGGAATGAGCACTAGAAAATACAAAAAATTATAGATTAATTTTAATTAGCGCCGTGTTATTTGGATGTTTCTTAGAGGGATATGAAAGTGAAATTGATGATATTGCGACCGACTCAAAATACTTTAATACATTCAACAATGAATATGCAATCTTTTTGTTTGATGAAATCCTAGTTAAGGAAAAGTAAGAGGTTCTTTGAACTTGAAAATGTAAAACTTCTAAAAATCCCAAAACATTTTTTTTCATGAAAACACCAATTCACTTTGAAGTTTGTTCAATTGCAGAAAATTTAGTGAAAATTTCGTTCGCCTTAAGCCAAAACATATGATTTTTTTTTTGCAAACAATTATTCCCAATTCTTCAAAATTGATGAAAAACTACAAAAACTCTAAAATTAATGAAAATTTTTAAAAATAAAATTTCTTAATGAATGATTTCACTATTGATGCCTACAAGTTCATTTCCATGATTACTTCAGACTGAAAGAAAAATAAATCACTTTTCCATTTAGCAAACAGAAGCACTTTTCATAAAACACTACCTTCTTGAGACAATCCATACTTCACTAATCTAGAAGCTTTCTTTCACAAATGAGAAAAAAAAAATACTCAAACGAGCAAGATCAACAAAAAATTGGTATATTCAAAGGAAAAATACAAAACAAACAATTATTTGAAGAGGCATTCTATATTTTTCGATAAAGCAAGAAAACAAACCAGTGAAAATCCTACCCGAAAACATGAAAGGGATAAATTCTCAAAAAATTCACTAAGGAAAACAAAACAAGCTCACAAACAGGTTTTGAAGGTTGGCACAGGTAAAAATGACGATTTAGAAATTAGCAATCAAACTCTAATAAGAGGGATTTTTTTTTTTTTGAAAACTTTCCAGGGGGTGTGTAGGTAACCAGTGTAATCTAGTGTGCATGCACGTTGTGTTATAATTAAAACTGTGCAATATTGCACTCTTTTGGTAAAACATAACCACACATGGGTGAGGGATTTCAGAAAAAATAAAAACAAGGCATCCAACCTAGAGGATCTAAAAGATCATAAATTCAACAACATTCAAACTCAGTCAAACCAGTAAAATGGAAAATCAAAACCAAAGAAAAAATAGAGGACTAAGACGTTCCCCAATTGAGTCGCCAATTTGCTACCTGGATAATCCCTCTTGCAGATAAGATTGATCTCCCTAGAATCCTAACAGAGAACTAGAAAGAAAAAGACATGAGAATATCTCTTTCCCTAAGTTAACTTTGTTCATATTATCAAAACTAAGGGAAGAGGATGATGCTCTTACCTTTTTAACAAAAGGCCTGATGAATATCCCGCACTCTGTCATGATGTAGCTCCTCAATGCTTAGAAGAAACCTACAAACACAAAATTACCAAGGCTCAAAGGCATCTGTAGCATAATAATAATCTAAAACCAACTTAACCTAATGATCAAGGATATTAGGAAATGAAATTTTTTTAATGAATATAGGAGCATAAACCATTCACAATTCCAAGAAAAAATACAATGAGAAAAAGTATCCAAATGTGTTATTCAGGGATAAAAGAGAAATCTTAAAACCAAGCCATGATGTCATATATGTTCCTCCCAAATGCCTCCAATATTCCTCCTTGGTTAACAAGCTCTCCAATCCAAAATTACCAGCATAATATTACCATAAGTGAGCTCCCCTAACCGTGAAGTCTCAACTCAATTTACAGGAGAAACTGAGGAGGTTTCAGATCCACCAAATATGGGCGAGATCCAAAAATGATGGGATTAGGGTTCCATGATCCAAAGGAATTAACTCCATGTTTAGAGGGGTTTGGCTCGAACTGATATGACTTAGAGGATTCTATTTGGGAGACATGTGCCCAACTATGCTTCTAGAACTTACTTTTATTTTTTACTTTACTTTGAGTCAATTGCATATTTTTTTATGGAAAATAGAGCGCAAAATTGTGCAGGTGTTCTTGGCCGTAATAATGCATGCACATACATTGACTATAAAAAGTGCGCAAGTCATCTTTAAGAGGTTAAAGAGCCATTTTACTCAAAATTCATGATTTGATCAATGAATATGAATGTTTGACTTGTAAGGGAGTATATTGGAACATATGTATAGATGTCGATAGATCCATTTTGACTATCAAGTGCCATGGTGACAAAATGACACGCAACACATGAATTCTATTTTATGCGATAACTCTTGCGCGTCAAACTCCGACGAAGAATTGGAGAATTGGAAAAATTGATTGCACAAAGTTTCTACTAAGCAGTGTAATAGAATTACCAGATCGCTTTGCTACGTCGCATCAGAGGTACGTGAAATTCCCTATTATGATGGCACTGGGGAAGTTGACTTATTTCTCGACGAATTTTTAAAAAAGGTGCCCAAAGATAAATGATATGAAGCTTTGGACTTTGCTTTGAGGTCCACCCCATCTAGGTGGTGGGGAACACATAGACAAAAATTAGAAGGATGGACATAATATTACAGATTGATGAGGCTTAGGTTTGGTTATGCAAACACTCGAATCACGGAAAATTTTAATGGTAAGGATGATCCTCGCGAGCATTTGTCTCGTTGGACTATGGCTTGGGGCGAAGAACCTCAACCTAAATGAGTACACATATTCTTCCACACTATGGATATAATACCTCAAAGGTGGTATCTTGAAACATAGTTGCGTCATGACACCATAGATTGGTACGAGATGACTTAAGGGTTCTTATTGACCTATAACTTTGCAGATGGTTGGGATCGTATTAATGACACTCTTAAGGAATTTAGAACAATAATATTATGAATTACCACTGATCCAACAACTTCGGTACATCCTAAATGGGTTGCATAGTTGGAACTGGCACAGAATGTTACAACGTGACTATGGAAGAAGACGAGGATGATCCACGCAATGTCAATATTCCTGAATCAGAAGGAAAATGTAAGGTTGGAGGTCTTGAAGTAGAGATTACTGACATAGCACAACCTATCTAGACTCGACAAGTCAACATAGGCTCAAAAGCGGAGCCCAAGTTCATGAAGATTGGAGATTACTAGGATGATAACATGGTGAAAAAGGTTGTTGAATTGTTGTAGGAGTACCAGGAGTTGTTTCCGATGAAGTTCTATGAGCTGAAAGACATTGTAGGATATTTGAGAGTTGTGCACATTAATTTGAAGCTCGATGCAAAGGCACTGAAACAAATCCCATATCGGCTGAACCAAAAATATAAAGAGAAAGTGAAGGAGGAACTCAAGAATATGCTTAGTGTTGTCATTATTGAACATGTAGATGAATCCGATTAGGTTAGTCCTATGTTGGTCTAGGAGAAAGACCAAGGGATAGATAAGGATTTGTGTCGATCTCAGAAATTTGAACAATGCATGTGTCCATGATCCATTTCCAACACCATTCACTGATGAAGTTTTGGAGAATGTTTGAGGGTAGGAAGCCTGCTCCTTTACAGATGGGTTCTCAGGATACCATCAGATTTGGATCACGCTAGAAGATAGGAGCAAGACCACTTTCGCTACTAAATGGGGATCGTTTTAGTACACAATAATGTTGTCTGGGTTGAAGAACGCTCCAACAATATTTTCCAGAGTTGCAGTTGCAGTTTAAAGAATATATCCAGAAATTCCTCAAGATATATTTTGATGATTGGATAGTCTTCGGATTGTTAAAGAAACATGTTTCTAGTCTACGCTGGATGTTGGATACGTGCAGGAAGTATCAAATCTCCTTGAATCTGAGGAAATGTATTTTATGTGTGTCATATGGTATATTATTAGGGAATACTGTTTGCAAACAGGGCTTGATGATAGACCCTGCAAAGATCGTTGTGATTATAAATTTGGAGTCACCAAATAATGTGAAGCAGCTACACACAATGCTTGGAAATACGGGGTATTATATAAAGTTCATAAATTCCTATGCATAGATCACTACGTCGATGGAAAAACTCTTCAAGAAGGATGTCAAGTTCTGCTGGGATGATGACTGTCAGAAGAGCCTCGATATGCTGAAGGAAATATGGTCACTGCACTAATTCTAGTTTTTCCATACTGGAAGAAGGAGTTCCATGTACATGTGAATGCATCCTGCATAGCTTTCGGAGTTGTGTTAGCACATCCTGAAGAAGGAGATCTTGATCATCTTGTAGCCTTTGCGAGCAGAACATTTTCTAAGGTGGAAATGAATTATTCCACAACAAAGCGCAAAGGGTTAACAATAGTATATGCATTGTATAAACTCATACATTATCTATTAGGAGTGCACTTCAATGTTCACTAATCATTCTGTGTTGAAATACTTGGTGAAAAAGCTTGCATTGGGGGGAAATATTTGCAGATGGATATTGTTATTCCAAGAATATGATTTTGAAGTGATAGTAAATCTAGGACGTCTAAATGCCAGACCAGATCATTTTTCTAGGATCGAGACAAGGAAAGAATCAACAAAGATTAAAGAAGGGTTTCCTAATGCATAGTTGTTCATGATTTGGGTTGTAGATGAGAATTTTGTAGATATCATCCAGTTTCTGACTATGGGAGTTCCACCTATGGAGTACACTACGTAGTAGAAGAAATATTTGGTAGTAAAGTCAATAGAATTTTCTCTGATTGCAGGACAATTATACAAGATGGGGGTTGATGAGATACTCCAAAGGTATGTCCCCGAGCATGAAAGAGACAACATTTTAGTTGAAACACATGGTGGAGTTGCTGGAGGACACTACGCATGAAAGGCCACTATGCAGAATATTTTTCGAGCTAGACTTTGGTGGCCCACGGTGCATAAGGATTGGAAGGATTATTGTAGAACTTATGATGTTTGTCATAGGACAGGGAAACCGTTGCGAAGGGATGAAATGGTCTTGCATCCTCAAGTCACTTTATAGGCATTTGATAAATGGGAAATTAACGTTGTGCGACCGACTGATCCCTTAGGAAAGATAGGGGCGCAATACGTTATTACTACGACAGATTACCTCACTAGATGGGTTGACGCACAACCAATGAGGAATTGTAGCGAAGACATGACTACAAAGTTTATTTTTGAATAGATTTTGTCACGATTTGGTTGCTCGAAGATATTGATGACCGAAAGAGGTACACATTTATTGAACAACATTATTGAAGCTTTGACTGCAGAGTTCTCAATGCATCACTAGAAGAGTATGCCATATCACCTACAGGAAAAAAGAACGGTGGAAGCTTTTAACAAAATTTTGGAGAACGTTATGACTAAGGTGTGCAATGTCAACAAAGATGATTGGGATTTGTGAATTCCTGCAGTTTTATGGCCCTACAAGACTACTTGTAATAATATGACAGGTTAAACCCCGTTCAGATTGGTTTATGGACAGGAAAGAGTGATTTCGGTGGAGTACATAGTGCCTATTCTTAGAATCACAAAAATTACATATATGGTGGACAATGATATTAAGGAGCAGAGATTAGAGCAACTGCTCGCACTGGAGGAATATCGGTTCATCGTTAGATTTTACCAACAAGTGCAAAAGGAGAGGGATCACGCGTGGCATGATAGGCATATTAAGAAGAATAATTTCAAGTAGGGAAAATTAGTTATTTTATATGACAGTAAGTTCGTGAAGTTTCTGGGTAAGATGAAAATGCAATGGTTGGGACCGTACATTGTCATGAATATTTTAGAGGCTGGGACCGTACATTGTCATGAATATTTTAGAGGGGGGCACAATTCAGCTCGAGAAGCTGAATGGTGAGTTGTTCCTTGGACATATCAATGGCAGCAGGCTAAAGTTATATAGGGACAACTCTGCCTCTGGGGCTTCACATTGACTATATGGTTGGAGAAGAGTCTTAATGCTCCACGCAGTTGAAAGGGAGCATGGGACTATAAATTACGTTTTCAAAGAAAGACTTCATTGAAGTAGAAGTATTGTGCAGGATACATGATTATGGCGCAGTTGGAAGGAACCACGTCAAAGGAAGAAGGACTGCACCGCAGAAGTGGGTCTGATGAACTTCACCCATAATATGACCATTGGAGCTAGAAAAATTGATTTGATAAGGACTTGTTTATTAAAATGAGCGAGAGGGATGTATTTAATGAGCATATCCAGGCAGATCTGCTGCCAAAATCTGCATTTATGAGGTGCATCTAAAGGAGATCATGGAGTTCGAATTTAAAATTTTGCAGGGAAATATTGATGAGCTACACAAAAAGGAATAAATTATCATAGCCAGAATGCATCCATGGGAAGCTGAAGCTAGTTAGGTATCGTAGACTGTGGAGAAAAAAATGAAAGTGTTGTGCCGCACACATAAATAAATTTCTCAGAAGACAACTAGGCCATCCACTGAGAAGTTGCTAACCGAAGTATGAGAAGTTGAGAAACAGTTCATCGAGACGATTCCACCACTGAAGGATACTTTGACTAGCATCAAAGCGAAGATTGAGGGTGCACCAACTGAGTGACTCGGGACGATTCACATCTTTGTGTTGGGGGTTGTTTGACAGGGTACCCCTAGACTGAAATTTTGTAAAATAATCCACATTTTGAGGAGTGTAGCACATAGCACGCAGCTATGTTATAGTCTTAGGGGATGTGAATTTTTTGAATACTTTGAGTTCCGCCCATGTTTTTCGGACCATGGTATTGTAAAATAAAAGACTATATAAGGAGTCTATGGGTATCTATTTAGTTCAATCCTAAACCAATAAATTGAATCATAGAATGCATTTGGATGTAAGGTTTTATTGATTCTGTATTATTTGTTTTGTGTGAAAGGGAAAGCTCCTATAGCTGAGTATGCAGATACCTTAGAAAGTCTGTAGTTGAGTGCGTAGGGTCGAAAGTGTTGTATTGAGAAGATCTGAAGTAATGAAATAAGACTTAAAGACACGTATATGTCCTTTTATTATGTGTTTGCTTTATCTGTTCGTTTTATGTTATCTATGCCAAGTTAGGGTTTTTATCTATATTTTCATGCAAAGTCAGGGTTATGGTTTCTTATGTTGATTAATGCATGTTAAAGTAGAATCACACAGTCTACAAGCTAGTTAAATAGAATTATTGAACAACGAATGCGTAGTTGGCATATTTTTTCAGCAAAGCTCTTATAAGTCTTAAAGAGAAGATAAGACCTAAAGCCATAGTCCATAGTCCCTCTGGATGCAGAAACTTGGTTCTAGAATCCCCTAATATTGTCTCGGGTGAGACTTCAGTCTACGCAGCAGATCATTGCCAAAAGGGCTGGTAATAGTGGGTTTTACTGGTTCGCGCAACCATATCTAAACCTAGGTCTAGGCCCCATCAAGCCAACAATGCATATCTCCAAATAATTTGGTTTATGAAGAGTAATTTTGATCCAAATATATACATCAAGTTGTGAATAATGAGCTCGTCATTATTCTACTATATGTGGATGATCTATTCATCATTAGTTTGGAGCACAAAATTCAATAATGCAAGAATATGTTGGAAGTTTAATTTGAGATGAAGGATCTAGGACTGATGCACTACTACCTGGGTCTAGAAGTATGGAAGAAAATTGATGATATATATTTGGGGCAAGGAAAATACATCATCAAAATGTTGCAAAAATTTGGGATGATGGACTCCAAGACCATGACTACTCTTATGATCACCAATCTCAAGAAGTTGCAGGGTTCTGACTCAACTCTCATGGATCCTACCTCCTATCGACAGTTAGTGGGCTCTCTAATGTATCTGGTAAACACTAGGCCAGATATATGCTTTGCAGTAAATATTCTTAGTTAGTTTCAGTTGGATCCTTGTCATGATCACTGGATAATGGCCAAACACATATTGAGGTATCTTTGTGGCACTATATGTCATTGCCTAAAGTATGATAGTAAGGAAGTGAAGTTAATTGGCTTCACAGTTGATTGGGGTGGAAGTGAGACCGATAGAAGGAGCACTTCAGGTGGATTTTTTAGTCTAAGGCCTACTATGATTTCATGGATGAGTAGAAATAGATATCCCGTTTCTTTAAGTAGTGTTGAGGTGAAATATTTAGCTACATGTGAAGTAGGAAAGGAGGTTGTTTGGTTAAGGAAGCTTTTGAAATATTTTCTTTATTATTATTTGGGTCCTACTATGATTAATTATGATAATCAAAGTTGTATCAAGATATCTGTATATCCTGTGTTTCATGCAAGGATGAAGCATATCAACAATAAGTTCAAGTTTATTAGGAATTTGGTGCAGGATGGGATTGTGAAGTTGGAGTATGTATCGAGAGATGAACGTGTAGTGGACATACTGACAAAGTCACTTCCTAATAAAAAGTTTGAATATCAAAGAAATATGCTTGGTTTATTAGATATTGCTGATTGTGTTGATGATAAGAAATTGGAAGAAATTTGTTGAGGCTTTCCAAGTGAAGCATTTCCTAGGAGGACATTTGGTTGACACTTTGTATTGATGTCTAGATCTTGAAGTATGGAGGGTTTCATTGGTCGGATGCGCACCTATATCCCTAGGTTTCTGGTTAGTAAGTAAGCCGGATGGTACCTAGAGAGGTTGAAAGCTTTAGTATACCTTAGTTCCACTTGGATAGATTTCCTTATTCAGGAATCTAGTCCATGGTATTGTGGTGCCTAAACTGTTGAGAGAATAATGGATAGATTTCCCTGGTCAGGAACATAGCCCATGGAATTTTGGTGCCTAAAATATTCATAGTTCATATAGTTTGAGATCTTCAATTGTATTTTTATATTATGAATACCTCCCTAGTTAAGAGGGAGTGTTGAAGAATGTAACTAGGTTTGGTCTTCATAAAATGTATTTGAGTCATTATGTAATGTACTTGTCAAAATAATAAAGAAAATAATTTTTATTATTTTAACAATGACTTATTAAGGAATGGGTTTTATGTTTGGGTCATCATTATATTATTCAAAGTCCCCATAGTGGACTCCTAGGATTAATATTGAGTCAATAGAGTCATTGTACATTTAAAGAGGCCCTTATTGGGATTTTGAATCATGTAATTTTTTATTATTATTGAGTCAAATATGAATTATGTTACCGCCACACCAAGTCAGCCTAAAGGAGATCAAGTCAGTCTTAAGGGGACCAATTCAACCTCACCTGGAGCCTATAAATAAAAGGAGATCGAATTCATTTGGAGCATCTCATCTCAATCTAGTTTCATATCTCTACTGACGCTGAAAAAAGTGCAAAGTGAGTAAAGGAAGCCAAAAGGAGTGCGAGTTGGGTCAAGGTCAAAGAGAAGAAGAAAATCAAAGTTTTGGTGCTACTCTCTCTCCATTTCGTGCCCTAGTTTGGGAGATTGAAGTATTTTTGTGTTTTTGTTGCTTCATGATGTCGTAGTTTCTGCATAGTAGAAGTTGTTGGGGACAAGTTGTTGCTTCTATTGGGTCGAATATTTGGAAAGGGTTACTTGGTGTGGAGGAAAGGTTTGGTCTATGTCTAGGGTGAAGAGTTTCAAAGAAAAATATTGAAGGACGATAATTTTGACTGGGTTTTCCCATAGAGATGGGTTTTTCCCTGGCATAATGCCTACATCTTGTGTCTTGTGTTTTTGTGATCTTCATACACACATAATTCGTTAATTTCTTGATGAAATATAATATAATAAAGAAGTAAAAGAAGGCAACATAATTAACAATTAATTATCAAGAAAGAAGAATGTTGGGCTTCAAATATGCCCAATTTTCCACTATATAATACTGCCATTCATAACATAAATTCTGACACTTACACTCATTTCACATCATAATTCCATCACTTGTCGTCAAATCACCTCTTACACCTTATGGTTGATTATTATTAGTTTTCTTGAATTTTATATGATTAAATATGATTTCGTCATGATTTTATGATGAAAGTTTTTATAATTTCATTTGTCCCAAGGTTCCATTGTCGAAATTCTCCACAAGTCAATTAAACTAGTTGTTGCAAGTAGACTACAAAAATATCCAAATTAGAGCTTTGACATCTCGAAATGCTTCCAGAGAAAACCGAGGAAGTTTATTGTCCAAAATGATGTTATAAAATCTTCCCATGATTTGGATTTCACCTAGGTCGCACATGTGAGTCTCTAGAAGAAAATCAACAATTCTACTCAAAATCTGCATAGTTTTCAAATTGCCAAGTTTGATCTCGATTTGCGTGCAACTAGAGGTGATTATGGAAAATATGAGAAAATGGATTTTTTTACCAATATACCACATTATCTATAACTGAAACCATTGATAAATATCACTTTGGTTTAAAATTTACATACAAGTCTGTAAGGCAGTGTCATAAAAAAACGTTGTTTTTCCAGAATTCTAGAATCTTGCAAAAAGAGTAAAAAAAAAAGA